>CM031234.1:380260108-380860108 GCA_018340775.1 Taxus wallichiana var. yunnanensis
GTGTATTGGATAGGATTTCGGATCCATTTTTGGTCAAGGCAGTCAATAGAACATGTGTCTAAAGATAACAATGACAAATGACACAATAAATACCATTGATGGATGGAACACATCATCGTTCTAAAAACCTCAACGATATTGGCTTTGGAAGACTTGAATTCCACGAAATAATCCATAATTGATATTCTTTTGGGTCTGAAGCAAAGGTTAAGTCTTATGTTAGTGTTCAATGAAGGACATGTGGTGGCTAAAGAAGGAAACAAATGGAACAATAAATACCATCGATGGATGACACACATCCATATTCTGATGAACCTTAATGTGATCAACTTTGGACAACGTCAAAGCCCTAGATTAAGTTCTATTCCAAAGTATTTCAAGTCTTCCATTCCTCCTGCAATCAACGATCCCAACCCCACAATCAATAAAAAAATTCCATTTGTCCCATTTGTAAAATGTTCACCTTTCATTCCACATAGCCACAGGCCCTTGGTGTGAGCATATTTTCTCTGGGATTGTTTAGTCCCACATTTTATATGTTGTGAGTGGTGAAAATTTGTAAAATCCATGGTCGATCTATGTTCAATGTGACTTCGGTCATGCCTCCAACGTTTTGTTTAGAGCGGCTTGAGTCATAGACTCAAGTAGACTCGCCAAGTCATTGTTGGCTCGGTCATGTATATACAACTCAGGCAAGGGGACAATATAATTTGGTGCATTGGCAAAATAGGAACTCTAGTTATATATATATATATATATATATATATATATATATATATATAACTAACTAACTAACTAACTAACTCAATCAACTCGGTCAATTCAACTAAGACATTACTCATATAAAAGAGTAATGTTCCAATTTTTAATATATATTATTTTTAAATAAATGTTATCTTTCTTTTTAAATATCTTGTTTTTAGAATTAAATAAAATGTAATATAAGTCAAACTAATACATTTTTGTAGATTATATGTTTGACAGGACCTTTTTATGTAAATTCATTGAATTTCGATTACGAGGCTTAAATAACGACAAGGGGATCCTCTTAAAACGTGATTGTTTTTAATCCTTGTTATTCTTAATTATTCAAATTTATTTACGCAAAATGGGGTCTAATCATTTTACTATTGATAAATCTCATATGTTGAATGGAAATAATTATAGTATTTAGAAAATTTGATTGAAGGAAGAATTCATGGCTCGTAAACTATGGGCATTTGTGAATGAAACTGAGAAGGATCTAACTAGATGACAAACATTGCAAACAATGTTGTTGCATATCAAAAAAAATTACATGAAGCAATGTCCATTATTTTGTGGAGTGTGCAGGATTATTTTCTACTTCATATCGGGAATCAAGAAAGTCCGAGTGAGGCTTGGAATCAATTAGAATCGATGCACGAAGGTATGCGTTTATCAAAAATCATTAAACTGATTTTAGAACTTATGACAACTCCCATGAAGGGAGATGAAAAATTAATTAATTATTTGGAAAAAATTAAAAATATTAAGTCTCAATTAGATGGATGCAACTTGGACTTAATTCAGATAAATTGCTTTATTTCATTATTCAGTTGAATATTCATGAAAAATTTAGAAATTTCATTTCAATTTTGAATTCTAAATATCAAACAGAACAAGACATCCCAGATTTACAAACCCTTAGTGCTCTCTTGATTCAGGAAGATCAAGTAATGACAAATTTTGATTCTAAAGAGAATGCCACTCAAGCACTTCTTGCTCAAAATCAAAAGGTAAACCTTCTAGATTCAACAAAAATCAAAAATCAACTTTTAAACCTCCTAGTAAAGACAAGAAACCAGGAAATTTAAGAGTTAGCTTTGATGGTAAATGTCATTACTGTGGAAAATTTGGCCATAAGAAATAAGAATGTAAATTTAAAAATAATAAGTCAAATTTCAGAAACCAAAAAGGCAACAAATCATACCAAAATCAAAACCAAAACAAGAATAAAAAAATAGTAAAAAATCTAATGTAATTTCTTTGTATGTTGCCTTTGTCACTACAAAGGAAAATGAGTGGATATTGGACAGTGGTGCCTCTAGGCACATGAATTTCAGATCTGATATCCTATTTGACCTTAGAGAGTGTAATGATCAGATCTATTTGGGTGATCATTCCATTCTCGATGTTCAGGGACAAGGTAAATCAAAAGTTTCAAATGGTTTTATTAACAATGTTTTTTTAGTTCCTAAACTTAAAATGAATTTTATTTCTTGTTCTCAATTAACTCAAAATAATTATAGTGTAACATTGTTAAAAGATAAGTGGTTTATTAAAAATGAACATGATGTTACTATAGTTGAAGGCATACAAAGAGATGGTTTGTATGTGTTTAATGGTTTTCCTCTACTTCTTATTTAACATCTCAAAGAAGTGACATGTAATTATGGCATGAGAGACTAGGTCATGTCAATTTTAGGAGCATGTACGACATGTCTCAACTGAACTTAGTGTTTGGTTTGGCACCCATTTTCAAAAATCATGAAACATGTGAAGGGTGCTTATGTGGTAAGAAATCTGTAAACCCTTCCACAATCATCATGATGCAAATTCTTTTGAACCTTTGGAACTTGTCCATAGTGATGTCTGAGGACCCCTAGAAGTTTCATCCCTTAATGGTTCTTTGTATGTTATCACATTCATTGATGATTTCTCTCATATGATTTGGTCTTATTTTATTAAAAAGAAATCTGATGTCTTATCTAAATTTAAGGAATTTAAAGCTTTAGTTGAAAACTATTCTAGTTATAAAATTAAGAGGCTTAGAACTGATAATGGGGAGAATATGTTAGTAAGGCATTTGACTCATTTTGTGTTGAATGTGGCATTTAAAGAGAACTGACTACTCCATATTCCCCTCAGTAGAATGGGATTACGAAAGGAAAAACCACACCATTCTAGAAATGGATAGAACTATGATGTATTTAGCACAGGTTCCTAAATTCCTCTGGGTTGAAGCAATGAACATTGTTGTTCATATCTTGAATAGAGTTCCCACTAAAGCCTTAGTTAATTCCACTCCTTTGGAAAAGTGGTCAAATCAAAAAACCAAGTGTGTCTCATTTGAGAATATTTGGTAGCCCTGCTTCTCTCTTCATTTTGAAATCAAAACAGAAGAAGCTTGATCAAACCTCTTTTTCTATATCTTCGTAGGATACAATGTCAAAACTAAAGGTCTTAGGATCTTTGATCCTTCAAAAAGAGAAGTTATAGAAAACAGGAATGTAAAAGTTTTAGAAAAACCTTTTTGTTCATCTTCTTCATCTTCTATTTCTATTATTCATAATGATTTTAATGAAAACGAAAATGAAAATAATGAAAATAACAATGAAAATGAAGTGTGTTATGATGTTGTAATAAACCTATAGTTGAAAAAGAGTTAATACATGTTCCCTCTATAACCAAAAGACCTAGATGTACCGAGTCTATTATTCAATACTATAATCGTACAAACCTTCGTAAAAATGACTAGAAATAAACGTACATAGCATGCCTTGATGACATTGTATGAACTTGAACTCCAATATTTTGAAGAACCTTCTTTTGAAAAAATATGCATAAATGCAATGAAAGTTGAATATATTGCATTGATTAAAAATCAAACTTGGGATTTAGTTCCTCCTAAAAATGAAGTATATTCGTATCTAGATGGCTATACAAGATTAAATATAAAGTTGGTGACAATATTGATAAATTCAAATCCAGGTTAGTAGCTCGAGGGTTTACTCAAAAACCCAGTATCGACTAGGTTGAAATTTTTACACCAGTTGCAAAAATGAGAATAGTAAGGATTCTGATTGCCTTAGCTACTCAATATGGTTAGGAAATCCATCAGATGGATGTCAAAAATTCTTTTTGAATGGTGACTTAAAATAAGAAATCTATATGACCCAACCTAAAGGCTTTGAAGAACTAGGTAAAGAAATGTATGTTTGTAAATTGAAAAAATATTTATATGGTTTAAAACAAGATCTTAGAGCTTGGTATGCAAAGATTAACAATTTTTTCAATGAAGTTGGTTTTTCTAATTGTTCTTTTGATAATGATTTATTTGTTAAAATTGAAAAAATGTATAATTCTCATTGTATTGTATGTTGATGATTTACTTATTACTAGTAATTCTAATAATTTAATTATGAAAATTAAAGCTAAATTAATGCAATACTTTGAGATGACATACTTAGGATTATTGCATCATTTTTTGGGCATGGCTATATTTCAGGATAAAAATTCTATTGTTGTATCTCAATCACAATATGCCACTAATTTACTTAAAAGGTTTAATATGATTGATTGTAAACCTGTTGTTATTCCTATAGAAGTTGGATGTAAACTTGATCCTAAACCTGCATGTGAAAAAGCTAATCCTACTTTTTATAGGCAACTTGTAGGTAGTTTGATTTATCTAACTATTACTAGACCTGACATTGCTTATGCAGAGGATTGCTTCAAGGTTTATGCAGGAGCCATATCAGGATCACTTTGGAAGTTAGCCAAAATAATATTACGTTATATTAAAGGCATAATTAATTTTGGTTTACATTATACTTCTAAAAATGCATATTTATATGGATATTGTGATTCTGACCATGTTGGTGATGTGATAGATCACAAGTCTACAACTAGATATGTGTTCAAGTTTGGTGTAGGTTTCATTACTTGGAGTAGTAAAAAGTAACCAATAGTCTCCATTTATTCTATTGAGGTAGAATATAGAAGTGTAATGGAAGCAAAAAAAGAAGCCATGTGGTTGAAGTGGTTATTGGAAGAGATGCACATGGAAGCTAAAGGAAGTAATCCTCTTCTATGTGATAGCTAGAGTTGCATTGCTCTCGCTAAAAATCTAGTTCAACATCAAAGGACAAAGCATATCGAGATACATATGCACTTTATCTCGAGAGAAGGTTCTCTGCGGTGATATAGATCTCCAATACTACCCAAATGAAGATCAAGTTGCAGACATGTTTACAAAGCCATTGTGTGTTGTAAAGTTCTACAAGTTTCGTACAATACAAAACCTTTCAAATTTTCCATTGAGGGGGAGTTTGCATGGTAATTTCACCTCCTAATTATTGTCTAGTTGATCAATCCTTCTCCTCTATACTTCTTCTTTGGTATAAATCATTGTATATAGATCTTTATAGTCTTTGTAAACTGATAGAGTTTACGGTGTGCAATCCAGTGTGTTGCATATATTTGTAAAGGAGGTCCTTGTGTTATAAAAGGATCCTAGAGATGTGGTTTTAATAATTTTTCCATGAGAAATCATGGGATATAGTCTCACAAATCATGCTTAGCCTAAGTCATACTTCTAATTTATGGATTTCAAATCCTTTTATACTAAAATCTAAGTTGAACATGATGAATAATTCCTTGAAAAGTGATATGCTAGCCTAAACCTTCACTAATGATTTATGGATTTGTAAATCCTATTGTACAAATAGGTAATATTGGCATATGGTTCCCCACTTAATATTAAGGGGGAGTGTTAGAACATAATATTAAGTGTTTTTATAAACCTTAATTTTTAATTAAATAATTCAAAATATTCATATTCTTAATTATTTAATAAAAACTATGTTGTTTATGGCTAATTGGTTTTATTAAATAAATTTTATTAAACTGGGTGCTTTGCAAGGATTCACATCCCATCACTTAATATTTAAATGACCCATGGGGCATGATCATTATAAATATGGCCATAGGTCATCACAGATTAATCCGGGGAATTGGATTCATAGTGGGTTAAAAACATGAAACAGGAGTGAGCAAAGGAGTTGTTGGATCGTGTAATGTTTATCTTTAATGGAAAATTATTCATCCGTGGTTGTACACCCCATTTGAGTTTTCCACATTCAATCTGGTGTCACTGTGTAATTTTTTTATTTCACATGTTTATTATAATGAGGTTATAATATTTTTTAACATTAATTATTATATTAATTTAAAACTCGGTCCTAATAATACCTTCATTCATATCTCGCCAACTTGTAGTCTCTTGCTTGATCTCAGTATGCACATACCATGCATGTGTGTATCCACACAAATTGGAGTAGAACTTATGTACTCACAGAGATGGTGGTAAATCCTCCTGGCCTTGCACCCATTATCTCTCACAGTTATGAACGTGTACCAAAGTAGGATTCTTCCCATCATACTCATGTATGTTTAGGCACATTATTCCGGTAAACCTTATTGAAAAGGTGATTCTCACATCTCGCCAGCCCAATAGGTTTCCTAAATGTGTTTCCCACCAACACCTTGTTTTTCCTGCAATGTGTAGACTAGTATATTCCTTCTATCACCCTCGTTCTTCCATTATTCTTTGCAAGAATGATTCAAGATTGTCTTCTCCAAGTGTACTTAGGAAACGAGTTTTTCCATGTTCCTAATCTCGTGTGGCCCGATCATCCTAGTGATTCTTCCCTTCATCTCACGATCGACCATCTCATATGTGTCATGGGCCCAATTATCACATGAAATACTAGTAGTGTCACTAAGGTACTACATTTCTTCCCATTAAAGTATGCTTTAGATGGATCCACATTCTTAGGATCATGCATTGTGTGCGCATGAATTCTATTCAACTCTTCTTAGCTCATTGGCTCAATATAGGTTGCAACCTTCACATAATCTAGAGGTATAACCACGCACTCGTCCTTGTTCCCAAAATTGATATACCTCTTGTTGAAGCGCTATTCAACATTGTTCGCATAACACCAAGGATGCTAAAGCAATGTTGGAAATTTGTCTTCTTTGGCGAGTTCTAAACCTTCAAATTCCTCTGTAAACTTAGTTCCCTTAATGGTGATTGAAACATCCATCAACACCCTAATACTCATGGCCCTTGTCTTATTTTTCATATACAACACATTAGAAGATGGTTGTAATGGTTGCGTTCGCATCTAACTCCATGCATCCAAAGTCATAAAATTCACTTCAATGTCTCTGTTAATTAGAATGTTACTCACCAGCCAACCATCGATCACTACATCTAGTGTGATTTCCTTTTCATACTCATGGATTTAATGTGGTAAATTTTCATGGAGGATTTTTCACTCACACTTAACTTTAATGTGCAAGTATCTTCTCGGAAAACACTTCCATAATAGTGGGATGATGTTCTGTTATCTCGGCATCTTGTATACTTCCTTTAAATCTTCCACATCCTTTTATGGGAGTTCACTATTCTTTGCATGTTACGGCTCACACACCTACTCCTCTAAGCATTGGATATCACCATACAAATCTCTAATCACTCACATATTTTCTTGATAGACCTCCTTCTCGGTGAGTAGGATTAGGATAATTTCCATACATAATTTCCTCTCTCATGACGAGTAGTTTAGTTTTAAGTGGGTCACACACGGATGTTGTTTCGTATGTGTAGTAACCAACATAGGTTGTATTTCAAGATAAGGAATCTTCTTTGGTGTCCATTTCTCATTATTTATGCATTGTATTATGATCATCCCTGCACCTTTTTCTTTCTTTTTTTTACACATGTACTTATAAAGATCGATCAGTCCCCAATCTTATGTTGTATTCTACAATATGCATATACCTAATTCTAGGGGCACTCATGTTGGTAATGATCTGGGGACCCACAAGTGTAGCAATCCCCATGTATAAACCTTCCTCTACCACCATTTCCTCTACTCTTATATCCTCCTCAGAACCCACCATCTTCATTTTTATGTCCTTTTGTAGTTTGGGCTTCCTGCACCTAAGAGCTACTAGTCACAATGGTTTTCCTCAATCCAGTCTTGTATGCCTCATGAATTTAGTCTATCAAATGACATTTTTTTGTATCATGGGACTATGCATCAAGATCTTATAGTATATTGATACATTCTTCATTTTTTCATGCTTTAAGAAAGGGAAATTTCAGACATCATGATTCTTGTGGAAAATCTCACAATATTGTAACAATGCACACACATTCTTACACAGGAAACTATCCTTAGTATTCCCTTCTACATCACAATCAATGCACTATAACCCAATTCGTGTCTCATGCATTGAATTGGAAAAAATATTCTCCAATTTTTTATCCAGCACTACTATTTGTGCCTCTAGGAAAGGACTTACTATAGTATCTACACTCTCATCCACTTCAGCACACATAGTTGCTTCTAAATCCTCACACGGATCAACATATGTCTTGTGTGACAAGGCCCTTCGAAACAGAGTCAATAATCCTCCAACCAACCACCGTGCATGTTACCTCCGATGAATATCATAAGATATTTTGGATAAGAGAGTCTTAAACCATGCATCATAAGATATTTTGGATAAGAGAGTCTTAAACCATGTATCATATTCCCTCACACTTTTAGAAAGGCCATGCTTAATATCCTTGAGCACGCTAATACTCAGTTGTTCAAACTTTGGGATGTGAATTCAACAAAAATGTGGTGCATAATATATCATAATCTACAATAGTCTGGTGTAGATCATACTTCCTATACCAAATTTTTGCACACCCTTGAATTTGTGGTTGCAAACCTTTCCTTGGGTTAGGGCTGGATCCAAATCCTAAGCCTCTACTAGGATTTCCTCCACACAGAGCTAACTTGAACCTCATAATACACCCACCACGTATTGTGGTCCTATGGATTAAATTCCTTGTGTCCCAATTGTTTTTATGGATTGGAAACTTGTTGTCGTGTTGTAGTACCACATATAGGATTTCTTCTAATGGTTTGTGCACCAACACTCTATCCTGATGACGTGCCTATAAAAAATCCTCCAAATGTAATTCTAAAAATGACACCTATTGTGATGCCTTGTTTGTGTCCCTAATCTACTACACTTTATAAGTTAAAACTAAATAAATATCTACATGTATATTATTCTAAATGTGAAGATGATTCCTACGTACCTTCACTACAATGTCCTTCAACAACTACTTCTAGATTCGGAACACCTTGTGCAAGGGATATGTAACTAGGATGGATCAGATGCGCCCCCATGGTCCTCATTCTCTCCTCTGATGTTCTCTCATATGAATTTGATAGGGTGTCTCTATTGTTCTTTCCCAATTTTGAGAGGACATGATAATACAACTCTTCATCTTCTATGGGGATCTCAAAACCTTCACTAGTCATCATTCTTCTCGACGATGTGTTGAATTAATTTCCCTCTGTCTCACTTCATTATAATTGAGTCATTTATCCTCTCTCTTCCTTTCTTCCACCAGGATCACCGCCATCCTTCTCCACACCTTCTCTTACCCCTATGCGTATTGGGGATTTAGCTAGCCATAGGTAATATTTTCAATCCTAGTTCTACCATTAGGATCTTGATAGATAAGGGTATCATGCACAAATAGGATCCTCTAGGCTTATGAAATAACTTAAACTCTACTTACTTTGGACAAACATACATGGAAATTATGTACCCCAAAGTATAGTTGTGAAGTACACCTTCCCACCGATGATCTACAACTCTATTCTACATCTCATTAGAATCAAAGAGAGTTTGGTAATATTCCTACGTCCAAACTCTCTTCCCTATATAGAAAACTCTTTTTGATACATAAGCTAATAGCCACTTTGTACAACTCTACTAGGAAGAAGTTAAATAATGTCTCATACAAGAAGTCATATAGATTATCTTCCACCCACTTTCACACATTAAAATTAGTTCCAGATTATATCTCTTTACAAATACATTTTGGTTGTCTTATACCCAAATCTTAATACTCTCCAAAGACAGTTGATATACCATATGCATGCAACATCTTGGTAGAAAAATTGAAAAGAGGTCCTGACAATGGAACCAAAATGTAGTATTTTATTTACCCAACTAAACCTAGGTGTGTTGGCACTTCATCTACACAAATCCGGATGTTCACTTGAAGTGTGTGCAACCACTAGGTTCCTCCTTTACTTTTCTTCTAGAATGTTAGCATGGATTTTCATCATATTCATAATCAAGGAATCTATTCATGAAAAATAATCATTACAAACATGGAAGTTGGGAACACATATAATAAGGAAAATGATTAATCCAAGTAAACAATCACAAGGGTCAATTGTATTGTCCAAAAACCATATTTAAATACATCAATTGTTATTCTCCACCCATAATTATCCATTATTAACAACAAAAATTTACATAGTATGAAATTTGAATACATAATCATTCATTACACAAGTGTGCTAGACGATGTGTGCATTCATATAGACTCGGACTATACTCAAAATAGTATCTATGCACACACTATAACCTTATATTCTCGACTCAACCTCCCAAGACTCCTAAAATACTAGTATATCATCAATATTTATAGGGTGGGGACTTTCCCTTCACCGCTTTCATGCTTTCTTTCCTAAAAATAGCCATGTGTAAAAATATTTCATGATTTTACAAAGGAATCTAAAAATATACTATCATAAATATACACCATGCTTTAATCCTATTATTAAGCTTCCTCATGCACTTTCATTTTCTATGTTCTCTATGTTAATTTTCCACTTATATCCCTTACTTGGCCGCTTATACCTTTAATGGATTGGTACTCAACCCCAATTTTCTACTTTTAGCAATGTCCTCTAGAAAATTGACTGATTCCTTTGACTTCATGTCTTCGTGTGTGTAGCTCCACACGCTGGCCTCTTCTACCTGGCGTGTGCCCCTTGCATGCTACCTTGATCTTATGTGCACGCGCGTTCTTGCGCGTAAGCCTCTATATTTCATTGACATTTTTTCAATTTATTTTACCAACATATGCTCAACTTATGGAGGTTGAAGAAAATAATAAATCAAGAAATGAGATCCATCGAGATGAACAAAGCACAATTGAAAAATAATTTTATTAAGAATACCACTTCAAGGAGCTTCAATGCAAGTGATCTAGTGTTCAAGTGGGATGAGGATAGAGCCAAACTAGGAGGTCACTAAAAATATGACGCTTTATGGAATGTAACCTTCATGATAGTCAACTCGCAAGCCTAGCAATGCCTTCCAAATTGTCGAGGATGCAATGTGAAGAGCTCCCAATCCCAATTAATGCGATCCATTTGAAGCATTGTTTCTAGAGATAATTTGATCTTGTACATATTTTTCATGCTTTCTTCTAAGTGTTTTCAACACATATTTTTGATTTGTTTTCAATAAGTGGTTTCCCTCTTGTTGGCTAGTCTATGTAGGCATTGTATCTTTCCTCCAGGTGCATTTTTGCACATGTTGTTGGTGTTGTCTCTAAGTAAGTGTGGAGGATTTTCAGTCTTGAGGAGAACTTCTTGGCCTTGGGCATTATTCAATCTTATGTGGAGGTTTCAGATTGGTTTTCATGGCTAGGAGGGAATAGATCAAAGGGTTCTTGTTGATTATCAGGAAATCAGTCCAATAAATCCACCAAAGATGTTGACCATTTTTTGTCATCATAGTAGGGGGGAATATAATTTTTTTCAATCTCCTTATTTTCAATAAATGGAAAAATAAGAAGACATGGAACAAGCTGGAAATCAAGTTATAGAGTGCCCACTCCCCAAATAGGATGTCATTCTAGTTTTTTCATCTTCACCAGAATCATGCATCAAACCTCATGAGTTTTTGGAAGATTCTAATGAAGATGGGAATGGAATTATACATTAGAAATAAACATACTGGAACAAACATGGAATCAAGTTTCAAATTTAAAAATTTTTAAGTGTGGAAGCGGGTTGTCTTTTCACGATTAATCATTCATTAATTATTATAGTTTTTAGTTCAAGTGATGAAAAAGGTAAAAAAATTCATTATTAAGTTCCTTATGATTATATACAAGTATTTTAAGAAATTGATTTTCAAATGTTCATCCAATTATGCAAATTAAGATCATTATAAAGAATGCAAACAACAGACAATTAATTACATAAACAATTGCTTATATTCATAAGGAAATTTGTACAATATCCCACACAAGTCATGGGATTTTATTTCAAGTGAGATAATAAAAATGAATTGAAAACTAAAAATACAAGAAGAGAAGGGGATATTTACTTTCCTAAAAATGAACCCCCATTTTATTGCTCCTCTTAGCTCTCCATCTACTACTCCATTGCACCTATAGAGGAGGGAAACATATAGTGTTAGAGCTTGGGATATCCTTAATATTTTTTGATGTTAAGCTTCAAATTTCTTTCCATTCTATCACTAATTATGGATTATCAGAAAGGAAATTATTAGATGAAGAAAAAAAAATTCAGCACTCTTAAATAATGCATCTATAGGGAAAAAAATGTAAAGTATGATTATAGTTTCCCTTTAACATTTTGTGCATTTAAAGTATTAAATCAAGATGTCAACATACGAGAGACATATCAAGTAAAGTATTATACATTTTCCATCCGTATGCATCATTTCATAGTACTTGATTTATATTTATCAAGCATGATGAACAAGATGTCGCAATGAATGAAGGAGCATCACATCCCGAAACAAAAAATGAAAGAAAACAGAGTTCAAAATTTTATAAATAAGCATATTTTCTTGTCTACATTATTTCATTCATATGTAACAATGATAAAATAGAGTGCATGGTCCTATCAGACAAGGAACAGGCTGAGGTTTCTTTCTTTTTCCATTAAAAGGACCAAAAACAAATTACAGAGTTCTTTTCTAAATCGAAAAAAGATATAGATTTTTTTGTCTAACAAGGAGAAAATGTATATGTCATGCCACCATAAAACATTTTTTTAGAAAGCAAGGTTCCATTAATGCAAAGTTTCAAATCTGAAATGGCATCCAAACCCTCAACTTATTTTTGTAAAATGAAAATTTTAGGGAAGAAACTCATCATAGATGGGAAATAATTTGTTTCACAATGTGTTGATGAAGATAAAATTTGCAGCCATTAAATAATAAAATATCCGTTGTATTTTTTCAAAACCCCCAAAATTTTTGAAGTACCCACTAGCTGGAAATGCAAAAAAATCTTACCTTAAGATCGTATCCAAACAAAGATGAGAGACAACACAACGATCTCAAAAGGATAAACATTACAAATATCAAACTCATAAGACCACAAATCGAATCCACACAACATTTCCAAACAGGGAAAAATGTGGTGCTACAAAGAAATCTCGAGCTAGAAAAATCCACGACGAGCAAAGAGAAAGAACAGAGCTCCAGAAAAACTTGGGTTGAGCTCCAAATTGCATGACTCAAACTCTTTCAACATGACAAGCTCGGAAAAATGAAAACTCTAGCTAGAAACCATTTCTCAAACTCACCAAAGTCACGTCAAGCAAGTGAACATCACGGCAAGCCTAGGATAAAATCATTATAGAGCTCAAACTTGTAAATCATGGCCACCAAACAAAGAAGAAATGGCAAACTTAATTTCATAGAATTGGTGTTCCGTAGAAGTGATGCAGGGTCAAATAAAGTCATAACGGGCGCAAGGAAAAATCCAATGTTTAATAGCACCCCAAAGTAGTAGCTCTAGAAAAATCAAATGTAAAATGAATTATAGTTTAGGGTTTCAACCCTAAAGAAAGGTTAACTAGGTGTGCTCTAACCAGGTCAATTTTGACCCCGATTAGGGCCAATGGTTATTTAAACTCCATAACTATTTTGACCAAGTGTCAATGCCTTTAGGATTTTGTAATAATATTAATTATTAAGAAATTTTGCTATATGGTGGGTGGAAATCATGCTTAGCCTAGGTCAAACTTGATCAAATCATTACCTCATTTGTTCCAAAAAACCTAAAGGGAGACTAATTATTTCCTGATTTTTTTCTAAGGAACAAATAGTTTCCTTATGTTTTGTAAAAATGGAGGTTGACCAAGGTCAAAACAGAAGTATACGCCATAGAAACTCATGATCTTGTCCCCTTTGTAAATCATATGCATGATAGTAATCTGTATGATTATTATTAAATAATTATAATTTAATTGCAAGGGTTGAATTATGCATTTGAGAGCTAGAATTGGATTTTTCTCCAACTAGTCCCTAATTAAAGCTTCAAACTCAAATTTGAAGTGTTCCATTTGAGAGAGAGAGAGAGAGAGAGAGAGAGAGAGAGAGAGAGAGAGAGAGAGAGAGAGAGAGACTGAGTCACTCTTGAGTTCTAAGAGTAAACTAGGGATATCTGGAGCAAACTTAAGTGTTGAGCGGGTCCAACTCTAATTCTCTTCTTCTTAGTTTTCCCTTCTTTTTCTATATGTACCCATGTTTTTGAGCATTTGAAATAGGATTATGATTTTTTCATACCAAGGCTATATCAAATTTTTACTCCAACACCTACTTGATCAAATAAAATATTGAGTTCCTCCATTTACAAGCTGAATTGAAGTGTGTTACATGAATTCATTGGTATGATTAAGTGAATGTCTTATTTCCTTTCCATGTTTATGAATCTTATCACCTTCATTAAGATGTTTTAAATCTTTTACAGGTCATTTTAAGTGAAGATATAGTTTATTGATTAGATTAGAAGTGGAAAAGACCTCATATATACCTTCACATGCTAGATTAATAGCTTGTTCATGCCTTTTGTGAAATTCTTGTGTGAAAGTCAATCAAAGAGTAAATGAAGTGATATTTGCAGGTCTTGAAGGGTCTAATAGTATGTCTTGTGTAGTCATAAGTTTCCAAAATATTAGTGTATCACCTTAATTTATAGGCTTTTTGTGATCTTATGTTAATTTTCTCCATTATCCCCAACAAGAAACTAGTTTAGGTGATTTATCTAATGAATCAGACACAAAATGACACACATATTACTATTTTACTATGTTGTCAGTATGTAGTTAAATTCATGGATCTTAAGTAAGAAAAGTATTCATTGGTGACACAATCTTTTGTCCATCCACTTGCTTTGATTGTTTCTATTGTGACTTTATCTCTACATGTGTCATTTCTATATCCAATTCTCGGTCAAGTCACGGGGGGTCCATGTATGTCTATCTTTTCACATCTTCCATCATTTATTCCAAGACATGTTGACCATTTTTGGTCAATCCTCGAGGGGGATATAAAAAAATCATTTATTTGGTTTCGAGACGGGTTAAAGGATGGCATGCAAGCAAACCGGGTAGCTTTATGTGTTGTTCGGGATGAAATATCTTGCATATACATCCATCTTAGAGGTCCTCTTTATAAAAACCATACAACAACCACTTAAGACTATTGCATGGCCTTGTTGAAGGTGGGAAGGATGTCATACACTACATATTACACTCTAAAGCAGAAAATTGAGTTGTTGATTTACGGGGTGGAATTTACTTTTTTACAATCTTATGTTCTAGAGACTAAATCAAGTACATGTACAATTAATTCAGCTTATTCCCTTATGATTAAGTGAAATTGCATTATCTGTTGAGTTGTTTAGGTTCATTCCACATCATGTTATGGAAAAAAAATGTAAAATAAACTTAGACAACTCATAGCATAAGATAATTTCATTTATTCATCAAGAAAGAGTACATTCATCCCACACAAGCCGTGGGATATGGATATCAAGAGTAAAAGAGTACATGTAATTGTAAAATTGGAAATGTAAAACAAAGATAAAACCTGACATTGCCTATGAAGATGACAATGCTCCTTTACATTCCATTACTCTTGTTGTCCTCGTCAATATGCTTCATGGTACTTGAAAGATAAAATTGATCATGTTAGAGCTCAAGGTTTTGTCTTCCTTGTTATATTTTCAATTTTAGAAGTACATGCATTCTTAGGTACAAAAATGAAAAAAGAGTGAAATTGAGTACGAACATGATGATCATACTTTCAAGAGAAATACATATTTGTGATGATTCATTAATTTCTCATATTAAATCACAATAACAATAATTGCCTTATGAAGGTACAAATAATTGAGAAAATTATTTATAAGTCATAATTTACAAAGATCAAAGTTCACTATCAAGTTTCGGCCATATTATCTTCTCATCAAGTTACAGCTATGCACCAAGAAGAATTCATCCAAGAAAAGAAAGTACATATGTAATAATGCAGGTTTCAAGAAGCGTAATGATTGATTTACTGTCCAATTTTGTATGTACAACAAGAATTTACAAGTCATAAAAATCATGCATTCACAAGATCTTACATTCTTAATAGGAAGGATTCCAATTAGGTATAGTTTGAATTATTTACATGCTACAAATCCATCAAGAATTCATTAAAATATTTTACTATACATTCTAGATGGAATTAAAATAGCAGCATCCACAACCATATGAATGCAATAGAAGGAAACTACAACAATATGGTTTCATCAAAGAAGGGACATCAAGATCATGTGGGGATCTCATAAATCCTTAACAAAAAAATCATAGCCATGCCTTTGTAACAGAATACAAAGTTCCTTACATTAAACACTCAAAAAGAAAGACAAGTTTTCAACTCAATAATTCATAGGCACAAGCATACAGCTTGCAAGTTCCTATTTCATACAAGACAGTACTAAAATGATAATGCACAAGATATAAGTTATGCACACGTTAGGTTATGAAATGATAGTAAGAACTAACTATCACCATGACTAATCAAAGGGTGGAATAGTATTCATAAATGGCGAGCTTCAAAGCTACGGACAATCATGTGAAATAAGTGCAATCTACTACAACTAAATAAGACAACAATAAAAACCAGCTCATGGAAGATTTCATGTTTTGACCATAGTAAGAACAAATATACCCTCAATATTCAACTATTATGAGGATAATCTGGGTAAGTTATGAATGTATGAACAAAATTACAACCATCAGCAAATTATATTTAAGCGAATGAAATAACTAAGTGTTTCTACAAAAGCATTTTCAGAATTATTTTCAAGCATTTATGCCAAAAATGTGAAGAAACTGAAATGATATAAGTCTTTGAATATAATATTTCATGAAGAAGAAGAATTACATTTATGAAATCCTCACATAAAAGTGTCTTTCATAAATAAAGCACTTTGCATGTAAAAATGGAACAAGAATAAATTTTCATTCGCATTCTATGCAATCAAAAGGAGGACATTTCTAGAAAAGTGTGGAGAGATACATAGTTTCAATGTCTTCATCCTTCGAAGAGCATATTATCAAAAATTCCCACATTTTGATATGGCTAAAAAAGTATGGAACTTCAAAGAAATCATCCTTTCACTTACATGTGGCTTTCATGGATTTCTAACAAGTACTCATTCTAAAACAAAGCTAGAAATATAAGCAATCAAGCAACACACCGAGCTTATTAAGACAACTAAAGTCAAGTTTTGAAAAGACACAAATACAAATAGCTTGTGGCTTAAAACATGGTCGAGATCATGCCAATAAATTATGGACATAATGCAATGCATTATCCAGTCAAGTCTTTCTCGAACAATGGAGGTTCAACACACAAACATCTCATCGAAACATAGCTCAAAATTTTAAAACAAAGCATGGGGAGTTTATTAAAATGCATAGTAAGGTAAAAAAAATACGAGCCTTTATCAAAGCATAATCTAATACAAGATGGGGCCAACAACATAAGCATATTTGAATAGAACTCACTCAGTAAATGAAGAAACACATCCCTACGCAAAGAGTTCCACTAATGGGATAAATCATGATACAACCAAGCAAAATGATTTCCCAGATCCGGGTAAAGTAGGTCTATGTAAATGCAAATCTATTAGTAGAAAAATAGAATTCTTAGAGCAAAAAACCCAAGTCCAGATAATGGAATCATAAGCTCAATCAAAAATAATTAGTTATATTGAAGACCCAAATCTGGGTATATAACAACAAATCACCAAGCTTGAGCTCGTAGGTAACAAGTCACAATAACATAGAATGAAATCAAACCAAGAAAACTATGGTTCAACAAGAAAATGGACTTAAAAAAACCAAGGTTGATCTCAAGAACGAGGAATGCGAGTTGGGTTTTCTTATTAAGCATAAATAGAGTTCAATAAAGTGAGCCGCATGTACTTGTAACCAAGTTGGGAGTTAAAATGTAATGTCGGACTCCATATTTGTTAAACGGTGGCCAAAGAACAACCAAATGGAGCTCTTTTAAAGAAAGCACAAATTTAGATTACAAGCTTCCTTAACAATGTATGGTAAGTCAAACTACTCCACCAAAAAGCTAATAATGTGGGCCCTTGTAAAAATAATGAGGAAACACCAAAAATATAGATCTAAATGAATGCAAGAAACATACAAGAAACCAAACTCATGGGATAAACAGATGTGAGCTTCTAATCAAATGGTGACTTACCATATATATAGATGCAAAAATATGGAAAAAGTGGCCCACAAGCATTGAGCTTGAAATCATCAATGGGTGAGTTAAACTGAGGAAAATTAGACCCAAAATGGGTAAAAGGAAAGCACCACCCAAAAGGAAGAAGAATAACCCACAAACTCCTCCTAAATCACCAAGAGCTCGAGCGGAAGCAAAGGTCTAGGTTGAATAATGCAAAAGGATATGACCTATGTATAGGGATTTCATGATGGCTAGATATAATGAAATACAATGCAGAACTCAACAAATGTATATGATGAGGCCATAAATTGGCCATAAATTATCATTATTTTGTTATTCCAAGTTACCTTTGAAAGTGAATTTAAACGTGATCTTGGAACTTATAGTTTGCTTAAGATAGAATATAGGATATATATCTTGTTCATTCTTTAGAAGTTTTTGTTATCTATTTTTTTGACTAATCATGTTGATTATTTAGGAAAGATGCAAAGTCTTGTGTATGCAGGCCATAAAGGAAAGATAATGCTAGTTCTGGGAAAAGTGGAATTGATAATGAATTGTATATCTAAACTCAAATATGATTTCATATCTATATTTCTCTTGGAAAATTATGTAATTTCAAAAAAGAATCATCTCAATCCGATATCGTGTGCAAAATTTATATCTATTTTTAGTTAGCTTCTAACAATTGGAGTTATCTCTGGAACTTGCAGTTTTAGTTCCGGAACTTGCAGATTTAGTTTTAGAACTTATAGATTTAGTTCCATAACTTACAAATTTAGTTATAGAATAATTGTATTTAGCTCTGGAACAATGTGGGAGTTAGCTCCAAACAATTGGAGTTAGCTCCGAACTTGTACATTTAGTTACGAAACTTACATATTTAGTTCCGAAACTTGCAGTTTTAGTTTCAAAATCTGCATAAAATAAGGAATTGTAAATAATTGGATAATACAATAGGAAATATGAGAGAGGTTTTAATTCATAGAAATGTGTTTGACAAAAACTCATTCATATTTTCTATAGGTTTTACCAATAAGGAGAAATCTAACTTTTAGTGAGTTGCAGTCCAAGGAAAAGTGTATCAGATGAGCACTAAAAGTTCCACAACCAAAAAAATCAAATTCAAATGGAAAATATAAGAGGGGTTTTTTTTTCATAGAAATTTGTTTAACGAAAACATCATTCATATTTTCTACAGGGTTTACCATTAAAAAATAATCTAACTTTTAGTGAGCTGCAGTCCAAGGAAAAGTGTATCAAACAAGCACCAAAAGTTCCATAGCCAGAAACAAAAAAGTCATTTATGGAAAATATGAGAGAGGTTTTTTTTCACAGAAATATTTTTAACGAAAACCTCATTCATATTTACTACAGGTTTTACCAATAAAAAGGAATCTAAATTTTAGTGAGATGTAGTCCGAATAAAAAGTGTATCAGATGAGCACCAAAAGTTCCATAACTAGAAACAAAAAAGTCAAATGGAAAATACGGGAGAGGTATTTGGTCAAAGTAATTTTTGAGTAAAAAATCCTTCCAATAAAGTAGGATAATAAAATCAATGTGATTCTTGTTACCAAAAAGCAAGGAGAATATTTGGGAGCAAATCTTCCTAAAATAAGCGAGATAAGACTTCGACTCCAATAATATATCTCTCTCCATATTTTGTGGAGATGGAAATATTAATTATAAGGAATGGAATAAATATAACATCAGATTTTATTTCCCAAAATAAGGAGTTGGTTGGATGCATGAATTATAAATGCAACCTCCCACACTCTTATATGTAATTTTCACTACCAAGAATAATATATATATTCTTCCTCATTAATCTTCTGAGAGAAATTGTTCTACAGGTTTTGAATTAAGTTTGAAAGTATGAATTAAGTCCTCTTCCAAGGAATGATCTGGCCACTCATTCCAAGGAATAAGGATCAATGTTTTATGTTCTTTTCTTTCAATTTTTTATGTTCAGTTCTTTATTCTGTAGTTTTCCTTTTGTTGTAAATTTCTGATTTCATGTTATGTGATCTTTCTTTCCATACAATTTCTGTTGTGAACTTGCAGTGACTTGATTTATCTTTCATTCATTTTAATTTAGCAATTTCATTTATGCAAGTGTGTTTCCTTCATGCAAACTTTATTTCTGCAAGTTTTCCTTTACATTTATGCATGTGTGATTTATTTTATGTAAGTTTGGATTGTGTTTAACGAAGTTGTTTTCCAAAGATATTTTTTCTCTTAATACATACAACCATCGACACCAACCCTGGATTGACATTATTAATGGATAAGATTGACGAACCTCATTAGTATCCATAATAAGGAGCTCGAATGCCTCAAATTAGATGAATAATGGGGAGAGAAAACAATATTAGATGGTAAAGCAAAAGCCACCATTTTAGGAAAGACACTTTATTTTGAGCCACACAAAGAAACATTGAAAAATTCACAGAGATCCATTAAGACACACGAGAAACCAACTCGAATGCGAATAGCGTGTACATGGTAGCTAAATAGAAATTTTTACGAAATATCCTCCTCAAAATGAATTTTATAGAAGCCTCTAAGCATGTACCAAAACACCAAAAGTAGAATGTGTTAGGGTTCTTACCCTAACCAAAAAGAGAGCATATTTCGACCAATTGCGGTTAGTATTAACTATGGTTTGAGTTAGGGAAACGTGGATTTTTCAACATACCAAGGGCCATTCCCATGTTGGTTAAAGTTGATAAGAGTTCAATTATTTGTTTGTGAGGGAGAAATTATTCCTAATCTTGAGTCAAAGTGATCAAAATATTACCTTCGCATGTAGGAGGTGAAAAAAATTATTATGCCTAGCAAAGGTGACCAATGGTCATGATCTCATGTATGTACTTAAGAAAAGACAAAACCCACCATCACTATAGTTATGCATGTACTCCAAGTCAAAACAAATAAAAATATTACGAATGCATATGTTTTCTAAATTTGAACAAGCTAATTATTCACCTTGAGCATGTGTCAAAAATAGACTCAAGCCAAAAATAACCTTTAGTTTTCACTTTTGCAAAAGAATAGTCAAAACTTACCTTAATTTTTTCAAAAATTCCCATACACTAACTTAGTTTTTGCAAAGAATGGGTCAATAACACATTGACCAATGTGGAGAGTGAACTAAGGTAGGATATTTTTAGCCTTTTTATTTTTGAAAATTGTATTTTTAGCATGAAGGCTAAAGTTGTGCATGTATTATTTTTTTGAAAATTGTACTTTAGTAGGAAGAGTATTTTTGGATGCATGAGCTATTTTTAGAGCTCAAGATATACAACTTGTATTATTTATACCTTGATTTTGCAAGATTCAAGGTGATTTATTAATTATTTTGTAGACTTGTGTGTGCGTTTTTATACTATGTCACCTTCGAGTAATAAAGATTGTGTTTTTCTCGAATTTTAGACTTTGTGCGGTGTGTCATAGCAGATTAGAAGCATGTTTTAGTGAATATTTTCATTCCTTTGCATGTTAATAATCTCACAACACCTCCATTAAGTTGTTTTGACTATTTTGTAAGTCACATAAGTGTGTTTTAATACCTTAGTGAGTGCAAGATCTGTTAAATAGTGGTTATAGTGAAATTATCATTTCTTTTATCATTCATAAAGTGTTTTTGTGCAAGCATAGGTCCCTAATAATTTGGTGTATCACCCTTTTTATCTGCTTTCCATTATTTCCAGTTCATTCCTAACCCTCAACCCATCAGTTTCAGTAGTTTTTAGGTGATCCATCAAAGGAACTAGCCCGCTCTAGAGGTTCTCCTTGAGTCCAAGCACCCACAACTTGTAGGATATCCCATTGTCTTGGTTGAAGTCGATTCGGATAGCCTATCTAAATCAAAGCTGCACTTCAAACCATAACAGACATTAGCGCCCACCCTGAGACACTAACACCTAGGTGCTTGTGTCCATTCAGTTGCTCTTATCCTATTTAATATTTTTACTTATTTTAAAAATTTTGGTCGGCATTTTTAGTTTTCTTATCCTTATCTAGTGTTCACGGTTGGTATTTTATGTTACTAGTGTCAAAATTCAAATAAGAGACTCGTATATATATATACAACATAAACATTATTATTTTTGGTGACAATTATAAGGGAGAATCTAATCTACATATTATCACTACCATCAAAGGGACTGCATTCTTAGGCTACATACACTACATAGGAAGTGGAAGTGTTGAATTCCATACCACAAATTTGTATTTATTCTAGCTATAACATGTTATCTTGGTGACATTGGTGTGAGGGAAACCTAAGGAAACCATTTCACACACAAGCATACATAACTACATGGAGTCTGGAATGTAGTATAGCGCTCAGTAATAAGTTCAACTTTGGGTGACCGTCGCATGTTAGTTTGACTTCACACTTTACATATTTCATTGAGATTTGATGTGTTTGTGAGCTTGTGCAGTAGCTAGGGTTTGTGTTTTTGGTTACACGTGTGATCAAAACCCTAACAAAGTGAAGGTGATGTGATAAAGAAGAGAGTAGAGAAACAATCTACCGACCCATAAAAGAAGTAAATTATAATTCCTTACATAGTCAATAGTGCTCAAAGTTAGACATCGGTGCCTAGGCACCTCTATCCTCCTATGGGTGCCCCTGTCCATCCTCAATGTAGAGATCCTAATCATTAGTGATCTCCCGTAAGATCATTTACAATCGATCTAGTATATACATAGTCTCGGCTATCTACATGTCACATAGAAAATCAGCTAGGTCATTTATCCATCCTATTTGCTTATAGTCTTACATTGTTTGAGTACTTAGCAATTTTATTTTATTGTACATTTTTTAGTTGCTCTGAAAATATAGATTTAATTCAATTTAAATTAAATAATTTGGTGAACCCTACGTTATTCAAAATTCTTGCCCTAGGATCCCAAAACCCTCATGGCTCCAAAGAGGTTTCCATCTCCCAAGCATGATAGAAACCATACATGTATGAAACCAAATTTCTCCAATGCCTTTGAAGAATCTGAATTTCGTGACCTCATGCATGATCCCCAATATGATCCCATCATGCTCTCGAAACTTCTTCACATTGACAACACATTCCCTGTTTGTCTAGGAACCTTTGATTTTTGTATAGTCTCTCCTGACCAAAACTAAATACCTAATGTTCTCCCTCATTCATCATATTCCCTAATGTTACTTGATCCTCTTCTCCTCTTATAGTAATTGATAATATTCATGCACATTCTTTGCATAATGATACTCTTGCTTGTGAACACATAAATCTTAATACTTCAATTTCGATAATGACAATGTGCATATTGATTTTCCTTCTAGTAGTGAAGGTGAATGTAACTCTTTATATCCTACTTCTGACATTGTTTCCAAAAATTTCATTAATAAATCTGATGCTAGTACTCCTACAATTTATTTATATGTTGATGATAGTCTTGATGAAATTATTGCTTGTGAAGATGTTATAGTGACTATGATTATGCTTTTGATCATGAACATGTTAGTGATGATGTTGCTTCTATTAAAACTATTGAATGTGAATTTACCACTCCTCTTTCTTCTACTTCTAAATTTATTTCCAATGTTTCCCATGATGATTCCACTTCTACCCCTAATGTACCTCTTATTGTGTCTCATGAGCCTACACCTAGCATCCCTATAGAGCCTTCATGTTCCTCTCCTCCTCTTATACCTTCTTCTCCTCCTTCCACATCCACTCCTCCTTCTCAAGTTCCCATGATCACTCACAATGGAAAGATCTAACCCCTAAATATGCCTCTCACTTCTTTAACCATTCCTTCACATGATATTTTCTCCCTCATGCATGTTGTTGGTACTTTACAATCTCAAGTTCATACCCTTACCCTCAAAAGTAAAGCCTATTATGCTTCCATTGACAATAATTCCCTTCATGGCAACCCCATTCCTAAAAATATTCATAATTTCTCTTTCCCCAAGGACTTCATCATGCCTACTTTATCCTGTTTTGGTGGTACTAGCAATCCTCATTTGCATCTCAAGCATTATCATTTAGTCATGGTTGCTTATTCCAATGACTTCTTGTTACTCAAAGCATTTCATCATAGTCTTGTTGACCTTGCTCTCAATGGTGTACTCATTTACCTTATGGTTTCATGAGTACTTATTATAATATGGAGGATTCATTTCTTATACGTTTTATTTCTAACAATGGTCCTAAGGTTACATATGAATGTTTACCTTCTTTCAATCGGGGAAAGAATGAACCAATTTTAGATTACATCTTACACTTCAATTCTTGCATGCATCAGTTATTATTTCAGCCTATTGATTTAGAAATGCAATTTATCTTTTGTTGTGGCTTAATTCCTCCCTTAAAAGAAAAACTATTATATGATACATGTGAATCATTTACTCTTTTGTGCTATAAATTTATTTATTTAGAAAAGGATCTCGTTACAGAGATAATGTCTTAACACTTTATTTTACTTCTTCTACTCCTCTCATTCCTACTAAGTCTTCTCCTCCCCATCTATTCACCCTCCTGTTTGATCCCCATATCTTCCTTCATGTAATCATCTTACTTCCCCTCTACCACGTTGAAATTCCCTAAGTCTTCTTCCTCTCCCACCTGTGAACCCTTGCACTTCCCACATAATTCCAAACCACATGATTTCTTGCGAACCTTACTTGATAAGCGGTTCATTTTTACCTTATAACCAACATCATCCACCTCACCACTTGCATTATTAGCATGACCACCCTTTCTTCAATTTTCACCGCTTCAATGGCCACCGAGATAATGATTGTTATGTTCTCCATGATCTCTTACAATAAATAGAGGAAAAACATTTCATTTATTTCTCCCCTCACTCTTACAAGCAATCTCTTTCTCCCATCCCGCATACGAAATATTCTGCCACTATTCCCTTGTCTCCTTCTCCCACTCCTAAATTTATCATTCACCCACATCCTAAGTTCGTTATTCATTCACAACCTCCAAATAACCCACCTATCGTTACATCCTCTCGATCCATCACACATTGCCACAACATCTCATTAGCTTCCTAAGCCACTTGTCTCTGCACTTCCTATCACCACACCTTCTATTCTTGATGCATATCCTCATATTGATGTTGCTTCACATGCTCCCTCCATGCCTTGTAGGCCTCTTCATCTCTGGTGGATACCATCTATTTTCCATATCATTACCCTATGACGTACTCTCATGTTAAGGTTCACACTTGACTAGACGAGGGCATACTACATCACTAAGCCTCTCCTTTTGTATCTCATGCTTTGTGTTTCATATAATATCTTTCCTATCATCTACTCACACACGAAAAACCCATTTCCTGATGACACACTCTTTTTCTATGGTTCATTCTTGACTTTTGAGGGGGAATTTATAAATGAACTCATTCTCACACTAGGGGTGAATCACTCTTCTTCCTCCCATTCACTCTCATCACACGTAATTACTAATATTATCTTACATCTCATCATTATTAATTTATCAACACATTATTACAATGCTACTTTTATTTTTCTACCACATTACATCACGCCCATATATTTCTCTTTATTACATATTATACCATACATTCCTATTTGCATACATTCTTAATTTATTCCATCGCCTAGTTACTCTTTCTATGTAAAAAAACATTACATTACATACATTCACAATATATATCACATCAACCATTCAAACAATACCTATCGAATCTATAAAGATAAATAAACACTACCAAGAACATTTCATCATCATCACATAGCATAGAATGCACATCAACAATCAATGCCACATCAAACAAAATTCAATATATGTGTGTTTGTGTGTCCTCCAAAATGATAAGTTAAAAACACAATCATTGGGGGAAATCCCTCATGCCTCAATAAAATATCTATAAAATACATCATCCATTATCCTCACTATTGTTATCTACTATCACAAGATATCTAAAACAAGAGGCTTCCCCACTCAATCTACGTCATTGGTCTCAGCCTCTATACCTCTCTAGATGACTTTGTACTACAAAAATCTCCACCACTTGCTTTACATATCAACCCTATAGCTCCACATATCATGCAACTATATCATACACTAGGCCCTCTCCTCCTACGTCTCGCTCTTGCTCTCTCTGCCTCTACGTGTACCTCATCATGCTCACTCAAAACATTTTGCATGTGTTTATTGTTATATCCAAAGGCTAAAATAAATGGGCATGCTTTCCCGTGATAACATTAACTTGCTCTAGCACACCCCATCCCATGAGTGCATTTGGGGCACATTTCAAGTAAACATTCGAATGGAGGTGTCCACAATCAATAACCAATATGCATTGCTGTCATCACACAACTAACATTATTTAGTATACATCCTTACCTCAATCATGCAACAATAAAAAAATAGCATACAACAATATATAATACTCAAGATTCACTCTTCTTGTTTTTACATCATCTATCTTGAGGGCGGTGTTTGTCCCTCTACTCCTCCAATTGTTAGCCCACTAGATGCATCCACCACTACTGGAAAAGAAACACCCATTGTTGTGTCACCCACCACCGACTATATGCCCGCATACACCCCACGTCAACCACTTGGATCATCCCTATGACCAGATTTGACTCATCTGGACTCGGAATCACTAGTTTTGTTCACGTTGGTCTCGGCCTCATCCCTTGCTACCTCACCGCTCTAGTAGATCCACACCATACATATGGCTCTCAAGGAACATCCTAGGCCATTCCAAATTCCATTAATACTTTCTCAACTCCGAACAACTCGGTCATCCCTAGGAATTGATCCTCTAACCATATAGTACATCATATACACTGCAACTCCACACCATCCTCTACCCAACCTCCATAGTCCCTGTATGGTCTCCATATAATGGCCTTAGGTACCATCTAATCTATCGGTGACTTATATTTGGGCATACCCATCCTCCTACTATGGGTGCTCACCATTGTCTTTGTGAATATATCGGGTGGAGGCCAATCGGCCCGTGGCCCATTGAGTGGTCTTAATATAGAAATATTCTAATATGCCCACATGTGTAAAAAATTAGTGTCTCATATCCCACCACCATGATCCTCCTGTGTAAATCTATACAAGTCTATGTACAAATGGTCCAATACACACCGTGCCCAAGCATAACTAGTCCCATACTCCTCATTTGTTGCGACAAATATCATGCATCCTGTACAAAATCGCCACTCTACCACCAAAAAATATATCACAACTAAAAAAATTCCACAATTGCAAGGAACCTCATATCTCCTAATAGCATCCAAATTAATATGTGTCTCCTCATGTACTTGTGTCCCTATAAAAATACCATCATGCCACCCTCATCTAGATATGGTCATCCAAAATGGATTAAATTTGTACTCTCTATCCCACTATCATTAACCATAGTATGTTGTACACGTCCGCTAAGGTCACCATCATCTCACTAGTAGGAAACCGTAATGTACAAGTATCAGCGCTCCATCGCTTGCATAAAGCGATCAACATAGACATATTATGGAATATATCCCCAATCTAGGAATGTGTCATAGGATGGTATGGTCTATTATATCCCACTTGACATCTACAAAACCCAACATAAGCAATGTACTCAAGTGACGACCCCCATGAAACTCTTTGAGTGAAACTCTCTGGAGTGTATGTTATGTCCCAATTATTTTGATGGATTGGAAACTTGTTGTCCTCAGTATTGTAGTACCACCTATAGGATTTCTTCTAATGGTTTGTGCACCAACACTCATCCGATGACGTGTCAATAAAAATCCTTCAAATGTACTTCTAAACAATGGCACCTATTGTGATGCCTTGTTTGTGTCCCTAATCTACTGCACTTTCTAAGTTAAAACTAAATAAATATCTACATGTATATTATTATAAATGTGGAGATGATGCCTACGTACCTTCACTACAATGTCCTTCAACAACTACTTCTAGATCCGGAACACCTTGTGCAAGGGCTAGGTAACTAGGATGGATCAGATGTGCACCCACAGTCCTCATTCTCTCCTCTGACATGCTCTCATCTGAATTTGATAGGGTGTATCTATTGTTCTTTCCCAATTTTGAGAGGACATGATAATACAACTCTTCATCTTCTATGGGGATCTCAAAACCTTCACTAGCCATCATTCTTCTCGATGTAAGTGTTGTATCAATTTTCCTCTATCGCACTTCATTATACTTGAGTCATTTATCCTCTCTCTTCCATTCTTCCACCAGGATCGCTGCCATCCTTCTCCACACCTGCTCTTACCCCTATGCGTATTGGGGATTTAGCTAGCAGTAGGTAATATTTTCAATCCTAGTTCTACCATTAGGATCTTGATAGATAAGGGTATTGTGCGAAAATAGGATCCTCTAGGCTTATGAAATAACTTAAACTCTACTTCCTTTGGACAAACATACGTGGAAATTATGTACCCCAAAGTATAGTTGTGTAGTACACCTTCCCACCAATGATCTACAACTCTATTCTACATCTCATTAAAATCAAAGAGAGTTTGGTAATCTTCCTACATCCAAACTCTCTTCCGTGTATAGAAAACTCTGTTTGATACATAAGCTACCAGCCACTCATACAACTCTACTAGGAAAAAGTTAAATAATGTCTCATACAAGTAGTCATACAGATTATCTTTCGCCCACTCTCACACATTAAAATTAGTTCCAGACTATATCTCTTTACAAATGCATTTTGGTTGTCTTATACCTAACTCTTAATACTCTCCAAAGATAGTTGATATACCATCTGCATGCAACATCTTGGTAGAAAAATTGAAAATAGGTCCCGACAATGAAACCAAAATGTAGTATTTTATTTACCCCACTAAAGCTAGGTGTGTTGGCACTTCATCTACACAAATCTGGGATGTTCACTTGAAGTGTGTGCAACCACTAGGTTCCTCCTTTACTTTTCTTCTAAAATGTTAGCATGCATTTTCATCATATTCATAACCAATGAATCTATTCATGAAAAATAATCATTACAAACATGGAAGTTGGGAACACATATAATAAGGAAAATGATTAATCCAAGTAAACAATCACAAGGGTCAATTGTATTGTCCAAAAACCATCTTCAAATACATCAATTGTCATTATCCAACCACAATTATCCATTATAAACCACAGATAGTTACATAGTATGAAATTTGAATACATAATCATTCATTACACAAGTGTGCTAGATGATGTGTGCATTCATATAGACTCGAGACTATACTCAAAATAGTATCTATGCACACACTATAACCTTAGACTCTCGACTCAACCTCCCAAGACTCCTAAAATACGAGTATATCATCAATATTTATAGGGTGGGGACTTTCCCTTCACCGCTTTCATGCTTTCTTTCCTAAAAATAGCCATGTGTAAAAATATTTCATGATTTTACAAAGGAATATAATAATATACTATCATAAATATACACCATGCTTTAATCCTATTATTAAGCTTCCTCATGCACTTTCATTTTCTATGTTCTCTATGTGAATTTTCCACTTATATCCCTTACTTGGCCGCTTATACCTTTAATGTATTAGCACTCAGCCCCGATTTTCTACTTTTAGCCATGTCCTTTAGAAAATTGGCTAATTCCTTTGACTTCATGTCTTCATGTGTGTAGCTCCACACGCCGACCTCTTCTACCTAGGCGTGTGCCCCTTGAATGCTACCTTGATCTTATGTGCACGTGCATTCTTGCGTGTAAGCCTCTATATTTCATTGACACTTTTTCAATTTATTTTACCAACATATGCTCAACTTATGGAGCTTGAAGAAATAATAAATCAAGAAATGAGATCCATCAAGATGAACAAAGCACAATTGAAAATACTTTTATTAAGAAGACCACTTCAAGGAGCTTCAATGAAGGTGATCTAGTGCTCAAGTGGGATGAGGATAGAGCCAAACCAGGAGGTCACAAAAAATTTGACTCTTTATGGAATGTAACCTTCATGATAGTCAACTGCAAGCCTCATAATGCCTTCCAAATTGTCAGGATGCAATGTGAAGAGCTCCCAATCCCGGTTAATGGGATCCATTTGAAGCATTGTTTCTAGAGATAAGTTGATCTTGTACATATTTTTATGCTTTCTTCTAAGTGTTTTCAACACATATTTTTATTTTTTTCAATAAGTGGTTTCCCTCTTATTGGCTAGCCTATGTAGGCATTGTATCTTTCCTCCAGTGCATTTTTACACATGTTGTTGGTGTTGTCTCTAAGTAAGTGTGGAGTATCTTTAGTCTTGAGGAGAACTTCTTGGCCTTGGGCATTATTTTTCAATATTATGTGCGCTTTTCATATTGGTTTTCATGGCTAGGAGGGAATAGATCAAATGGTTCTTGTTGATTATCGGAAATTAGTACAATAAATCCACCAAAGATGTTGACCATTTTTTTCATCATAGTAGAGGGGAATATAATTTTTTTCAATCTCCTTATTTTCAATAAATGGAAAAATAAGAAGACATGGAACAAGCTGGAAATCAAGTTATAGAGTGCCCACTCCCCAAATAGGATGTCATTCTAGTTTTTTCATCTTCACCAGAATCATGCATCAACCCTTATCATTTTTTGCAAGATTTTAATGAAGATGGGAATGGAATTATACATTAGAAATAAACATACTTTGGAACAAACATGGAATCAAGTTTCAAATTTATAAGTGTGGAAGCTGGTTGTCTTTTCAGGATTGATCATTCATTCATTATTATAGTTTTTAGTTCAAGTGATCAAAAAAGGTACAAACAATTCATTATTAAGTTCCTTATGATTATATGCAAGTATTTTAAGTAATTGATTTTCAAATGTTCATCCAATTATGTAAATTAAGAGCATTATAAATAATTCAAACAGACAATTAATTACAAAAACAATTACTTATATTCATAAGGAAATTTGTACAAGATCCCACACAAGTCATGGGATTTTATTTCAAGTGAGATATTAAAAATGAATTGAAAAATAAAAAAACAAGAAGATAAGGGGATATTTACTTTCCTAAAAATGAACCCCCATTTTATTACTCCTCCCACTCTCTCCATCTACTACTCCATTGCACCTATAGAGGAGGGAAACATATCATGTCGAGCTTGGGATAACCTTAATATTTTTTATGTTAAGCTTCAAATTTCTATCCATTCTATCACTAATTATGGATTATCAGAAAGGAAAGTATTAGATGAAGAAAAAAAATTTGTTTTAGCACTCTTAAATAATGCATCTATAGGGAAAAAAATGCAAAGTATGATTATAGTTTCCCTTTAACATTTTGTGCATTCAAATTATTAAATCAAGATGTCAACATAAAAAGACATATCAAGTAAAGTATTATACATTTTCCATCTGAGTATGCATCATTTCATAGTACTGATTTAGATTTATCAAGCATGATGAACAAGATGTCGCAATGAATGAAGGAGCATCACATCCCGAAAAAAAAAACGAAAGAAAACAAAGTTCAAAATTTTGTAAATAAGAATATTTTCTTGTCTCCATTATTTCATTCATATGTAACAATGATAAAACAGAGTGCATGGTCCTATCGGGACAAGGAATGGCTGAGGTTTCTTTCTTTTTCCATTAAAAGGACCAAAAACAAATTACATAGTTCTTTTCTAAATTAGAAAAGATATAGATTTTTTTCGTCTAACAAGGAGAAAATGTATATGTCATGCCACCATAAAACTATTTTTCTCACACAACAACAAAAAGATAGAGTTCCAGAGCACAAACCCTCATCATGGTCATCCATTTTACAAGTAAAACATTTTTTTAGAAAACAAGGTTCCATTAATGCAAAGTTTCAAATCTGAAATGGCATCCAAACCCTCAACTTATTTTTGTAAAATGAAAATTTTAGGGAAGAAACTCATCATAGATGGGAAATAATTTGTTTCACAATGTGTTGATGAAGATAAAATTTGCAGCCATTAAATAATAAAATATCCGTTGTATTTTTCAAAACCCCAAAATTTTGAAGTACCCACTAGCCGGAAATGCAAAAAAATCTTACCTTAAGATCGTATCCAAACAAAGATGAGAGACAACACAACGATCTTAAAAGGATAAACATTACAAATATCAAACTCATAAGACCACAACTCGAATCCACACAACATTTCCAAACAGGGAAAAAATGTGGTGCTACAAGAAATATTGAGCTAGAAAAAGCCACGACCGAGCAAAGAGAAAGAACAGAGCTCCGAGAAAACTTGGGTTGAGCTCCAAATTGCACAGCTCAAACTCTTTCAAACTAGAAAAGCTCGGAAAAATGAAAACTCTAGCTAGAAACCATTTCTCAAACTCACCAAAGTCACGTCAAGCAAGTGAACATCACAAATGAGCCTAGGAGAAAATAATTATAGAGCTCAAACTTATAAATCATGGCCACCAAACAAAGAATAAATGGCAAACTTAATTTCATATAAATGGTGTTCTAGAGCTGATGCATGATCAAATAAAGTCATAACAGTGTGCAAGGAAAAATCCAATGTTTTAATAGCCCCCAAAGCGGAGCTCTAGAAAAATCAAATGTAAAATGAATTACATTTTAGGTTTCAACCCTAAAGAAAGGTCAACTAGGTGTGCTTTAACCAGGGTCAATTTTGACTCGATTAGGGCCAATGGTTATTTAAACTCCATAACTATTTTGACCAAGTGCCCATGCCTTTAGAATTTTGTAATAATATTAATTATTAAGAAAATTTTCTATATGGTGGGTGGAAATCATGCTTAGCCTAGGTTAAACTTGATCAAATCATTACCTCATTTGTTCCAAAAACCTTAAGGGAGACCAATTATTTCCTGATTTTTTCTAAGGAACAAATAGTTTCCTTATGTTTTGTAAAAATGGAGGTTGACCAAGGTCAAAACAGTATATATGCCATAGAAAATCATGATCTTGTCCCCTTTGTAAATCATATGCATGATAGTGATTTGTTTGATTATTATTAAATAATTGTAATTTAATTGCAAGGGTTGAATCATGAATTTGAGAGCTAGAGTTGGATTGTTCTCCAACTAGACCCTAATTAAAGCTTCAAACTCAAATTTTAAGTGTTTCATTTGAGAGAGAGAGAGAGAGAGAGAGAGAGAGAGAGAGAGATCTGAGTCACTCTTGAGTTCTAAGAGTAAACTAGGGATAGCTGGAGAAAACTTAGGTGTTGAGCGGTCTAACTCGATTCTCTTCTTCTTAGTTTTCCCTTCTTTTTCTATATGTACCCATGTTTTTGAGCATTTGAAATAGGATTATGATTTTTTCATACCAAGGCTATGTCAATTTTTTTACTCCAACACCTATTTGATGGAATAAAAGATTGAATTCCTCCATTTGCAAGCTGAATTGAAGTTTGTTACATGAATTCATTGGTATGATTAAGTGAATGTCTTATTTATTTTGCATGTTTATGAATCTTATCACCTCTATTAAGATGTTTTGAAGCTTTTACAAGATCATTTTAAGTGCAGATATAGTTTTTTTATTAGTTTGGAAGTGGAAAAGACCTCAAATATTCCTTCCCATGCTAGATTAATAGCTTGTTCATGCCTTTTGTGAAATTCTTGTGTGAAATACAATCAAAGAGTAAATGAAGTGATATTTGGGGGTCTTGAAGGGTCTAATAGTATGTCTGTGTAGTTATAAGTTTCCAAAATATTAGTGTATCACCTTAATTTACATGCTTTTTGTGATCTTATGTTAATTTTCTCCATTAACCCCAACAAGAAACTAGTTTAGGTGATTGATCTAATTAATTGCAGACAAAAAATGACACACATATTACTATTTTACTATGTTGTGAGTATGTTGTTAAATGCATGGATCTTAAGTAAGAAAAGTATTCATTGGTGACACAATCGTTTGCCCATTCACTTGCTTTGATTGTTTTTATTGTGACTTTATCTCTACATGTGTCATTTCTATATCCAATTCTGGTCAAGTCACAGGGATCCATGTATGACTATCTTTTCACATCTTCCATCATTTATTCCAAGACATGTTGACCATTTTTGGTCAATCCTCGAGGGGGATATAAAAAAATCATTTGTTTGGTTTCGGATGGGTTAAAGGATGGCATGCGAAGTAAACTAGCAATTTTGTGTATTGTTCTAGGATGAAATATCTTGTATATACATCCCTCTTAGAGGTCCTCTTTATAAAAACCATACAACAACCACTTAAGACTATTGTATGGCCTTGTTGAACGCAGGAAGGATGTCATACACTAGAGATTACACTCTAAAGAATAAAATTGAGTTGTTGATTTACAGGGTGGGATTTAGTTTTTTTACAATCAGTTGTGTTACTTATGTTCTAGAGATTAAATCAAGTACATGTACAATTAATTCAACTTATTTCCTTATGATTAAGTGAAATTGCATTATGTGTTGAGTTTTTTAGGTTCATTCCACATCATGTTATGGAAAAAAACTAAAATAAACTTAGACAACTCATAGCATAAGATAATTTCATTTATTCATCAAGAAAGTGTGCATTCATCCCACATAATCCGTGGGATATGGCTATAAAGAGTAAAGGAGTACATGTAATTGTAAAATTGGAAATGTAAAACAAAGATAAAACTTGACATTGCCTATGAAGATGACAATGCTCCTTTGCATTCCATTACTCTAGTTGTCCTCATCAATACGCTTCTTGGTACTTGAAAGATAAAATTGATCATGTTAGAGCTCAAGGTTTTGTCTTCCTTGTTCTATTTTCAATTTCAGAATTACATGCATATCCTCATATTGATGTTGCTTCACATGCTCCCTCCATGCCTTGCAGCCTCTTCATCTCTGGTAGATACCATCTTTTCCATATCATTACCCTATGACGTACTCTCATGTTAAGGTCCACACTTGGTGATGAGGGCATACTACATCACTAAGCCTCTCCTTTTGTATCTCATGCTTTGTGTTTCATATAATATCTTTCCTATCATCTACTCACACACAAAAACCCATTTCCCGATGACGCACTCTTTTTCTATGGTTCATTCTTGACTGTTGAGGGGAATTTATAAATGAACCTCATTCTCACACTAGGGGTGAATCACTCTTCTTCCCCCCTTCACTCTCATCACACGTAATTACTAATAGTATCTTACATCTCATCATTATTCATTTATCAACACATTATTACAATGCTACTTTTATTTTTCTAGCACATTACATCACGCCCATATATTTCTATTTATTACATATTATACCATACATTCCTATTCACATACATTCTTAATTTATTCCATCGCCTAGTTATTCTTTCTATGTAAAAACACATTACATTACATACATTCACAATATATATCACATCAACCATTCAAACAATACCTATTGAATCTATAAAGATAAATAAACACTACCAAGAACATTTCATCATCATCACATAGTATAGAATGCACATCAACAATCAATGCCACATCAAACAAAATTCAATATGTGTGTGTGTGTGTGTGTGTCCTCCAAAATTATAAGTTACAAAACACAATCATTGGGGGGAAATCCCTCATGCCTCAATAAAATATCTATAAAATACATCATCCACTATCCTCACTATTGTTATCTACTATCGTAAGATATCTAAAACAAGAGGCTTCACCGCTCAATCTACGTCATTGGTCTCAGCGTCTATACCTCTCTAGATGACTCGTACTACAAAAATCTCCACCGCTTTCTTTGCATATCAACCCTATAGATCCACATATCATACAACTATATCATACACTAGGCCCTCTCCTCCTACGCCCGCTCTTGCTCTCTCTCGCCTTTGCGTGTACCTCATCATGCTCACTCAACAACATTTTGCATGTGTTTATTGTTACATTCAAAGGCTAAAATAAATTGGCATGATTTCCCGTGATAACATTAACTTGCTCTAGCATACCCCATCCCATGAGTACATTTGGAGGCACATTTCGAGTAAACATTCAAATGGATGTGTCCATAATCAATTACCAATATGCATTGCCTGTCATCACACAACTAACATTATTTAGTATACATCCTTACCTCAATCATGCAAAGCAATAAACAAATAGCATACAACAATATATAATACTCATGATTCACTCTTCTTATTGTTACATCATCTATCTTGAGGGCAGGTGTCTCTCCCTCTACTCCTCCAATTGTTAGTCCACTAGCCACATCCACCACTACTGGAAAAAGAAACACCTATTGTTGTGTCACCCACCACCGGCTATATGCTTGTGTACACCGCACGTCATCCACTTAGATCATCCCTATGACTGGATTTGACTCATTTGGACCTAGAATCACTAGTTTTGTTCACGTTGGTCCCGACCTCATCCCTTGCTACCTCACCACTCTAGTAGATCCACACCATACATATGGCTCTCAGGGAACATCCTGGGCCATTCCAAACTCTATTGATACTTTCTCACCCCGAAACAACTTAGTCATCCCTAGGAATTGATCCTCCAACCATATAGTGCATCATATACACCGCAACTCCACAAAGCATCCTCTACCCAACCTCCATAGTCCCTATATGGTCTCCATATAATGGCCTTAGGTACCATCTAATCTATCGGTGACTTGTATTCGGGCATACCCATCCTCCTACTACGGGTGCTCACCATTGTCTTTGTGAATATATCGGGTGGAGCCCAATCGGCCCGTGGCCCATTGAGTGGTCTCAATATAGAAATATGCTCATATGCCCACACATGTAAAAAATTAGTGGCTCATATCCCACCACCATGATCCTCCTGTGTAAATCTATACAAGTCTTTGTACAAATGGTCCAATACACACCATGCCCAAGCATAACTAGTCCCACACTCCTCATTTGTTTTGAAAAATATCATGCATCCTGTACAAAATCCCCACTCTACCACCCTCCACTACCACCAATAAATATATCACAACTACAATAAATTTCCGCAATCGCGTAACCCCATATCTCATAATAGCATCCAAACTAATATGTGTCTCGGCATGTACTTGTGTCCCTATAAAATACCATCGTGCCACCCTCATCTAGATATGGTCATCCAAAATGGCTTAAATTTTTACTCTCTCTCTCCCACTATCGGTAACCATAGTATCTTATACACATCCTCTAAGGTCACCATCATCTCACTAGTAGGAAACTAGAATGTACAAGTATTAGTGCTCCATCGCTTGCATAAAGTAGTCAACATAGAAATATTATGGGATATATCCCCCAATCTAGGAATGTGTCGTAGGATGGTATGGTCTATTATATCCCACTTCACATCTACAAAACCCAACATAAGCAATGTACTCAAGTGACGACCCCCATGAAACTCTCTGGAGTGTATATCCCTCTACATAATACAAAAATCAACACAATTCTTCCATTAGTTCACCATACATACTATAAAATCCCTCATCATAGATTTAAATTCATCATAATATTATCATTTAACGAGAACAAAGGTCAAAACCTACGCATGGACACTAGCACCCAAGAGTTGAACATTAGTGCCCAGAATCGGGTCACTAACCAGAACCGAGTGTTAGTGTCTCAAAGGACATCAACATCTAGTCCACTCATATCCTAGTCAAGAACTTCTAAAACATTAATATTTTAAATTTTACAAAAAAAGCTGAAAATAAGCACCTTAAATGAAAATTTTCAACAAAAATCACACTTACCATCTCCTCGGTCATCTGTGAAGCCACAAATGCCACCACTCACTCAAATCTCATGAAAATCGTTGCTATAACGTGTGGCATTCTAGTAGCTCGAGCTCAAGTCTTAAACACACTCCATTCAAATAAAATTACTATTCACATTTCTACTATTACTATATATAGTAATTCCTATCTACCATTTGATATAGTTATTATTTTCCACTATTACTCTAACTAATACATGTTACATAATTTCACTCATATCTTGAGCCTCATAACTCTGTTTGTCTCTCCATTTATGCTATACGACAATAAGTTACTCTTGAACCATACTATAACCTTTTCAAAGATTCTATATTAACATTTGGCATGTGTATTAAGCAATATATACGCACTCTTTCTTTATACTACTATATCTCATATACTATTTCTCATTTACTATTACAACATCTCATACGTCTTTTTTCACCTCAATGTTCAGCCCTCAACCCTTCACCCTTTCGCCGATAGGGGCATACAATCAGAGAATCCTATAATCCCTCTCAATATACAACATGATCAATCAACATTCCAAATACATTACTATCATAACTTTCTTTGATCATATTCAAACAAAGGTACAATCATTTCATAAGACAATCATTATTTTCAACTATTTCAAATTTATTCCCCCAAATGACCTAATCTGGGGGAAAATAAAATCAAAAACCTTTTCGTGAGTAATTTCCTAAGTATATATTATTTTAAACAATATTCCATCACTCAAAATCAAAATCAATCAATCGATACAAAAAACACATGTGTTATATCTCCTAGATGACTTAACTTGGGAGATGCATTAATTTATTATAACTTCGGATGACCTAACTTGGGATCCATCCAACACTACTCAAATCATAACACCTGTTACTATAAGAGTGGGGGAAATGAGAAATTATTTCCTTTCTTATGCTTCTCCTATGTGGGTTCCTCAATTGGAACTAATTGGAACTAAATTAGAACTAAATTTGGTCTCTATTCATCTACAATGGTTGGACCTTTTGGGGATGTAGTGACGAATGAAGATTAAAACTAAAACTCTCTACCCAACACTCTTCCTCTGGTGGCGGGATGCCCAAATCCTCCCATTTCCAAAAAAAATAAGGTTGGGAAATGATCACCGCCTACCTCTTTTATCACCTCTAATAATAATTCAAAAAATCCAAAGTCTCTGAATCATTTCAACTATTTCTCCAATCGCTCCTTATTGGTGCTCAAAATAGTCTCACCCCAATTTGCCTCTAAAAACTTATTGATTTACGGCATCTGTCATTTTCCCTTCCCCTGTGTTGAGCTTAGTCCTTTGTGGCCATTTCTAATTGGTTCTTGGGTTGTGAATCACTTAAGAGTCTAAATTTTGATTCTATCATGCTCTGTTCATTCAAAAACTTAGGTTCCCCCATGTTTTCCGTTGTCCACGGTCGGGATTTGTTTTCCCTGTCATTTCTACCCTAAATACTTGAAGAAAATGAATGGATGTATCCCTGAAGAATGTATTTGAGCCTTGTAACATTTCTAAGCTTTCTTTCCTTGAAGAAAATTTCATTCCTAGGCTCAAATGGTCGTTTTTCTATATTTTACAGTTTGACGGGCGTTTCTCCTAGTCAAATTTGCATCCTTGTATCTATAGGGAGACGTGGCACCTTTTGGTTGGACACGGCTCAGCTGGGTACTTAGAAAAATTCATGAAAATCCTCAACTCAAAATGTGTCCACATGGAGGCACGGCGCTCATTTGAAGATCTACTTTTGGTTTTGCCTTGGAGTAGCGCTAGGAGGACACGTGGAGGTTTTTGCTGCTTGGCCCGAACTTAGACAAATTTTCATACGTAGTTGGAGAAGTTTGGTGGAATAGGACATGTGGTGATCTCACACTCATTTAGGGTCTCTGCTTTGGGTACCATCTTGAAGTTGCGCCATGGAGACATGTGGAGGAACCGCGCATGTTTGGGGACCGGCCCTTGAGTTTCATTTTAAAGAAGCGCCAGTGACACATGGAGGTCTCCGCTTGCTTTGCATTTTACTTAGAGTTTTCAATGGCCAAAAGGAGACGCCTCAGAGCATGACATGTGGTGCCTTCTCTCGATCTTCAAGTATTCAAGTGAAACCTTGCCGGAGCAGGACACTTGGCGAGCCTACGCTCATTCAAGGTATCAAATTTTTGGGACCGCCTCAAGGTGTGCCATGGTGACATGTGGCAATTTGAAAAGTCAAAAATATGGGGAGGTGGACCATCAGAGGAAACTTGGATTTTTACCTCCTTAAGGATTAAAATTACAAATTGGCCCGCAAGTCCGATGAGGGAAAAGGTCAATGTCTACCCCACTCAATGGTGGAGGTACGAGCTCTCGGGGGAAATTTGGAAAAATTTCCTTTTGAGAGAGAAGAGTCAGAAGTAAAAAGGAAGTTTGGCATTGCTCCAATCACATTTGGACACATGTCAGGCTCGTTTCTCAAGGGCAGAGCTGTGGGGAAATTTTGGAAAATTTTATTTTTTCCAAAAAGAGAGTAAAATGGTAGAATTTGAGTGTGGTTCCACTCCAATCATATTTGGACATGTGTTAGGATCATTTCTTGAGGGAAGAGGTGCAGAGAAAAATGGAAAAATTACATAAATGGCACAATTTTTTTGTGCAAATGGTTGGGAGTTGTTGGAGTGTGAGGGGTCTGGATTGATTTTTCTAATCGAAAGCTTGATAGAGCCCATCCCCTTTGAGAAACCATTCAAGAAGCTTGTATATCTATTTTTTATTAAAATCTAATCATGTCAAGGTAGTTGCAAGTGTACAGCAATTGACAAGCTCTAAGACTATTCTAGAAACTTTCCCCTGCTAAAAGATTTAATCAAATTCGAGTTATTTCTGTGTTGTCTTAAGCAAAATGTGTTGATTTTACTTTTGAATGTATGCAAATAGTTTTTCTTGTTTATGTTGCAATCTTGTATTAAAATATGATTCAATCACATAGGCCTCAATCCTTATGATAGTTTAGTGGCATCTGCAATTCCATTTCTCAGAAGAGCTTTCATTTGGGATTGGAATAAATGATTTAAAATCACTTTTCTCTCATCTGTTGACAGAGATTGTCTGTAAGCCTTTGGGTGTACCTTAGGCGTGATTTGGCTTAGACCTTGATGCTTTGTTGGGTTTTCTAACTCAAGCCTTCGTGATAGAATCTCAGAGATTGTGTGAAAGAGTGCTAATTTGGGCCTCCATTGAAGCACATATTCTAGTTGAAGAAACATTTTAGCTATTTTGTGGCATTTTGTTGGTCTGACTTTCCATTTTGTAAGGTTCTTCAAGGATTTGGTGAATCTAGTTTCACCCTACCCCACCTCCCACCAAAATTCATTCAAAAACAACTAATCTTACCCATCCTACCCCTATTTGTCATGTGTGTATGCCAATGCACAATCCTCATCACCTAAACATGTAGAAGTAAGTAGGGTCTCAAATGTCTTTAGTAACCTTTTCCTTGTTGTGAAATATCTCCATGATCTGGAAGTGACAACTCATGAGAGTCAGATCTGTGTGTTGATCATATTTTCTCAAGGTCTTCTCTATAAAGTTTATGCAAAAGAAGGATTTATCATTTTTCTTCAATAACAGAGGTTACAAAATAGGTTCTCTTACCTTGGTTGAAAGGCACAACCTAAAATAGTGAGGATAGATCAAATCCTCTTGAAGGTGTTATCCATCTCTCCACAAATCCAAGTAACAAAGGGACAGTTAGATTTCTCCCGACTACAAAACGACATATATTTGTGATCTAGCTGCCTCTAAGCTCCCTATTGAATATGTGTTGCTGTTTGGCTTGAAAAGGAGAACAAATTTGGATACCAACACTTGTGGCATCATTTCCGGGGAATTTTTTAATTTGGAGTTTCATTGAGCTATTGATTTGCAGTCCATTCACATCCATTTAGCTTGTCAAAAAAACCAACACTAGTGGCGCCATTGTACACTCTCAGTATAAAATGAAGAACCTGGTAAAACATTTCTTGTATGCTCTAAGTGCTATGTGTAGTTACTTTAGTTTTCACATCTAGTGCACTAGCTTTTATTTGATAAATCTTGGTAAAGAAAGGTCAGAATCTTTCCATTTCTAGTTTCTTGCATTGATAGACATTTGACAAATCATATTTAGTGCATTTGCACAACTAAGGTGGAAATCCTTAGTGGTGACTCCCTGTTGATCTGATTCTTAATAAGTACCAGTGTCTTAAAACTCTGTCAAAATCAGATTTGTTACTAATATTTGCAAAGCTGGAAGGAAGAAGGTATTTCTTTGCTAGGGATCCTACTAGGACATTGTTTCCAGAGCTAGGAAGAGTAAAATCAAAAGGAAAAAGAATGGAGAACTATTAGAGGTCAGCAGACAAGAAGAGGGATCTCCATTGATGAAAGTGATCGGCCTATCATTGAAGACTACCATTCAAGTGATTCTGAATCAGGTAGCCTCTTTGTGGAATTGAACTCTCCAGCTGGAGAGGGGCCTTCATTTGATTTTGAAAGGTTTTCTTCACACTCTGCACCTGTATTTTTTGAGGTTGATAGAGATTTCCAAGAGACAAGGCCTTTGGGAGATTTCCATTTTGAAAATTATACTCCTGTGTTCTAAGGACCTTTAGCCCCTCATCAATTTTCACCCCTCCAGGGTCACCTCCTCAGAGAAATGTGGCCCACCTTCACCCAAACCCACCCTTTTGTTGTAAACACTTTTGACCTATAAATTTTGTGGGAATGGTTGGTATCCAAATGCAGTGCCTCAAGATGTAAGGAATAGAATGCCAAAGTTCCAAGGAAACAATGTTATAACTGGTGATCAGCATCTAAAGCTTTTTATCAATATGATGGAAGATTTTGAGATTGAACATGAAGATGTATATATCAAGCTATTTATCCATACCTTGGAAGAGGATGCTAGGGACTAGTATAAATCATTGCTAGATAACTCTATTGATTCTTAGACTGAGATGAGTAATGCATTCAGATTGCAGTATGGTGATAGAACTGACCCTAGGTTTCTTTTGACAGAATTTGAAAACATCAAGAAGAACCCTAATGAGTCAGTACATGATTTCAACACAAGGTTTAATAATACCTTGAGGAGATTACCTGTTAGGATAAGGCCTTGTGATGAGTCATGTTTGATCAAATATACTGATGCATTTGATAAAAAGGTTGCATATTACTTAAGAGACAAAAAAACCCCACAAATTTGAGGCAGGCCTTCACCATGGCTCTGCAAATAGAGAACAATATCAAGGCAATTGGAAAGCCTCCAAAAAGGGAAGGTGTAAAGTTGGTTAACCTAGAAAAACCCCAAACAAGAAAGGCTACTGATTTGGAAGAGGTTGTGAAGACTTTGGCAGGGCCTGACAAGGAGATCTACAAATTAGCCCGAGCTAAGAAAGGAATTGGACAGAGCTCACAAGGTCAGCACAAGAAACAAGGCCAAGATAGATTCAAAATCATCAAAGAATTGATGACAGAGGCAAAGGACCTGTTGGGTTTGGAAATAAATAGCCCTAAGGCGAGAAAATAGAATGGTGCTTGATCCTTTGGCTACCAGAGTTACTGTTGTGGAAGAGACAAATGTCATTGATTGGTGTGACAAATGTTTCATGCCTCATGCTCCTTGTGAAGAAGATCAACAAGAAGAAGAAGAAGCTGATGATGATAATGATAATGATGTCTGCATGATGGGATGCTCCACCAGCTCACAACAAGGGGAAACCTCAACTGAGGTGATAAGTGCTAGAACTGCTGCCACTTTTTGGGACTACATTCATAGGGTACATATTCTTCCCCCTTCTCATACTTTAGAAGTAGATAATGTACAAGATTTTGAATTTCCCAATAATGACTTTGAATATTTAAGGGCTTTAATGATAAAGAAGTATGATGGAGGAATTCCATCTAGGAAGATAGACAATTGTTGATGAATGTTGTTGTGGCTCAAGAGAGGGAATATAACACAAGAAGTAAGGCTTTATCAAAGGGGAGGGCCTCAAGCCAAGCCAAAATCTCCCTTAATTTCTAATATTCCTAAGGAGGTTCCTAAGAAAGATACATCTGTCAAAATCCCTGCAGTTCCAAACAAAAATCATGCTCCTCCCCATGCCCAAATTGTCAAAAATCTTGTACCACCTAATGAGTGTGTTGGCTTTCCTTCCAATACTGCCTTGCCAAGGAATGTCCCATATGATATTTCCCAAGTGTTGAGTCAAATCAAAGTCTTTGTTCCAATTGTTGAGTTGCTTAGGATTCCTGAGCATAAAAAGAGAGAATTTGAATACTTGGGGTTGAAAGAAGAGAAAACTTCCCTAGGCAGAAATGTAAATATTGTGGAGACTCCTCCAATCATTGAAGAACCAGAAGCACCACTAGCATTAGAAGAGCTAGATGAACCACCTGAGGTCTATTTGGGGACATCCTTGGTGGACTCTCAGATGAATGTGGATCCATTCTTCACCACTTTGATCATAAAGGATAGATTGCTGCACAACTGCATGTTTGACTCAGGGGCATCATGCAATGTCATGCCTTTGGAAGTCATGAATGAGCTAAACATCAAAGTGATAGTAGCATATGGAAATGCACTACCATGGACTCCAGAGAAGTGCCAGTAGTGGGATGTGTGAAGGGTTTGGTGGTGCAGCTTGCAACTTACCTAGGTAAAAACTTAAAACTTGATGTTGTCATTATTGATTGCCCAGCCAAGTGGGGCATGCTACTGTCAAGAAAATGGGCTGCAAGTGTTGGTGGGAGTGTCCAAATGGATATGTCTTATGCCACCATTCTAATTGAGGGCAGCCTTTTCAGGTTGTATGGGAAAAGAAAATGTTGCATCTTATTGAGGATCCCAACAATGCATCCTATGAGGTATTGTACAAAATGTTGATGCAAACAACTTTGTGGGATTTGCTTTGATGGAAAGGAGCACAAGATTGAGGAATGCAAATGCCTTGAACAAACAGGCTCTCCATGGACTCTATTGTTTGATGGAGCTTGCTCCAAATTTGGGAATGGTGCTGGTATTGTTCTACTTTCTCCTAGCCAGAAAGATTTTTTTTCTCCTTCAAGATGAACTTTGAATGCACTAACAACATTGTTGAGTATGAGGCACTATTTCTAGGGTTTAAGAATTTCTTGGAAATATGGTGTCAAGGACATTATTGTCAAAGGAGATTTAGAGTTAATTTTCAAACAAGTCAGAAGATTGTATGCTACAAGGAATCAGCGAATGAAACAATATAAACATGTAGTTTGGGATCTTATTGAGATGTTTGACTCCTTCAACATTGTGCATCATGATAGGAAATTCAATGACTTGGATGATAGGCTTGCAATGTTGGGGTCTCAGTTTGACAATTGTACAATGTCCCCATATTGTGAATATGAAGTTGAGGTATTGACAAGACCTTTGTCCCTAATAATATTAAACATTGGCAGGTTTTTGATGATGATGCTCAAGTCAGAAGATTTCTACAAAACAAAGGAGAGTTTTCTCAATGCATTGATTTGGAGCCAATGGTATGTACAACAGAAGGAAAAGAAACCTTGTTTGGCAAGGGTATCATCCAGCTAAAGACCAACACTATTCCTAGAGGGCTAGTGGCTCTTGAATCCAATTTTGATAATGTTGATCGCATTGTTAATAGATGTATGACAACCTCAAGGGATATTGAGGAGCATGATCTTGGCACAAAGGAAAATCCAAGGAAGATTTGGTTAGGCAGTAATCTCAGCAAGGAGGAGAAGCAATCATACATCCAACTTGTTGAAAAAATACCAAGACTACCTGGCTTGGACCTATTCTGAGCTCAAAGCATACAAAGACTTGTTTCAACATGAGATTCCCTTGGAGCCCAATGCAAGACCATTCAGTAGAAGCAGAGGCCAATCAATCCACTTCTATCTCTTAAAATGCAAGAGGAACTAAAGAAACTAAGAGATGGAGGGATTATCCAGCCCACAAGATATTCCTCTTGGGTGGAAAACCTAGTACCAGTCAGAAAGAAAAATGGTGACATCAGGTTGTGTGTGGACTTTAGGAATCTAAACAAAGCTTCAATGAAGGACAACTATCCTTTACCAAACATGGAGCACATGTTGTAGTTAGTGACTGGTTCTGAGTTGCTTTCCACCTTGGATGGTTTCTCTGGTTATAACCAAGTTGTGGTGAAAGAATCAAAAAGGATCAAGATAACCTTCACTACTCCTTGGGGACCTATGTTTATGTCAGGATGCCCTTTGGTCTAATGAATGTTGGAGCTACCTTTCAAAGAGAAATGGATGTTGCCTTTGTTGGTTACATCAATGAGTTTATTGTTGTGTACCAGATGATGTAACAATGTTTTCTAGGAAGAGAAGTGACCACTTGCTGCACTTGGAGAAGATGTTGATGAGATGTAGAGAATATGGCATCTCACTCAATCCAAAGAAATGTCATTTTGGAGTGCAGAAGGAAAAATTGCTTGGTCACATTGTGTCACAAGAAGGAGTGATGATTGATCCAGAAAGAGTGGAGGCCATTAGCAAAGTCCCAATTCCAAGAACCAAGAAAGGAATCCAATCCTTCTTTGGGTAGATAAACTTCATTAGAAGATTCATATCAAACTTTGTTGAGTTGACCATTCCAATCACTTCCATGTTGAAGAAGGACCAGGTCATCAAATGGGAGGAGGTCTGCATCCAAGCTTTCAATGGAATCAAAGAGGCATTGAAGCATGCCCCTGTTTTGTAGCCCCAGATTATAAGAAACCTTTCCAGTTGTTTTCCTTTGCTTCAGAAAACAGTATTGCTTTTGTCCTTGCAGAAAGATAATGAAGGGGCTGAGAGGCCAATTTCCTTTTTTAGTAAGGCATTGCAAGGGGTAGAACTAAAGTACACTATCATGGAAAAGTAGGAATTTTCCTTGGTAAAAGTAAAAAAAGGTTTTTAGACCTTATATTCTAAGTTCAAAGGTTATTGCTTATGTTCCCCATACCATGGTAAAGGACATCTTATCAGAGATGGAAGTCTCAAGAAAATATGTAGATGGGTGAACAAATTGCAAGAATATGATATGGACATCCAAACCATGAAGTTGGTTAGAGGTTTGGGCTTGGCTAAGCTTATGGCTGAGAGAACTTGCAAACTATTGAGGTAAATGAGGTAGAAGAAGAAAGGGCAGGTGTTTTTGAAAAGTTGATGAATTCTTGAGTGGTACAAGGATGTGATGTTTATCTTAGACATTTAAACTACCCTGAGCATTTAAGTAAGAACCAAAAAGAGCCCTTAAGTTGGCTTCCCAAAAATATGTCATCACTAATTATGGGTTAGCTTGGAAGAACCTAGAGGGAGTCCTCTTAAGGTGCATTACTAAAGAAGAATCCCCAAGATAATTATTGATCTCCATGGAGGAGTTTGTGGGGGGCAACTTTGCTGCAAGAGTCACAACACACAAGATCCTAGGGCTGGTTATTGGTGGCCAACTATTTTCAAGGATACAACCTTGTTGGTTAGAAGATGTGAGAGTTTTTAGCATTTCTCTAGAAGGATGAAAGCTTGAGGCTCCCTTCCTTTTTGCATCCTATCAATTGAAGCTCCATTCAAGCAATGGGGAATGGATTTCATTGGTGAAATTTTAGACCCTTCAAGTGTTGGCCACAAATGGATTCTTGTAGCAACTGATTATTTTACTAAATGGGTGGAGGCAATCCCCACCAAGAAGGAAACACACCAAGTTGTCATGGAATTTGTGTTGAAACAACATCATCTGCAGTTTGGGATACCAGTCAAGATTGTAGTTGATAATGCCATGAGCTTTAGAGCTAAACCTTTGGTGGAAATGTGCAAAGAGTATGGGATCAACTTGACATATGCCTCCAATTACAATCCCCAAGGAAATGGACAAGATGAGTCCAGTAATAAAAATTTGTTGAAGATCATCAAAAGAACATTGGAGTAGAACAAGAGAAAGTGGGGTGAATAGTTGAAGTTTTTGTTTGGGCAGATAGGATCACTATCAAGAGGGTCACTAGAAAGAGTCCATTTGAGTTGGTGTATGGGACTCAAGCCTTACTTCCCTTCATATGAAATTATCTTCTTATCAGTTCATCCAGCAAGCTAGAAGATCAAGAGGTAGGTCCTTATGATGCTCGTATTAACCAAATTGTTGAGCTTGATGAAGAGAGGAGGGCATCCCACCAGAGGCATATAAAGTTTAGAGAGAAATTGAAGAATTTATTTGACAAGAAGGTCACTCCCAGAGCCTTCAATGTTGGAGATCTTGTGTTGCTATGGGATAGCAGACATGAGGATAAGGGCAAAGCATGGCAAGTTTGACTCATTATGGATGGGCCCTTACTCTATTGATATCAGAATTGGGAGCATACCTTCTTCTTAAGGATTTAGATGGTGAATTTCTCAAGTTTCCTATTAATGGTAGGAATTTGAAGCATTTCTTGATTGATCCCCTTGAATCAAGGCATGAATCTTTTGTACAGTGTATAGTTTGTTGTTTGTTCCCTTTTTGTGTTTTTTGCTCGTTCTGGTCCTCGGTGACCTATTTTTTGTTGGTTTCTCTATTTGTTTTTGAAGATGGCTCTATTTCTATGCTCTGTAAGATGAATCCATTTCCCAATGGATATTTTGGCACTTGGTCTACTTTTTTCTTGTGGCACTCATAAGGAGTGCCCATCCCCGAGTCGGAGCCGATGTTGGTGCTCAAAATAGTCTCACCCCAATTTTCCTCTTGAAAACTTATTGATTTACGGCCTCTGTCATTTTCCCTTCCCGTGTTGTGCTTGGTTAATCTTTGTGGCCATTTTAATTGGTTCTGGGTTGTAAATCACTTAAGAGTCTATATTTTGAGTCTCATGCTCTGTTCCTTCAAAAACTTAGGTTCCCCCATGTTTTCTGTTCTCCACGGTCGGGATTTGTTTTCCTGTCATTTCTACCCTAAATACTTGAAGAAAATGAATGGATGTGTCCTCTGAAGAATGTATTTGAGCCTTGTAACATTTCTAAACTTTCTGTCCTTGAAGAAAATTTCATTCCTAGGCTCAAATGGTCATTTTTCTATATTTTACAATTTGACGGGCGTTTCTCCTAGTCAAATTTGCATCCTTGTATCTATAGGGAGACGTGGCACCTTTTGGTTGGATGTCACGGCTTAGTTGGTACTTAGAAAAATTCATGAAAATCCTCAACTCAAAATGTGTCCACATGGAGGCACGACGCTCATTTGAAGATCTACTTTTTGGTTTTGCCTTGGAGTAGCACCGGGAGGACACGTGGAGGTTTCCATTGCTTGGCCCAGACTTAGAAAAATTTCATGCAATTGGAGCAGTTTGGCGGAAACAGGACATGGTGGTGAGCTCACACTCATTTAGGGTCTCTACTTTGGGCACCATCTTGAAGTTGCACCATGGAGACATGTGGAGGAACCATGCATGTTCGGGGACCGGCCCTTGAGTTTCATTTAAAGAAGCACTAGGCTGACACGTGGAGGCCTCCGCTTGACTTTGCATTTTACTTATTTTTTCAATGGCCAAAAGGAGACTACCTCGAGAGCATGACATGTGGTGCCTTCCGTTGAGCTTCAAGCATTCAGAAAACCTTGCCGGAGCAGGACACGTGGTGAGCCCGTGCTCTCGTTCAAGTATCAAATTTTTGGGACCACCTCAAGGTGCACCATGGTGACACGTGGCAGTTTGAAAAGTCAAAAAGGTGGGGAGGCAGGACCATCGAGAGGTAGCTTGGATTTTTTTCCTCCTTAAGGATTAAAATTTCAAAATGGCCCACAAGCCCGATGAGGGAAAAGGTCAATGTTTTGCCCAGTCATGGCGGAGGTGCAGGGCTCTTGGGGAAATTTGGAAAAAATTTTCTTTTGAGAGAAAAAGAGTCAAAAGTAAAAAAGGAAGTGCGGTACCACTCCAATCACATTTGGACATGTGTCAAGCTCATTTCCTAAGGGAGGATCTGCAGGGAAAAATTTGGAAAAAAATTTTCCAAAAAGAGAGTAAAATGGTAGAATTTGAGTGTGGTTCCACTCTAATCATATTTGGACATGTGTTAAGCTTGTTTCCCAGAGGGGAGGTGTGGAGAAAAATGGAAATTTTTTCCATTTTTTCAAAAAGTTGTAAAAATTCAAGGGAAGCCCCTGGGTCTTTTCTAAAGTTTGAATCTTGCCATGTGGATGGCTCAAATTCAAAGTAAAGATCAACGGCTGCTATGAGTCTAAATCTGATTTTCCCCCATTTCTCTAAAACACATGTCTAGAAGTGCGAGTCTCCATGATTTCTTGGTCTTTTCTACACGCCAAGTAGAGAAGGAAATTAATGTTGATATCTGAAGTTTGGTGGGAAGATCTGGAGGATGTATTTTGCCATTAAAATGGTTTGACTTTCGTGCCCGATCAGATTTTCCATTTTTCCTCTCCCGAGCACGCAAGGGCCAGATTTGATAGATTAGGGGTGGAAGTGGTTGGAAAATTGAAGGAAGAGTGATCTACTAGAGCAAGGAGTTGAATGCGGGAGGCATTCGATGAAATCTACCCCCTCGAGCACCTGGAGACTTTTGTAGATCTGATTCTACGAATCACGAAAGAATCATGGCGAGCACTGGTGCATTAAACATTTTTGTCTTTTAGGAGGAAGGGGCTCTGTTGTAAAGGTTATAAATGGCACAAATTTTTCATGCAAATGGTTGGAGTTGTTGGAGTGTGAGGGGTCTGGACTAATTTTTCTAATCGAAATCTTGATAGAGCCCATCCCTTTTGAGAAACCATTCAAGAAGCTTGTATATCTCTTTTGTATTAAAATCTGATCATGTCAAGGTGGTTGCAAGTGTACAACCATTGAAAAGCTCTGAGACTATTCTAGAAACTTTCCCTGCTAATAGATTTAATCAAATTTGAGTTATTTCTATGTTGTCTTGAGAAAAATGTGTTGATTTTACTTTTGAATGTATGCAAATAGTTTTTCTTGTTTTTGTTGCAATCTTGTATTAAAATCTAATTCAATCACATAAGCCTCAATCCTTATGACAATTTAGTGGCATCTGTAATTCCATTTCTCAGAAGATCTTTCATTTGGGTTGAATAAATGATTTAAAATCACTTTTCTCTCATCTGTTGATAGAGATTGTCTGTAAGCCTTTGGGTGTACCTTAGGCATGATTTGGCTTAGACCTTGATGCTTTGTTGGGTTTTCTAACTCGATCCTTCATGATAGAATCTCAAATATTGTGTGAAAGAGTGCTAATCTAGGCCTCCATTGAAGCACATATTCTAGTTGAAGAAACATTTTAGCTATTCTGTGGCATTTTGTTGGTCTGACTTTCCATTTTGTAAGGTTCTTCAAGGATCTGGTGAATCTAGTTTCACCCTACCCCACCTCCCACCAAAAATTCATTCAAAAACAACTAATCTTACCCATCCTACCCTTGTTTGTCATGTGTGTATGCCAATGCACAATCCTCATCACCTAAACATGCAGAAGCAAGCAGGGTCTCAAATGTCTTTAGTAACCTTTGCCTTGTTGTGAAATATCTCCATGATCTGGAAGTGACAACTCGTGAGAGTCAGATCTAGTGTGTTGATCATATTTTCTCAAGGTCTTCTCTATAAAGTTTATGCAAAAGAAGGATTTATCATTGTTCTTCAATAACAGAGGTTACAAAATAGGTTCTCTTACCTTGGTTGAAAGGCACAACCTAAAATAGTGAGGATAGATCAAATCCTCTTGAAGGTGCTATCCATCTCTCCACAAATCCAAGTAACAAAGGGACAGTTAGATTTCTCCTCGGCTACAAAATGACATATATTTGTGATCTAGCTACCTCTAAGCTCCCTATTGAATCTGTTGTTCTTTGCTTGGCTTGAAAAGGAGAAAAAAATTGGATACCAACACTCCTTACAACAGTTTACTACCTCCACTTATGCCACATGGGTCAAAGGAATGATCCATGGTTCACCACGCTACAATCTTCTACATTCTACATGCACTTGGTGGTATGGCTTCTTCAAACTTTATACAGTATGTTCCTTACTTCCTTTACACTATTTGAATTTCATGAAAATAGCATAAAGGGGGAAAAATGTAGGCACAAAATCACACATTTATTACTTTTTTACTATGTTTTTAGTATGTTGTTATGTGTATGGATATTAAATAAGAAAATTATTCACCGGTGAAACAATATTTTGTTCATCCACTTGCTTTGATTGTTTCGTGAGTTTTTCTCTACATGTGTCATTTATGTATCCATTTTTTATCAGTCAAAGGGATCCCTATTTATCTGTCTTTTCACATCTACCTTCATTTATTCTAGGACACTAGCACTCCACCCTAGACACTAGTGCCTAGGCACTAGTGTCCATTCTTGCACTCATGTCTTGTTTACTCTTTTTACTTATTTTGACATTTTTGGCCAGCATTTTTAGTTTTCTTATCCTTATACCATGTTCATAGTCATCCTTTTTGACACTAATGTCAAAATTCAAATAATATATTCATATATATACACAACACACACACACACACACTATTATTTTGGCTATAAATTGTAAGGGACAATCTCATCTACATACTATCACTACCATCACAAGGGAATGTGTTCTTGGGTTGCATACACTACATAGGAAGGGGAAGTTTTGAATTCCATACCACACATTACATTTATTCTAGCTATATCATGTTATATCGGCATCATTGGCATGAGGGAAACCTAAGGATGTCATTTCACACACAAGTTCACATAGAACTACATGGATTCCGAATGTAGTGAAATGCTCATAATAATAAGTTCACTCTTTGGGTGACCGTCACGGTTAGTCCGACTTCACACTTTTCATATTTCATTTAGAATTGATGCATTTGTGAGCTTGTGTAGGTATATAGGGTTTGTTTTATAGGTTACAGCTTGTGATGTAAAACCTAATAGCAAAGGTAATGTGATAAAGAAGATATTAGAGTGACAATTTACGTACCTAGAAAAGAAGCAAATCCAAAGTCCTTGCATAGTCTCTAGCACCCATTCGGACACTAGGGCCTAGGTGCCTCTGTCCTCATGTGGACTCCCCTGTCTATCCTTATTTTAGAGTTCCATAATCATTAATGAGCTCATGTAATATCATTTATAGTCACATCTAGTATATATACAAATCCCGACTATCTACAGTCACACATAAAATCAAATAAGTAATTTATCCATCCTATTTGCTTACAAATTCTACATTGTTTGAGTATTTAGAACTTTTATTTCATTGTATTTTACTACAAATTGTTTAGTTAATATTAAAATATAGATTTAATTCAATTTGAATTAAATCAGAACGAGCCCTCTCTGAGGTTCTTCTCAACTTGAGTTGCCCATACTCCGAGGAGATCCCATTGATCAGTACCAAGAGAAGGATTGTTTGTCCTTCTTCAACTCGGGTGCTCTTCAAATCATATCATAGGTATTAATTAAGAAGATTCAAGTTTTATTTTAATGATCCTTCAACTTTTATGATTGTGTAATCAGAAAAATACCAATAATAGCCAATTGTAGCCATGTTGTTTTGATGATTTGATTATGTAGCCTCAAAATTGTTCTCTCATAAATTGAATCTTGAACTAGGTCTTTATATCTTGAAAATTCTTGCCAATATTCTCCCTAAATATATGAGCATGTAGTTAAGGAATTACTACTAAATATTCTCCCTAAAGTGGGATTTTGGAAACTCTATTGCACAAACTAAATTCAATAAGTTGTATACTACCATATGGAAATGTTTATTATAGGTTAGCTACATATCCTCCTTTAATGTATAAAATATTATTTCATCTAAGGAATTTTTCCCTCATCGATGATCATTGACAAAATAGGGACCCAAGCCTAGTTAAAATATTCAGTATTGTTTTCCCCAAATACCTTATTCATTAAGGGCATTATATTTTTACTTTGACTTTGAATCATATTATTGGTATAGTATTAGTATCCCTTAGAATGACCCATTTCTTTGTATTTTCTTCCCATTTATACAATGATTTTTGGATGTTGTAGTCTTTCATCTAGTATATATAGGCCTCCTAGTTATACATTATATTTGGTTGGGAAGAATGATAGTATTTGTTGAATTTCAAACCAAAGATAATGGAAATATAGTAATGTTTGTTTTTGGAGATGATGGGGTCATATTTACTTGTTATTGAAGTAAAATTATAGAATAGAAAGTCAACAAAAGTAAATGCATAGGGTTTTTCTACCACATGATATAATCCTACTCACCTAATAAAGCAACCAAATCCTTTGGCCATTTATTCATTATCCCAATTGCAAGTGCATCTCCTTGTGGGGACCTCACATTCCCAACAAAAGAATGTATTTGTGAAAGATAGTAAAAAAATTAGCCAATGTTGGTTGGACAAAGTAAGTATCCATAAAAACCTTTTAGCTCGAACAAGTACATGTAAACCCAAAAATGCCATTAGGTTGAGGAAAAATTTCTTCCCCGAGTAATTTTATCATGGTTGTAGCTTGGAATATATTTACCAATTTATCTTAAAATTAAGGTAGTTTGCAAATAAATTATGGTAGCAAATAATTATTTTTCCCATGTACAAGTAATATCTCAGTTTCAGATACTATGAGATTTGTATCTATGTGCATTTATTAGAATTTGTGTTTAAATTTTTGAACCCTTAGAATTCAAATCTTGAAAAAATAGGATTGATTCCTTTCTTTCAAAATTTCTCCCTTTTATCCACTCAAATGTATGATAGTGGTGCAGCAATCAATGCTCCATCATTTGGAAGGATTATTCACACTCCCCGTCATCATTCAAAAACTACTTCACCTTTCATTAGTACTCATTTTGATAGTTGAACCCATTTTTAAGAAATTCAAAGCTCCACATATGATAACTTGGATTATAATTTAACAAGTGTACATCTCTAAGTGGCATATGGACAATGAAGGTTTCAAGTCACTTGAAAGTATTAAATTTCATCTTATCATGAATCCAAAATTTGAAGTTTGAAATATAAAGTCTTCAACACATTTTTTCAAAAGATCATCAATATATAAAACATCAAAATTATGAAGCATCAAAGTTATTAGCTCTATCTTTTAGCCCACTTTGAAATAAACAAAGTTTTTGAATTTTCATTGTTCTAAAACACATGTTATTGAAAATTTTCAAAGGGGACATAGTTTGAGAGATTCTATAATAGTAATGTCTCAAGCCCAAGTTTTGAAATCCCAAAATCTAAAAAAGAAAGGTGAAAAAAATGTTATTCATTTTGGATGAAGGGAACTTCATCAAACTTATACAAACTAAACCAACAAGAAACTAAAAAAATTCCTTATAACATAACTAAAAATGAATATTTGATTACAAAATTTCATCGGTGTCATGGATGTAAAAGGGGGTGTGTCAACAACAGACCCAAGCTTATGAAAAGTTATTTGATTAACAAATGGGTAAGTGCACCAAGTTGGGGGCCAAAAGGGGGTCTTAAGCGGACACATTTTTCTGAAAAATTAAAAATTCCACTTTTACGAGTTTTATGAAATAGTTACACTCAAAATTGGAAGATTTTGTATAAACATGAATCGTAGCATTTTGAGTCTAGTTTCTAAGCTACTAGATTTTATTGAAAATTGGTCATTTTAAGTGGGTCAAACAACTAAAATACCAACAGTGCTCTGCTTTTTGTTAAAAAAAACATAATAGAGTGACTTTCGTGCCCCCCACCATTTTTGAGCACCATTTAGTATTTTTTGAAAATGTTTTGGTAAAAAGATAGCTAGGAGCATCTAATTTTTGCTAGATTTTTTTTAGATTTTTTTAGCGAGTTTTTTTAATGATTTTGGTAGCACGAAATTTTAAGTTTTGAAAAATAACAGAGCTCGACCATGCCCCCGCCTAAATACGTCAAAAAATATCAATTTTTTTTGTTAATATGTATAGAATTAGTCCTAATTTGTTCTTAAAAAAATTATTCAATTTTGATGAATCTAAAAAAAGATACATGACAAAAGATAGATATGTTTAAACTTCAAAAATTTCTATTAAAAGGCATAATTAGAAAATAAATAATATGCAAACCTTATATTTGTTAGAAAAATAGAAAATTATGTCTATACAAAGAAGAAACTCTACTTTACGACATGGTATAATTGTTTTTAAATGAATTGATCATTTTATGTTGATTTATCATGGTGGAAGTGAATTTTTTGTATTTTCCTACAAAAGCACATGGTTTGTTGTGTTTTACAGGTCCATGCCTCAAGCTTAGGGATCCAAAATAGATCTAAGCCTCGAGGCATGGATTGGGAAAAGAGAAAACACAAAACATGTACACGTTTTCATAGTATGAGCATAATAAGTGCTTTTAGCATGTTTGTATTTACAAAAATAAATGGTTTATACTTTAATCTATTTTAGTAAATATAAGAAATTAGGGTCACTTTGTACCTTATGGAACTAGTCTCACAACTCCATTAGTCACAGTTTAGGAGATATTTTTTTATAGTATAATTTGGTCGATCATAGGTAAATTTTCGATTTCAACATTCGGTCTAAATATTTTAGTGTTTAAATTCTACAATCGAAACCTTAAACCCTAAACCCAAGGCCCTAAACCTAAACCCTAAACCCTAAACCTTAAAACCTAAATCCTAAGCCCTAAACCATAATCATTAAATATTCAACCCTTAGTCGTGATCCCTAAACCCTAAACCTTGATCCTTAAGCCCTAAACCATAAACCCTATACCTTATACCATGAACTATTATCCCTAAATGTTAAACTCTAAATGCTAAAAACTAAATCCTAAACCCTAAACCCTAACCCATAAACCTTAAACCCTAAACCCTAAACATTGAATCCTAAACCCTAAAGCCTGAGCCCTAAACCCTAAACCATAAGCCATAAATCCTAAACACTAAACCCTAAACCTTGAACTCTATGACCTAAACCCTTAACCCTAAACCCTAAACCCTAAAACTAAAATAATAAACCCTCAATCCACAGAACATTAAATCCTAAACCCTAAACCCTTAACCCTAATCCCTAATCCCTAATCCCTAATCCCTAAACCCTAAACACTAAATCTAGAGCTCTGAGCTCTAACCCCTAAACCTTAAACCATTAACTCAACCCCAAACCTTAAGCCATGAACATTGAACCATGAACCACGAACCATGAACCCTAAACCTTAATCCCTAATCCTTAATCCCTAAACCATAAACCCTAAACCTTAATCCTTGAACCCTACCCCTAATCCTTGAGCCCTAAACCCTAAACCCCAAACCCTAAATCCATAGCTATGAGCTCTAACTCCTAAACCTTAAACCCATAACTCAACCCCGAACTATAAACCCTAAATTACATACCCTAAACCCTAAACCCTGAGCCCTAAACCTTAAGCCCTAAATGTTAAATCCTAAACCCTAAACCTGAAACATGAGCCCTAAATTATAAATCCTAAACGCTAAACCCTAAACCCTAAAATTTAAACCCCGAACTCTAACCCCTAAACCTCATATATTTCTAGTAGGTCTCATGAGTGCATCCATCTTTTTAATATCTTAGGACCATATTTTCTAGTCTTGTGCCTGAAACATCATTGAGTCTACTTGTATAACTACCTTATTTATGAGAGGTGGGATAAGAAACTAAATGGATATGACATCTACCTTGTGATTTACAATGCATATTACACATCTCTACCGAACTTTTTCTCCCCACATATATGTTGAGTTGTGGAGCTCAATTACTTCATTTTAGTATGTAATGGAAACTTGCTAGAAAATATAGTAACCGTCATCGGTCAAGGGAGGAACCAGAATCAGTCACCCAGGATCAACATTAGTCAAGAAAGGGAGGAACCGAAGTGGTTAAGACTAACCGTCGATTACTGTGCGATGATGTTTTAATTAACTCTCGAGAGATAGATCTATTTTTAACATTAAAGTATATCCATTGATTGTAATTACGTGGCTAAGTTCCCTAAGTATACAAATGACTATATAAGCATAAAATCTAGGGTTTATAAGATGAGAATTAACAAGAATTAGAAATAAGTTGTAAAAGTTGGTGAGAGAGATAATTCTTGGTGATGAAGCAAAAGATTGAGAGAAAGAAAGTACTGTACATCTAAGAGGCGTGGAAGATTATCTTCATTGTATATCTTGTCAAAGCTTTGGATAATAGATTGGCTTATTTCTTAGGGGACGTAGCCCACACTTTGGGTGAACCACGTTAAATCTGGTGTTGATTTATGTCTCTTGTTTTGTATATTTCTTACGTAGAATATTCACTTTTATTTGTGTGTATGCTTGGATCTCGATATATTGTTTGTACAATCGGTGTGTTAATCCCAAAAATTGGTATCAAATATTTGTTTGAGGGTTTTTGTGTTGTGATTTACTCACAGAGTGTTTTCTAATTGAGTGGGAGCTATAGCAATGACAAAAGAAAATAAATACAAGGTAGATAAATTTGACGGCTGAAATTATCTATTATGGAAGATGTAGATTGAGGATTATCTGTATCAAAAAGATTTGTATTTATTGTTGGATGAGAAGTCTAGACCTACGAAGATGACTGATGAAGAATGGAAGATTCTTGATATAAAGGCTTTGGGATCTATAAGATTGAGCTTGACAGCATCCGTGGCTTCCAATATTACAGAAACAACTTCTACGGTAGAGTTAATGAAATCTCTTGCTAATTTATATGAAAAACCTAGTGTTTTAAATAAAGTTTATTTAATGAAGAAACTATTTAGTTCTAAGATACATGAAGGTGGATCTGCATCTAGTCATTTGAATGATTTCTGATCTATTGTAAATCAGTTAAAATCGGTTGCAATACTATTTGATGATGAAGTAAAAGCACTTTTACTCTTATGTTATTTTCTTGATAGTTGGAATAAATTGGTAATGGTTGTTAGTAATACAACATCTGCTAATAATATTTTAAAGTTTGATGATGTGGTTAGTATAATCTTGAATGAAGAAATTCACAGGAATAGTATAGAGGAATCATCATCTGGAAATGCTTTGAATGCAGAAAGTAGGGGCGAGCGAAGAAGAGATATCCAAGAGTAAGAGTAATGGGAAATCAAATTCAAGGGATAGCATATCTAAATCCAGAAGTAAGGGAATTACTTGTTGGAAATGTGGAAAGAAAGGACATGCAAAGAAATATTGTTAGTCAAAGGATAAAGAGAACCAACAACCAGAAAAAGGTAAAGAAGAAAATCTTGTTACATCAAAGGTAATGCAAGATGCTCTTATTCTTTCTTTAGATAATAGAATTGAATCATGGGTTTTAGATTCAAGAGTTTCTTTCCATGCAACCCCTAATAAGGGTTATTTCAAATTATGTCCAGGGAAATTTTGGGCATGTTTATTTGGGTGATGATGAACCTTGCAGTATTATTGGTAAAGGGAAGTTCATCTAAAATTACAGAATGGAAATACATGGGTATTGAAATATGTGAGGCATGTGCCAAGCCTTAGGAGGAATCTTATTTCTGCAGGGAAACTAGGTGAATCTGGTTACATGGTTAGTTTTATAGGGTGCTTTCGTTGTGGAAAGAGGTAAGAAGGTAGGAATGTTATATTTATCTACCTGTATTATTGATTCCTTTTCTGCATTATCTACTTCAGATTCGATGCATGCATGTGGCATAATCGGTTGGGTCATATGAGTCAAAAAGGAATGTGGATCTTAAAGGCTAAGGGTAAGTTATTAGATTTGAAAGATTTAGATCTTGATTTTTTTGAGCATTGTATCTTTGGAAAGTAAAAGAGAGTGAGATTTCTCAAAGTTGGGGCAACTTAGAAGGAGAAAAAAGTGAAGCTTGTACATTCGGATGTGTGTGGGACCAGCTTAGGTAGCTTCTCGTGGAGGATCCTAGTCTTATGTTACTTCATTGATGATGCTACAAGAAAGGTATGGGTTTATTGTATTAAACGTAAATTTGATGTTTTTGAGACTTTCAAAATATGGAAAGCCCTTGTTGAGAATGAATCAAATTTTAAGTTAAAGTGCCTTAGATCTGACAACGGTGGTGAATATTGTAGCAAGGCTTTTAATGATTATTGTTCAGTGAATGGAATACGTAGAGAAAGAATGGTTCCAAGACACCACAGAGAATGGTGTTGTAGAAATAATGAATAGGAAAATCATGGAACTTGTTCAAGTATGAGGATACATTCTGGATTGCCCTTGCATTTTTGGGAAGAAGCGGTGATGATACAACAGTTTATTTGATTAACAAAGGGCCTTCAAGTTCACCATATGGAAGAATACCGAGAGGAAGCTTGGACCGTAAAAATGGTAGATTTTTCTTTTCTTAAAGTTTTTAGTTCAGAAGTTTTTATGCATGTTGATAAGGAAAATAGAAAAAGTTGGATGCAAAATCCAAGAGATGCACTTTCATTGGTTATGGATCTGGTGATTTCGGTTTCCATTTTTGGGATTTAGAGAATTCTAAAATTATTAGGAGTCGTGATGTTGAATGGAATGAAAAGATAATGTACAGGATCAAATTTTGGTACCCAAGGATGAACCAATTGAAAAGTTTGTGAATGAAAATGAACTCTCGTATTTAAAAGAATTACCGACAAGGTTACACAATAACTAGTGTTGGTTGACCCCGACCAACACCGGTCAATAGAATTGGTATCGGTTACAGAAGATCCAAACTAGAATTGGTTAGTAAAAAAGACATCGGTTAGAGGTGACCAACTTCGGTCACTATCATATTTGGATAGGAATGTCTAGGATGTTCAGATTGAGCCTCCGGTACCCCAAAATCCTGTGAGAAGGTCACAAAGGGTAAGTAAACCTCTATAAATATTTACACCTTCTCTATTTTATTTATTATTGACTGATAATGGTGAACCAGAGATCTTTGAAGAAGTAATGCAAGATAAGACCCACGTCCAGTGGGAGCATGTCATGGATGAGGAGCTGGACTCCTTGGAACAAAACCAAACATGGGATTTGGTTAAGTTTCCAGCAAGTAAGAGAACATTACAAAACAAGTCATTTTATAGGATTAAGGAAGAAGAGGATGGATGAAAATATACAAGGTAAGACTTGTAGTAAAGGGATTTACACAGAAAGCAGGTATTGACTTTGGTGAAATATTTTCTCCTGTTGTTAAGATGACTTCTATTCGTACTATATTGAGCTTAGTTACAGTAGAAGATTTACATTTAGAGAAACTAGATGTGAAGACAACTTTCCTTCATGGTGATTTGGATGAAGAGATTTATATGCAGCATTCGCTTGGGTATGAAGTCAAGGGTAAGGAGAAATTAGTGTGTAGGTTGAAAAAGAGCTTATATGGGCTCAAGCAAGCTCCAAGGCAATGGTACATGAGGTTTGATAGTTTTATGCATGAGCATGGTTATATGATATGTGAATTTGACCATTGTGTTTATTTCAAGAAGCTTGAAAATGGGAGCTATATTATTTTTTACTGTATGTGGATGATATGCTTATTACAGGATCTAATATGTAGGACATTGGTGAGCTTAAGAGAAAGCTAGCTCACAAATTTTCTATGAAGGATTTAGGAGCTGCAAAAAGAATCCTTGGCATGCAAATACACAGAGACAGGAAAAATAAGAAATTGTATTTGTCTCATGAGGATTATATCTACAAGGTGTTAGAAATGTTCAACATGTAAATTGCTAAACATGTTAGTACACCTATGGCTGGACACTTCAAATTGAGAAAAGATCAGTTGTCCTTCATCACATGAGGAGGTCAAATACATGACATGAGTGCCATATGCTTTAGCAGTTGGAAGTCTCATGTATGCTATGGTTTGTACCAAACCAAACATTGCACAAACAGTGGGAGTTGTGAGTAGATATATGGCCAATCCAGGTAAACAACATTGGAGAGTAGTCCAATGGATACTTAGGTATTTGAAAGGGACATCTAGCATATAGTTATACTATGGAGGTTTCGATATTTAATTATGTGGCTATGTTGATTTGTATATGGCTGGAGATCTGGATAGTAGAAGAAGCACTACTAGATATATTTTCACAGTAGGTGGGAAGACAATTAGCTGGATTTCAAAATTGTAGAAGGTTGTGGCTTTGTCTACTACAGAGGCAGAGTATGTTGTAGCTACAGAGGCTAGAAAGGAGATGATATGGATGAGTAGGTTCATGGAAGAGTTGGGAAAGAAACAAGGTGATTGTAAATTTTTCAGTGATAGTCAGACTGCAATTCATTTGGTAAATAACTTAGTGTTTCATTTAAGAACAAAACACATCCAATTGAGGTATCACTTCATACGGTAGGTGTTGGAGGATGGACAGTTGAATCTGGAAAATATTCATACAAGGAAGAACCCTACCAATATGCTAATAAAGCCATTAGTAAAGGAGAAGTTGGAGCTACACTCCACTTATGTTGGTCTTCAAGTTTGAGACTTGAAGAGGAAGAAACAAAGCTAAGGAAGGATCCAAGAATGATGTTGTACAGGTATGGTGCAATAATTAATCTCCAAGTGGGAGATTATTGAGTTGTGGAGCTCAATTACTTCAGTTTAGCATGTAATGGAAACTTTTTGGAAAATACAAGAATCACATCGGTCGGGGAGGAACTGCGCATCGGTCACCCAGGGAATAGCATCGGTCAGGCAAGGGAGGAATCAGCAGTGGTTAGGGCTAACTAGTGTCGGTTACCTGTGTGAGGATGTTTTAATTAACTCTCGTGGAATTAGATCTATTTTTAGCATTAAAGTATATCTATTGATTGTAATTGCATGGCTAAGTTCCCTAAGTCTATAAATGACTATATAAGCATAAAATCTAGGGTTTAGAAGATGAGAATTAACAAGAATTAGAAAGAACTTGTAAAAGTTGGTGAGAGAGAGAATTCTTGGTGATGAAGCAAAAGCTTGAGAGAAAGAAAGTATTGTACATCTGAGAGGTGTGGAAGATTGTAAATCTTCATTGTATATCTTGTCAAAGATTTGGATAATAGATTGGCTTGTTTCTTGGTGGACGTAGCCCACATTGGGTGAACCACATTAAATTTGGTGTTGATTTATGTTTCTTGTTTTGTATATTTCTTCTGGTAGAATATCCACTTTTATTTGCATGTATGATTAGATCTGATATATTGTCCTGCACAACCGTGTGCTAATCTCAACAATACACTTGCACTTTTGAATGTTAATTACTTCACACTCTGAAACAAATTTCACATTTCTTATATTTTCATGTATGGTATTATGCAAGCTAGGATGACCCATTGGAAGCTAGAAAACATATCGACAGATGAAAGACATCAAATTTTGATGAATCTCTTTGAATTTTGTTCCTAAAAAGTCAATGAACCCTTTTCGATTTAATACTCTTTGTCAATTTACTAATAAGAATGGGTAAGACACATAACATTACAATGAGTGAAATAGTTCCCATGTGATGGGGAAAAGAAGATAGTTGTATTGGTTAATATTTATTTGTACCGAATTATTCTTAGATATCTGTAATTTCCCTCCTTCAAAATATTAGTAGATGAAAGGCATCAAATTTCGATGACTCCATTTGAATGTTCTACCTACAAATTAGAGGAACCCTTTTTAGTTAAATACTCTTTGTCAATACTTATAAGAATGGGTAAGACATAGAACATTACAGTGAGTGAATGGGTGACCCTAATCCCTAAGCTTTAAAACCTAATCCCTAAACCCTAAACCTTATGCCCTAAAACCCGAACCCTAAACTTTCAACCTTAAACCCTAATTCTTAAACCCTCAACCATCAACCCTAAACCTTAAACCTTGAGCCCTAAACCTTAAACCATGAGCGCTAAACCCTAAACCCTAAGCCATAAACCCTAAACTCTAAGCCCTAAATCCTAAATCATAAACCCTCAACCCTAAAGCCTAAATCCTAAACCATAAGCCCTAAACCCTAAACCCTAAACCTTGAGCCTTAAACCCTAAGCCCTAAACCTAAGCCCTACACCCTAAGCCAAAACCCTAAACCCTGAACCTCAAACCTAAACCCTCAACCCTAAACCCTAAACACTAAACCCTAAAACCTGATCCCTAAACACTCAACCCTAAACTCTCAACCCTCAACCCTTAACCCTCAACCCCGAGCCCTAAACCCTAAACCCTGAATCTTGAGCCAAAACCCTAAACCCCGAACCTAGAGCCATAAACCCTAAAATCTAAACCCTAAACCATAAACCATGAACCATGAACCCTAATCCCTAAGCCCTAAAACCTAAATCCTAAAATCTAAACTATGATCCCTAAACACTAAACCTTAAACCCTAAACTCTAAACCCCGAACCCTAAACCACTCGAGCCTTAAACCATAAACCCTAATCCCTAAATCATAAACCTTGACCCAAAGGAAATTTCTAATAAGATCGTTCAGTGTGTTTTAGTGTGTAGGGAATAGTGTCTAAGGTGAGTGATCAACTCATTTGGTTTTGATGGGAGACTACTTCCTCTTAAGGCCTAAAAAGGCATTTTTGGCCATTCTGTTGCTAATTGAACACCCTTCAGAACAAGCTAAAATGAGCTAGTCATGTCACTAAGGTATCAAGGACCATCATGTGTGAAGTATTAAGGCATCATTTGTCTCCATGAGATACATATGAGCAAAAACATGTATGAGAATCATAAATTTGATTCCATGAATGGATGATTTTAGAGCTAGGAAAGGTGCGGGGATGATATTTATATGGAGCACTATGTTTCTAAGAATGAGCAATCATCTGAGTTCACTTGATGTAATTCACTTGGTACTATTCGTAAAAACTCATTCAACACCTAGTAGTGTGATCACACCTTAAGGAGGAGGCACATTACAATCACCTCATTTTGGCCATAGGATAGGAATCCCATTTAGGGGCAAACCTTTATCTACAAAGTGATGATCTCATTTTAGTAAGAAGTAGACAAACATCATAGAGTTACTTCATGGTCACTAGAGTGAATTATGGACCAAATTTAAAAATTGGTACCAATTCAAGCAAAGTGGTAAGGCCAAAATCCAATTTAGAAGGTCAAAAACATTAAAAAAAAATGACTATATGCTTTGCCAAAACAAAGATCAACTATAATATATATGCCCTAAAAGTTTTAGATCCCTTGCTAAAATCCTCAAAATGAGTAATTACTAACCAGATTAGATTTTGAAAATTTCTCTTCTAGATTATAATTGTTGGAGCTACGGGACCACTTCCATTAGGTGCAAAGTGACCCTAACTTCTTATATTTACTAAAATAAATTTAAAGTATAAGATATTTCTTATACTTAAACATTTATTTTCATAAGTATAAGCCCCCAAAATACACATATATAGTCTATACTATGCAAAATACGTACGCATTTTGACTTCTCTAAAACACATACACATTTTGGCTTCTCTCGAAACATGTATGAGTTATAGGTTCGGTAATCACCAAACCAAAAATAAAAATGCATGTGCATTCCATCTATTTTCTGGGTTTTGTCCACTTTTTGGCCCCCCAACTTGGTGCACTTACCCTAATATTGTTCCTTATTTCAAAATAATAAGGGGAGTTGTTGATAAAAAATTAGCAATATTAGGGGATTGGAGTCAACGATTTGTGCATGGGCCAATGATTGTGAGAGGATATGTGAAATTTAATACCATTAGTTGTTTCAATTAAAGTAAGCACATGTCACTTTTAAATTTAAAAATTAAATAAACACTAGCCAATAAAGCAAGTCACATCAATAAATTACCCAATGACATGGTGACACATGGGCAGTCCATAAAAGGTAACTTTATTCCCAAATAATGGGTCACCTTAAATTTCTTTGTATGCAAAAATACTTAATTTAAATCCCTTTAAAATATACTTTCCACATAATTTAAATGCACAAAAGAAAATATGCATACTAAAAAAATCAAGATCTATTAAAGGGTATTTTAAAAAATAGTATAGTTAGATGGCTCTAAGTAACCCTTTATGTTAGGGTTCACGATAATTGGATCCTTCCCCTAGTGGGGATGATATTATCATGTATTTAGAACCTCAGCATCTTTGGTTAAGTCCTTAAAGATGCATCAATGGTAGGATATAAAGACATGAGTCATTGATATTTGACTACAATTTGTATCCCCTGTGAATATATTTATTGAGCCAAATATGAGGTGGACCATAGTGTGCACAATGAGTTAATTTACCATGGCAAAGGGGATATTTTTACCTCAACTTTTCCTTACTAAAACAAATATGAAAAGATTTTTGTTATGCATACATACATATGATCTCTGCTCAGATATAGATTGGGAATTTGTTTTCTTCCCCGTAGAGCATTTATATCTATGATGTATACCTCTTATTCCACTCATGGCCTTACTCCATTTCCATCTAGGAATCCATGACCTCGATGGACATTACAAGATAAACCTTCCTTTCAATGGAATTGATAACAACAACTTAACAACCAAAAAGGTTGGAAACCAATATAGTCGAGTATTAGGTAATACAAAGGAATTATTTAAGATTCTTATCAATACCATAATGATATTCCCATCAATCATTTTATGTAGTGTTCAAAATTGTTGTGAATTCCTCAAAAGATACTTTTCTTAAATTTTATTAACATGTTTAAAATAGTTGAATTTATAAAGCCAATACTAAAAGGCTACATAATCATGACATAAAAGTGACCTTATAAGATAATGAAATATTGTGTGATCCTTGCTTTTGGATCATATCCACATGTTCCACCAACATATCCCTATTTATGGGAAGATAGGAAACCTTTGGAAACTAAGGTAGCATCTTGAATTGGGGCACCAACAGAAATTTGGAAGAAATATAGACAATAATACCTTTTGTTTTAATCATTAACACATATGAGGAACTAATATATAATTTGTATCCCAAACCAAGCCGCATATTGGAACAAACTCTCAACATATAGATTCACACTTAAATGATCAACCTCACGGTTATACTTAGAGTGGACTATGAGAAGTTTCATTTTAATTTCTCATCTACTATGAAATGGTAGCAATAAATTTACGCAGAATGAAAATGGTTAATATACTCGAACATTAAAATACTTCTTCCTTAAACCATTCGGATATCTTTCCATTAGACAAGAATACAAATATATAGGAAGATGTTTCCTATAAAATAGGAAGATATTTCCTATAATATAGGAAACCTATAACAAAATATCCTAAGTATGTGAGTTAGTTTAACAATCACATCTCACATACAAACAACATTATAATAATATGTTTAAATGGTTAAACTTATATACTAACCACCTAATTACTAATTACTCATTTACATGAATAATTCCCACATTTTTAAAAACATGTATAACTCACATAATATTTCTCTTGTGAATACTAACCATGATTTCCTAGCATCCCCTTTATTATAAACATGGGAGAAAAATAATTACACTTTTTCTACAACATTACACTCATGTGTACTCATGATCTCATACATTGATGGTTTTGCATAAGACCACCAATAACCCTTTGTATGAACCCATGTTAATCTAAAATTAAACCACGATCATCGAAATGAACGCTTGTTCAAGGTATGAACCCATGTTCATCCTCTTCAAGTATCATGATGTTGCTTTACACTTGTTCTTTTATCTTTCCACTAAAGTTTTACATCATTGGAAATTTACATAAGGAAATGAAGCTTACACAAGAATAATTTTCACATTACATCATATAATATAAGAACGTTCTCTTTTATAGCCATTATTGTCGACCGTTGCCACACGATCTCAAACACAATAGGAAACTTTCACTACTACTGACGGTTACCCTTGGATTTAATTGATTTGTTCATAATGGAAATGGAATATTGGTTATATATCCCCCCACAATGTGAAATTTCTATTTATTCAATCCACACAAAAAATAAGAAGTTTGAAAATGAAACACGCAACTAAAAATGCCACAACTTCATTCTAAAATAATCATTGTTTGTGGACAATGAGATGTCATTGATCATCCTCCAACCTCCTATGCCACCTTCCTCCAATCTGGTGTTACTTAGCAAGTAATATATAATCCTCCCACGATTGGACTTTGGGTACAACCGATGAAAATCACCCTTATCTTATAAACCAATAGAAAAATATTCATAGAAATAAAATTACCCTTATCTTGTAAACCAATTTGAAACCCCATTAACTCCACATATGCCTCAAAATAAGGAGAGATTTTGGGTTTAGCGATGGAATATGTCTCCTATAAAAGTGATACAAAATCCATAGAAGGCTTAGAGAGACAATATCTCCAATGGGCTTAGGAAGGTTTTGTACAATTGGAAAGGAGCTAGTTTACGCTTTAATATCCTTAGGAACACCAAGAGCATGGTGAAGAATAGGAGATTCATTAAGGTTATTTTCTACGACCCATATTTTTCCAACCATATTCCCTTAAACCTGAGAGGGTGCTACATTAGGCTTTTAAATTTATGTTATGCTAACAAAGGGCAGTCCCAGATCTTACATTCTACATATTGGCATCGAAAATAAGTGTCGAGTTCAGGTTAATGTAAACTACCCTTTGCGTGTATTGGGAATCCCCACCTATATGTCAATAGTTTGTTTGAGATCACGAGATAGGTCAACCTAAACATAAACTCATCTTTTTGTCTAGAAGCATATAACTTCAAAGGTTTTTCGGTAATGACCTATCCTATTGAGGAAGAAATGGGGTCCCAAAAGTGGTAATATGGCATGGAAAGGCCTAGAAATTTCATCAAAACTAGGACTTTGAGAGTCGTATGCTCAAACCACAATTTCACAAGTCTAAAGGGACAAGTAGGGAAAGTTTAACAAACCATGTAGAGGATTTATGTAACATCACAACCATGTTGGTTGGGTCAATAAAATAGAACTTAATAAACTCTTTGGGCATATTCTAGACCGAGTCCAACTTAATACTAGACTAGGAACAAGCCATTTGAACCGAAGAGTAAAGCGTGCTTTGAGAGGGAATCTTTCCAACAAAATATTATATTATGTAAAATTTCTTAGGCCGGTGGCATGTAGAATTAAATTCTTCAATCGGTTATGAGATATCGGGGTAGAAACATTAACTCATGGAATATTTTGGGCACAAACCTCCTCAATTTTTTTCCCTAGAGACGCCATCAAAGTCTTTTGTAGTTCAATAAGTAGACTATGTGAGTGGTATGTTATTATAAAATAGCATCCCAAAGTTGGGGTCTCCTAAAAACTAAAATAAATACAAACGCATGTAAAAATAAATCAAACAGAGAGTAGTGTGATGAGGTCCAAACACAAAGTGGTGGCATTCGTACAAAACATGAAACCCCATGTCTACAAACTAGAAAAAAATACAATATGGAACTTTATCCATGACAATAATGTAGTGAAAGTCACAAAAACTTATGTGTTCATTAATACATGGAAGACAATAAGGTTACCCAAAAGAAAAACTTACTTCTTTTACATTCATCAAACCACTTCCACGAGAGAGGATAAAGCATTTTTGAGTTCTTTAAAAATAATGAATATCTTTATATATTAAAAATACTTTTACAATACAAATAAGACATGTTTTTAATAAGTATAAGATTAATTTTAAGAAGTAATGGCAAAGGTGTAAACTAGATATGGCAACGGATTTACAGCAGCTATCTCTATAGTTTGTAAGGGGGTGTTAAATTTAACAATTGTTTAGATGTCTTTGTGATTATAATTATAAAATACTTATAAATATTTGAAATAATTATCACATATGAATTGTATATTCAAAATTATGACCATCATTTTTCTTAAAATTTATATATAAATCATATTAATATGTTTAAATATATTTAAAACAATTAAATATATTTAGAATAGTTGAAATAAATAATACTATTTTATGTTTTTACTATCTAAAAATATTTAAATAAAATTAAAATAAGTTACTGATAATAATAAACATTATCCTTCAAAAATATGAAATAGTAATAAGAACTTAGATGTTGTTATTTTATATTTTTGAAGGACACTATTTTTGAAAAAGTATTGTCACCGAAAAATTGTTTGATAGACTTATGTGGCCATTAAATTTAACCCTTGTTAGAAGGAAAGGATAAGGAAATCGATGTATGATAAAGTTAAGATATCTAATCGTATATTAAATATATATAATTGGTCGACGTTGACAATCCGTGTCCATCTATTAATCATATTTGTGCTTACAGAATTTAGTATTGATTTGTTGTTCATGTTGAGTTATCGGTCATTTAGAACGTAAATATGGCTTGAGCAAGGAAGCCAAAATTTAGAACGTGGAGTTATCGTTCATTTATATGTCTTATAGATTCTACAAAACACCGCATTCAATACAAAACAAGCCTCCAATCTACAAATATTCATTGAAAATTTATGAATGGAAATGGAAACAAAGACTCTTATATTTGATGCAAATGGAAGCGCTATATAGTTGAACTTCTAAACACCCTAAATTTTAATAGATACAAAATGGTTAATTAAGTAATACTTAGTTATTATAATCAAATATATTTCTTTTAATAGTCAATAATTAATATTGAAATTTTACTAGTAAAATATTTTGTTGGTGTTGTCGCCCTCAAAATCCTCCTCATTTTCCAAGTCAAGTTTCAAAATTTTGAGATGGTTCCTTGGAGAAATTCGTGCTTTGAAGTCGTGGGTGCTCGGTTTTAATCTCGCCCTTTCACTTGAAAATTCTCCAGTCTACATGGTTTGATAAAATTTCTATCTTCCCGTCTGGATGCTTAAAAAATTGTTTCCTTCATTCGAATGTTGTTTTCAATCCTTCTCTTTGGATGAGGATCACGTCGAACCTTGTGTCATTTGCAGTTTTCTTCCTGTGAAAAGCAATTTGTAATCTAGGCATGAATGGTGGAGTTTTTCCCCTTCATTTTATCTTTTATAGGGGTATCTTCCCTGTCAATTTTTGCCCCAACATCCACGGGTACGTGGACATCTTTGATTAGATGCGGCGTGGCGGGTTTATCTTTTAAAATTTTCAATTTTGTTATTTTTTACAAAAGTGTCAAATCGTCCCAAAGGGGCCCAAAGGATCCTAATTGGCTTAAACAAGCGGTGACGGTGAAACGCGGGTCTTTTTTGTGTTTTGAGGCATTATGGTGAAAGGCATAAAATGTAAAAAGAATGCCTAAGGCCTGCAAAGGGACACGTGGCCATTTTTAAGTCAAAAGCGGAGAGGCGGGTTGTCGGGAAACTTTAGGAATTTTACCTTTGTTTCCAAAAGGGCGTAAAGTTATAAAGTGAAGTGTAACCCCGTTGATGCCCAGGTGAAGCCACATGTTGATGCCTACTTTGAAAAGTCAAAGCAAGAAGGCGGATCAGGAAAAATTTGGGAGTTTTGGTTTTATGTCCAAAAAGAGAGCTAAAAGTTATAAAATGATCCACGACTCAGCTGGGGTATTGAGTCCACGTTGAAAATTCAAAGCAGAGAGGCGAGTCGGTGGAGAACTTTGAGTTTTTGATCTTTTCTTTGAAAAGAGTTAAAATTGTAAAAGTGAGCCGCGACTCCATCCCCACTCAAGTAAAGCCACGTGGAGAGCCCATATCAAAAGTAGATGGGCAGGCCAAAATGTTTCAAAGTGTCATTTCTCTAAAAGGCACAAAATATAAAAGTTTTCCCCATACCCACTTCAGCTAAATCTCTCCCACGTGGATGGCTCAAATTCAAAGTTTGTGAAAGTAGGATGAACGGTTGTGATATGATGCATTTGGTTTTTTGTCGGGCATGGAAACAGCCGAGGCATTAGAGAAGTTCAAACGTCGGTTTCATCATTTTTGTAACTGAATGTAACCGTTTTTGGAAGTTATTTAGTAGGTTCTCTACGTCATTGTTCGGTGTTGGATTCTGGTACTCTGTGGATGTAATAGATTCGAAATTAATCAATACAGAATTTTTTACCTTTCTTCCTCTGCTATTCCTTCTTTCCTTGTTCGAACTTGCAAATCATCCATATTTGCATGATAAGAAACTTTGTGTTCTTGTTAATATGATTTTGGGAACTTTGTGTCTGTGAAATTATATCTGTTATAAATGCGAATGATTCCATTCTACATCTCCTTTTCTCAATACACATAAGGTTATACTCTGCTATCTATATTACTTGAAAGTATTGTTATGTTCTTCTTCTCCCATTTCCTTAGTTCTTCTATTCTTTCATATTGATAATCTTTTGGGCACAAAACACTTCAAAATATCGGAATTCACACATTGAAAGTTGTACATTTTTATATAAGTTCTATTGCTTGCTTTTAATAAGGGAACCTCTCCCATTAAAGAGGAGGGACTTGTTGTCCCCTGACTATGGTTTGTTAAAGTATCATTTTAAAAACCCAACATTGGGAATCCCAAAAAAAAAAATTCATTGAGAAAATCCTATTAGAGTAAATATAGATCATAAAGTTTCACTATAAATGTATATAACAAGTGAAGTAAAACCTATCGATTTCATAGTATTTTAAAGTTGGGGATTTTTTTGAATTATGCCTTTTGATTTTTTTAGATTTATTCAAGATTTGATTGTTAATTGTAATGTACACATATTTTTCCTAACATTCAAATTATTTTTTTGTAAGAAAATTGATTCTCGCCAAGTTGTGTGTTAAGCTTAAAGTAGGTCACATGTTTCGGTGAGGTCCTATATATAGGATTTTTCCATGAGTGGAGTCATTTTCATCTATTTATTATATGGTATCCAAGAGTTTACAACAATTTGTCATTCAATGCCTAAGTATAGTATTTTTATCATATTTCAATGATCATATACATCTTACTCAATATTCATGGGATTTTTTTATATCTAGTGCACAAGTGAAACATGAAAACAATGAGAAAACCCACCGTCTGTTATAAGTGTGTCCCACTTGGGGGTAAAAATATTTTAAAATACCATTAGTAAATAAATATTCAAAAATATTATAAATTTTTTTAAAAAATAAGGTGAATTTTGGATGCCCTACACCTTGGTATTTATAAGCTCTTAAAAATATATGTTTGGTCATTTAATATGTGTTTAGTCATGTTATGGTTGTCAAGCATATTTTTTGAAGGTACAAAAATTGCAAAAAGTGGGACATAGTTATATTCTTTGAACACATAGACACGCAATTTTTTTATCGGGTATACAAAAATATCCAAGTTTGAATTTGTTTAACAATTATACAAAAGTATCCAAGTTCTCTATAAAGACATGGATGTGTATAATGGTTCAAGTATTATTACACCGAAGGAATATTCCAAACTAGACCGAGGGTCTTTATGGTTGACACATGCTAGCAAATGGAGAGTGCTAAGTAAATTGGTCATTGATTTCTTGCATCATCTTGTCCATCCACCTCTTTAGGAATCCTCCTTTTTAACCCATTTCTAGACAAATATAAAACTAGTATGTCCTTCAGTATCCTAATTAATGAAGGAAAATTTCCACTCAATTGATTATTTGAAAGTTTTAGGTGCCAAAATATGGTCATTTTGGTAAAGTTCCCAATGATTCTATTGTTGTAGAGATCAAGGGTTGTATAATTCTTATACCCAATAAATTTCAAATTTTTACACTCGTATAAGTACCACAAGAACTCCATTTACTTTCAACGGTCATCAATAAAGTCCCTTGTAAGAGGAATGAAATTTGAGAGAGGAATAAGAATAGGTGTGAACTATCAATCACATCCAAAACACAACTTTATGAGGTGGAGAATTTCAGAAACACATGTTTATGTCATAGTGTTTTGTTCGATTGGGGATATTATCAAATGTGGGCAACTTGCATGCATTGATACTGAGACACATATTAATTGCATCCCCTAGTTTCATGTAATTACTCAAGTTTAAAATTAAAATGGGGGCTATAAAAGAAAGCATTGTGGTTGGTTTTCGAACCTGGAACCTATTGTATTTTCCCCAATTTTTATTTTGTTCCCTTTAAGTTCAAATTGTACTCACATGAACAATAAGAAAAGCAGAAAGATGGTAAAGGGAGTACATATAGCAAATATTATTTTGGTGGGAAAAAATTGAGCCATGGAATAGGTGTAGGACATATAGGTATTTAATTCATAATTTCATTTTTCCAACTTTCCATTCATGTCTTCGTCTTATCAAACAAATTAAAACTACCTAATTAAAAAACTTGACATGGTGTGTGTGTGTGTGTGTGTGCCATTTTCCCCATACTTTTAGAATTTTTGCACTTTGTAGAAATGAAGGATAAGTTAATGGATTTGAATGGCTAAGCCCTCTATATGGATAAAAACACAGTTAGTACAACATTAATGTTATTTAAGCTCGATATCATTTTAAGCACAAATTTCACTCAACCGAGTAATGTGAGTGACATCGAGATGGTAAAGTGGAGCACATATAGAAAATATTACTTAGGTGGGAACAATCTGAGATGTGGAATAGGTGTGGGACATGTAGGTATTTAATTTCCTACATTTAACTTTTTTATCTCTTCCATCTCATATTCCTAACATTTAGAAATTGTTTCATATTCTTTTTTATGAGGATATATCATGAATCACTTCATAAACTAACAACAATATATTGTTTTTAAAGTTCATACATCATCTCTCATCCCTAATATATTGCAATGAATGGACCCACTATAGTGTACTATTGTTGATGTTGACCTACACAACTAAAATCCTTTGAAAAAAATAAAAATAAAATTCCTTACTTTGGTATTCTTCTTCAATTAAGAAAATGATGATTTATGATGAACTAACCTTATTCAACAAAGTATTTTGTGCAAAGCATAGATGTTTCATTCCAATGTACCATGATGGAAAAGTCTAATTATTCATTGTGACTAGAAATTGCACTTGGCAAGTACACTAAATACATCAATAGGGAGGTGTTGAAGAAGTTAAAGTTGAAGTATTGAAGGTGAAACATTGGACAAGGGGAAGAGTCATGATGAAGAAGGGGATTGAGGGAGGAGAAATATTAGGTTGGGAAATTTTTTGGATAGAACATAGGATATTCTCTTTTTTCTTTCAACAAGTCACATATGGACCATATGTCACTTTTTCTTACCATCACCACATTGTCTATTTTATGCAATGTTTTTGAACATTATATGTGTCTAAATAGCCACCAACTTGAAAAGCCTTATTTTATATTGGAATTAAAACTTCTAGGGATTTCAAAATCACATTATTATGTTTTTTAAGAATGTAATCATGGAAGGTAAACAAAACATATAGTAATCACACTTGAAAACATGGTATATACTTTTTGGAGCACCAAATAAAGAGCTTGGACATACACGATTCCAATGACACTACTAATTGACTTTGTTTCTACTGTGTTTTATCCTAAAAAAGGATAAGATGGATAACAAGGATGGTATGGAGGGCATGGTGGGCAAGGGAATAAAAATCTTGGACTTAAAATTATGAAATTTTCCTATCTGCAGGTAGTAGTGAAGGAGTGTATGCAAAGCCTTTGAGTCCAAGGAGAGTGTAAATGTCGGGTTAAATGGTTTGAGGCTTGGCCCCTTAGGCATAGGTCATTATGGAACCTTGGTTATGTGTGAAGAGCTTGGATTTTGGATTGGGTAAGAAATTTCTAGATTATATTACTTCCTCAACTAGGCTTGTGCATTACACACATAGTTATGCTTTCCGGTGGAGATGGTGGTGAGCTCATTTATAGCATCCTACGGATTTGTTTGGGGTCATCTAATTATCTTTTGAGGTGGAAATACCCCAAGTACCCAAATTTTTACCACAACCTATCATTTACCATAGAATAATAGAAATAAATACACATTTGACAAGTCCTCCATTATATTGATGACACACAAATTGTATAAAGAAGACACCATCATTTATATATACATAATAAAAGATAGGTAAGAAAAGAATTGTCCATAAATAACATTACACAATATCGATTATTTAATGTGCAATGTTGATGTAAGTAATTACATCAATTTTTTTTTTTCTAAGGCTAAATTGATGAGAGAAAATTTTGACAATGCACAAATATCATATGTCTTTGGGTTCTTTGGTCGTAGTCACGCGGCCATATCCATGCCATCCATGTGAATTTGGTTCTCCTAGGCCCCACTATTTTTTATCAACATTGTCATGTTCTCTCGACCATCTATCACTCGATAAGATTACATCCAGGTTTTGAAGGAAAAATACATCATTGGTATTTGGGCCTACCACTCCACCAAAATATGTCATCTTAGTTTGTGTGTTATCTACTCATTGGATATTAAACTTTGTTGAAAATTATCTTATATTGATTATTTTGATTCAAAATATCTCACATATGACATCTCTTCACCATGAATGGGATCAACTCGAATTTGCATATGATAATTTCCCTCTTTTTTATACGAAACATTAGTTATGCTAATATGCATTTCCAAATGGGAGTCTTGGTAGTTGTTCTTGACACACATTAGCAAAATGAAAGTTTGAAGTTTTGTTTTGGTGGTCATTGATGGTTGGCATCATTAGGATTGCTAATGAGGGGAAAACCTAATCATTACATTCATCATTAAAGATAAAACCTAATCACAAATATGTATGAAATCGACAATAAGGAAAACTAAATGCACAATTTCTGTATCTAACCTATGTAGAGTTCAAGTTACAAACTTAATCAAGTTTCCCTTAGAAGTATTCATTGACCACACCTTTCCTTTTAATAAATCTCCATAGTATGTTTCCTCAATGACATATACCCCACACCATCTCTCCCTTCAAAATATTGAAACAAATGACACATGTTTCCTATCTGTCAGTCAAAAGAAATAGGATTTTTTTTCTAAATTTCCTCCCAACATTTTCCCTATCCTTGGAATTCTCTTCCCTTAATCTCCTTCTTAATCACCCCTCTTTCTCCTTCGATGTTTATATCCCTCAAGTTTAACTTCTTCAATGCATCCCCTTCGCGTTTTCATCATACATTTCACATATGATTGTTATCTTTATTATATGGTGAAGAGAGGACGTTAAGGGATTTAAGGTTTAGTTGTTACTCCATATTAGTATTGAAGGAAATTTATGTAAGAGTGTGTGACTTCATTCTATCATGTTAAGGTTCATTGTGTATTTTTACATTGGGGAAGCCATCTAATGGAATATTAAACCTTAGGTAATCTAAGTAATTTCCTAGGACACCAACATTTCAGGGGTATATAATTAGTTATTTTATTTATTTTTAAATAAGTGAAGTGATTATATTTACTGTTAGATACTTATGAAAATTGAATTATGTTCACATTTTTAGAGTATATGAAGATGGATTCGCATTTAAAAAGGATTTGGATTTAATAAATCATTTATTTGAGTCAACTTTGATTTTTGTTTGATTGAAATGTAATGGATTCTTTGTGTAGTGTTTGTTTCCCAAGTTATATTTAATAGTGTTCTTGATCTTCTATATAATACCAAAACCAATGTTCCTTTACACAAACTAAAATTGTGTTCCCTCTTGTATTTAGTATTTAATATGAATAAAATATAATAACCACACATTATTTCAAAATCTAAATGCAAAATTTGTGTTATTATAAATATCATTAAAATTATTTGTTTCAACATAAACTTTTGATCCATGAACTAAAATTAAGAATATTAATTTTTTTCTTCAATTCTTGGGAGAAACTATTTTACTATCAAATGATTTTAGAAACTATGAAGGGGCACTACCTAGGGTGCTCAAGAGCCTTGCCTAGCCCTAAATCCATCATAGAAAGTTTAATTGATGCACTATATTTCATTAAAGTAGGTAATGATTTCATTGGATAGGTGGAAATTAGAAAAAACAAACAATTTGAATTTCAAGGGTTTATTTACCATATATATGATATCAAGATAGGTCAAGTGTTGTTGATTAACAAGGATTTAGCTATCTCTCACAAGCTCTCATGGAGGAATTTGTTGAAAATAGACTTGAAAATGTTGAAGATGGCCTATGTTCATGTGGAGATGATACTTTGACACTATATATCTTTCATGCCACCGATTAGATGATTAAAAAAATGTGGGATTTCTTCAAGCTCAATGAAAAAGGGAAGAATATGCCGACATCAACACAAGCCTTTGCATTTGTAGATTATCAAATATGTCACATATTATAAAACATTGCATTAGATGAGTCGTATCTAACCATAATGTTAGAAAATGGTAAACAATAAGTGATCTTCAACCCTTATGTAAGAAAGTTATATTATGGGGTACATAATTAGTTATGTTATGTATAAACCATTATTGTGTGTCAATGTGACAAAAATGAAAATAGACAATATTATGAGAATTTGTACTACAAATATATGTGTGTGTGTGTGTATTCACCATACCCTATTTTAATGTTGTGTCACCTTTGTGCGTACCCAAAATTGTAGGTATTGATCTTTTGTCGGAAAGAGGTTACGTAAACCCCAATGATGATTCGGATCTCTTGGCAAGGTGTTCGATTCCGAAAAAATCTCTCCGAGTATACATTTGCATCCCAAAATGCCATATCCAAATTCGACATGCTTTTCTCGACCTCGCTCCACTCTTTTCTTGCATTTCGAGTCTTTAGTTTTAGACCACCGCCTGCTTGGTGGCGAGTCCCATGACTTCCGCCCAAGACAAGGCGTGTAATGAAATTACTAGTATAATTAAGATTATGAGCAGCAATAGAACACAAAATAACACAATATTTCAGAATAATGATCTCAATATGCACTTATAATAGCTTTGCCACTTCGAGGGGGCAACCTCCAAACCATATAATAAGACTCAAATGCTCAAACGATGATGAAATACTACCTACAATCCCCTATATATACTATTCATATGTTATGGCCATCACCAAGGCCAACCTATTAAGCATGATAAAGTATAAATGATATGGTAAGCCACAAGTCGGCTACTCATATCCTAATACAAGCAATAGGTTAAGGGCATAGCATGCCCTTCCCCTTCAAAACAACGTTGTCCTCAACTTTGAATAATTTTGGATGTTACTACAGAAAACCTTCATCCTCCTAGGTTGCATCTTCTATGCTTATATTTTTCCACTTGATTAGATATTCCTTAATGTCTCTGGTTCTCAGCTTCTTAGTACGTGTTTGCAGAATCTTCTCTGGCTCCAAAATGATTCTTCCTTCCTCGTCAAGTTCTGTAACTTTTTTTGGGCTTCAAATTTTTTTCCAATAACCTTCTTCGGGCTTGAAACATGGAATACTTTGGGTGTATGTGTGAAGATGGAGGCAACTCTAGTTTGTAAGCAACACTTTGCCAATTTTCGTAGAACCTGATAAGGGCCATAATATTTAGGAGAAAGTTTGTAGTCCTTTTTATGTTGCTTTAGGGGCATCTGTTTGTAAGGATGGAGACATATAAAAACTCAAATCACCAATTTCAAAATGTCTTTCACTACAAAGTGTTGATCTCGCTTGTTATTTCATCATGTTTTGTGCTAATGCTAAATTCTCCTTCAAACTAGCCAAAACTCCATTGTTGATGTTGAATGTGTTCCTCAACATCTCTAACCTTATTTTTCACCCTCAAGGAGGAAGTGATAGAAGGCTGGATGGTAACCATATATTGCAAAAAATGGGTCATTTGAGAAGAGGTATGAAAAGATGTGTTATACCACCATTCTGTAAGTGGTAGCCATTTAATCCACCTTTCCTACTTATCTGATACAAAACAATGTAGATACCCCTCTAAGCATTTGTTGACCACTTCCATTTGCCCATCATTTTGAGGATGATAAGATGAACTGTGAGATAGCTGAGTACCCAAACATGAAAATAATTCTGTCTAAAAATTACTTGTGAAAATAGGATCACGATCACTTACAATTATCTTTGGGGTTCCATGTAGCCTTTGAACTATCTCCAAAAAAATAGTTATGATTGTACTAGCTACAAATGGATGTGATAGGGAAAAAAATTGGCATATTTTGTGAGCCTATCCAAAATCACGAAAATAAAATTCTTACCCTCTGAACAAGGCAATCCGGTGATGAAATCCATGGAGACCTCCTCCCATCTCTAGCTAGGAATTGGTAAGGGTTGCAACAAACCTGGTGTCTTAATTTTTTCCCCTTTGTTCTGTTGGCACACTAAACACTTTGATACAATATTTTTTACATCCCCCTTGATTCCTTCCCAAAATAATTCTCTTTTTATTCTATGATATGTCTTCAAAACCCGAGTATCCTCCAACAGGTGAGGCATGTAGATCTGCAGAATCTTATGCTTTAACTTAGAATCTTTACTCAAGTATCACTTGTCCTTGTACCTTAGGGCATTACCTTTCCACTCGAATTTGTTATATGTCATAGATCCTTGCTTGATATTCTATATTAGAGATTGTGTATCCTTTTCTTGATCCCATTCCAATCTTGCTTCATCCACCCAATCAGTCATCAACATGGACATTCCACATAGTAAGGCATCTGCGGATGTATCCCTTCTGGACAACGCATCAGCTACTACATTTTCTTTACCATTTTTGTATATGATTTCAAAATCATATCCCAAAACTTTTGTTACCAACTTTTGTTGTTCCTCGATGATAACCTTTTCTCCAAAAAGTATTTGAGACTATCATGATCAGCTTTTAACTTGAAGTGTCTACACATGAGTAGGGCCTACATTACTTGACCACATGAAGAATAGCCATCATTTCTTTCTCATAGACAGGTTTGAGAAGATATTTTCCTTTGAATTGGTGACTCTCAAATGTAATTGGTCTTCCTTCTTGCATTAGAACTGCTCCCAATCCTGATCCTGAAGCATCACATTCAACAATAAAGGTTTTTGAGAAGTTGGGAGTAGCCAAAATTGGGGTGCTGTATAAGGCTTCCTTCACATTGCTCAAAGGATTTAGTGGCTAAGTCTATCCAATGGAAGGCATCCTTCTTTAGCAATGCAGTGAGTGGGCTTACTATTCTACCATATCCCCACACAAATCTTCTGTAGTACCTTGTTAGTCCTAGGAACCCACAAATATTTTTGAGAGTTTTGGGCCTTGTCCATTCCACCATAGCTTTGATCTTCTGAGGATCAACTTTGACGCCCCATGGGATACAATGTGACCCAAGTAGTCTACCTCGTGTACACCAAAAGAACATTTGGATGGCTTTGGATAGAGAGTATGTTTCTCCAAAACTTCCAACACTTTATTTACATGTTGTAAGTGTTCTTCCCATGTCTTACTGTAAATCAATATGTCATCAAAGAAAACTAATACAAATTTCCTTTAAAATGGTCTGAAAATAGTGTTCATCAAGCTTTGAAAGGTTGAAGGCACATTTGTAAGACCAAAAGGCATTACCAAAAACTCATAATGGCCCTCATGAGTCTTGAAATATGTTTTATGAACATCTTCCTCTTTTATTCTAATTTGATGGTACCCCGAATGAAGATCTAATTTTGTGAAATAAATAGCACCATGCAATTCATCAAATAAATCATCCATTATTGGAATAGGAAACTTATCTTTGATGCTTTACTTATTGAGTTCTTGGTAATCTAGACACATCTTCCATGTTTCATCCTTCTTATGTACCATGACCATTGGTGAAGAATATGCACTCTGGTTAGGTCTGATGATACCTGCCTTCAACATTTCCTGAACCATTTTCTCGATCTCACTTTTTGGGAATATGGGTATCTGTATGGTCTGATGTTAGGTGTTTGGCTCCTTGGAATTAATTGAATGGCATGATCATGATCCCTAACTGGTGGTATTCCCTTTGGAATTGCATCAAAAATAGATGAGTGAGCATCAACAATCTTCTAAAGATCGGGTGGCATTGAAGACTCTGTATGTTGTACTTCTATGGAAAATAACTTTTCTATAAATCCATCTACTCCTTTTCTAAGAACCTTATACATCTGATGAGAGCTAATAATCTGTGGAGACTTAGCTACCATCCCATTCAATTGTATTGCCCTTCCATCTGAATGAATTCGCATGAACAATTCTTGGAAATTCATCTCTATAGTACCTAAGGTTGTGAGCCATTAGACACCCAAAACAATATATGCCCCTCCCATAGAAATAGCAAACATAGGTTAGTCTAACATGTAGTCTCCCATAGAAAGCTTGATACTATGACACTTTCCTGTGCACTTGACTGTCCCACCATCCGCAATCATAACTTGCATTTCAAGAGCTAGGTAAATAAAACAATTGAGGCAGGTAACTAACTTACTATTTATGAAGTTATGAGTACTCCCCAAGTCAATCAACACTGTCACCTTCTATTTTTTGAGATAGCCAATAACCTTGAGTGTTTGAGGAGTACTAATACCTGAAAATGCATGGAAAGAAATTTTAGGTTGGTGATCCTCTACTTCATCTTCTATCGGTTCCTCACCTCTCCTATAATTTCAGCATCCTCATTACCTCCATCAATATAGAACAACTTCTTCTCAAAGACATTTGTGTCCCGGCCCATATTTTCTATCACAATTAAAACATAATCCTTTTGCTCTCTTTTCTTCTATTTGTTGAGGAGTCATTCTAATTGGCCTAGAAAATGAAGGGGAAGGGATACTACTCTCTGGTGTTAATAAAAGGCGGCCTCCTACTACCAAAAAAAATTTCCTCTACTCGACATGCCATGATAATAGAATCAGAAAGCTTGAGTGGATTAAACATACATACCTCATGCTCGATGTGGTCCTTAAGACGCCCAAGAAATAAGTCATTCAGATTCTCTTCTGGTATGTTTTCCACCCTTAAGGATAGGTTCTGGAATTGATGCACATAATCTTTGACTGATCCTATTTGTTGTAACTTTTCTAATTGACTAAAGTAGTTCTCTGAAACACTAGAACTATAGTGAATTTGCAACTCCTCGGTAAAAACTATCCAAGTGACATTGAGACCATTCTTCTGCCTCTGAGAACATAACCTTCGATACAAAATGAATTGGTCTGGTTCAAGATATAGGGATGCCAATGTCATATTTTTTCCTGATGGTGTTTGATGTATCTCAAAGAATTTCTCCATTTGATTTATCCAATTCAGGGGATCTTTACCATCAAATTTGTGCATATCCACTTTCGGCATCATGTTCCGTGCTTGTGAATAAGTTGGATTCTGATTGGGCTGGAAAAGTGATCCAAATTGGTTATTTTTTCCATGATTTTGAATCAAAGATACTCCTTGGTTGATATGGGTGAGATTTGGGCCATATTGTTTACCCTTTACATGTTGCATGATATCATCCAACCGATGATTGATTTGGGTTGTCTCCTTTACAGGCCATCTCATATTGTACATTTTGTAGCTCATACTCAAGTTGGATCACCTTATGATCAAATGAGGTAAACCCTCGTGCTGAGGAATTTTTATTTACCTCTTCTGACTCCATCTCTTCAATCACTATCCCATCTTTATCTGGGGTTTTACCCAGAGTAACCAGATTCTTTTTTGCTCTTGTGGAAGGCCCCACCATGATATCAAACCTTAGGGTTTAGGTTTTTGATACAAATTCGGCTGAACAGGAAAAATACAGAGAAGATACTAAAACTATTTTTTTGAGAGATTTCCAAAAATGTAAAGACCTTGAAAAAAATTCGACAATTCACACCTAGGGAGCAATTTTATGAAAAACCCTAAATTTGTAATAACTTGTGCAAAATAAATCAAAAAATTCTGAAATTTTCAGGGAACCTTACTTGAAATGTTTCACAACTTTGGTAAAAATATCTCCCACCAATTCACTTTGGTTCGAAATATATTATGGAAACAAAAATTAGGGTTTTTGCCCTAATTTTGGCCCAGATCGTAGCTCTGATACCACTTGTAATGAAATTACTAGTATAATTCAGATTATGAGCAGAAATAGAACACAAAATAACACAATATTTCATAATAATGATCTCAATATGCACTTATAATAGCTTCGCCACTTTGAGGGGGCAACTTCCAAACCATATAATAAGACTCAAATTCTCAAATGATGATGAACTACTACCTACAATCCCCTATATATACTATCCATATGCTATGGCCATCACCAAGGCCAACCTATTAAGCATGATAAAGTATAAATGATATAATAAAATGATATGGTAAGCCACAAGTCGGCTCCTCATATCCTAATACAAGCAATAGCTTAAGGGCATAAAGGCGGTGGTCTCAGAATCGCTTTGCGCCACGGGCGGTGGCAGCAGCATCCTATGCACGTTTTCCATAACTTTCCGATGCTTTCGCCAATGTGAAAATTCAATTGGAACTCACATTATTCAACCACTATTGCTTGCATTTATGTTTTAGCCGCACTGGTAAATAGAGATTCCCGTTTGTTTATGATAAAAGAGTTCAATTCAAACTTACCCTCTAGTAAATCCAAATGTTATAAATACCAAGCTTGTTTATGAGCAAATGGCCCCTCTCCCTCTATGAATTATTATTCAAAGTGTGTTTTGAAGTTCTTCCATAAGTTTCAATAGGTTTATATTTTGTATGAATTCTCAACCCCTACTTTCTGCTTTAGAGATCATTTGATCTTCACACTTTCATTTACTCTATTGCTATCCTAAACAGCTAGCTTAGCATTAGATAGTTTTAGTTCTATATTAGAGTTCATTTTGATAATCTTAGAGTTGTAGGTTTTTGTTTTGTCACAAGAAATAGATCCCAGAATTCTTGGTATATTTTTGTTGTGTCCCCGCAATAAATCTTGCTAGGAATCGCATAGTCAAGCTCTGTTCACTTGCACTATCCCTCTCTTACTTGCATTTTATTCAGTTTATATCCAAAGCTATCATTGTTCGAGTATCATCTTCTGTTGATGCTATCACATTCACACTTTTCTAGATTCACGAGAACACGAAGGAACGAAGAGATCACACTGAGGGGACAAGTCACGACACAACTAGATTTACCATTGTTCTATAAAACTCTAGGTTTGAACTATCAAAGTTGTAGTTACAATATATCAAATAGAGTAGCAAATCATTTTATTTCAGTTAAAGCTTGCTTTCAGTATTACTAGGGAAGTTATGGGGAATGATAGCTTCTGAGAAGCTGTGATTTATTCCTCACTTCTGAGGTAAGATTGAAGGTCTTTCAATTAGATTAGTTAGTTATTTAAATATTTAGGATAAATTCACAAGTGCATAGGAAAATAGCTATATCAGGCTAACTTGTTTGTTTTAATTCTGTTATTAGATTAATTGTTCATTATCTAGAATATATTAGAATAGTTTCTCTTTTAATTTCGTTCAAATACGCATCATTGAAAATACAAAAATAAAAGAAATATAAGCATAGTGTAGATATATCTTTCATAGTTAGTTTACTTGTTTTGGTTAAAGTTTGATTATCTCTTGCATGACAATTACGGGACCCAAAGAGCCCAGGGATTACGTATTCGAACTAGTAGTACCTCATCTAAATATCTTCACAACATTAACGGATATAGATCAAGGGCTTAGGATTCAGGTCTTTCAAATGACAATAAACCCACAAGTAGTTAGTGAATAATTGAGACAATTAAATATTAAAGATGACAAAGCATACACATTCTGGTCGAGTCAACCCAACTATAGATTGCCCTAATAGGATATCCACATGACCATACAAGAATCCGAAAGAGAGCAAATATTTGGTTGTGATTCATTAGTTCCGCAGCCAAATGCAGGAGATCTTCTCATTGACATAGACACAGGCTTACGTATACACGTTTCCATAACACTCGTAAGGTATTATGAGAAGATCGCATAACTCCTGATATTAAACATAGAAGATGAAAAGGCTTATGACTATTAGATAGTCGGAAGAAGAGATTGATTCTTCACATGACCATAACAGGTCCACAACAACCACAAACTCATGGTTGTGATCCCCAAGTCCCACAACCCAACGGGCCTATTAGTCAATTAAATATTGACACCAGTTTACGCACGCTGGTATTTAGATCCTCACCACTCCCGCCAGATATCATAACGTAATTTTTCACATTAAACATAGAAGCCAATCAAGCTAATATTTTCTGGGTTAGACCAGAAAACCACCCATAGTCTCTTATTCACTACACCTCTCACTATCATTTTCCATGACCTTGTTTGGAAATATACACGAAGCACCTACAAGTCATTTTCCATGTATCCAATAGCTAATAGCTAGGATCTCGGTAAAGCTCAACATTGATTGGAGCCTCCGAGTAGCTATTATATCTGAATGATCCATTACACCAATTCAGGTTAGGAGAGCTTTCTTTGCTTTAGACTCGCAGATCCCATTGTTGCGTGTCAAAGATATAAGATTGCCCAACTAGTTTGTCTATACACACATATATTTCATTTCCATCGGTTGTCTTGGCACGACCTCGGGAGGTCGGGTATGAAGAAAGGCTACTTGTAGATTCTCATGCTTGCATGTCACTTTTCTATCGTACAAAATTGGTGAACTGACGTGAAACAAACAACTGTTCCCCTTTTATTTTCATTTATTTCATCCACCTTCACTCTTTCCCATTATTCTACGGGTATTTATATACCCCCCGAATATGTCGGGATACGATGCATATGGCAGACCTCTCTTAGGTCTCGAAGCACATTACGATCAAACAAATAGACAACTATCACCCTTGGTTTCTACATGGGCTGACAACTATTCAAGAAACTACTTTTCATCACAAAATCCTCCTCAAAGAAATAGCTCTAGTTCTTCGTTTTGAATTAAGGAGCTAGATCAACTCACACAAACACAACAACTAGAGCCCTCAAGCTCTAACAATATGACGTTTACTAGAGAATCCATTTCATCTCCTCGGGTTTTGTTCAGACCACAAATCAGTAGGTAGTCATATCCACTCCCATTTTTAGATGAGGAGTACTTAGCGCATTACGCTAGAAGTGAACAACGCTTCCAAAACATGTACCCACCTATAGGAAGTTTACAAACACAACCTGATACCCTGCTCTAAGAAAACACCCCCATTCCTCCACCTATGGAAAATACTCTCGGTGAAGCTTGGCAGAGTAATGATCAGTTCATAGTAGGGTACCATACACCTCTACAACCTCAAGGTATACAAAAACCGCCATTAAGGAAAAACATTGTGTCTTCACCAATCGAGGTCATCTCAACCTTAGTTGAGAAGGTTAGAGGACTAGAACTTGCTCAAGCAAATCAAAATTCACATTTTGGGCAAGCAGGAACTACCAACCCTCCACATCATCCCAGCCAAGTTGACCTCCTTATAGGAATAGGCACGTTAGGCATGCCTCCTCAACATTCGTATAACTATCTACAACAAACACCAACTAGAAATGCGTTTTCAAATGCTGCTCTAGTTGAAGGTATGATACCTCCCGCTTAGCACCAAACAACCCATATCAGAGCAATGCTCCTCCCTACTTAAACATTTATTCAAAATCACCATAGGGAGACATGTTCTCCTCTCCCAAGATGTTCACTCAACCATAGGGATTTCCTTATGTCCCTGCAAATACATATGTTATGCCATATCAACAACCCATTCCACCTCCACCCCCTCAACAGGCACCATCGATGGTCGAAACCTATGCGGTAGGGACTTACTCAGAATATTTAAAAGAACCTCTAGATTTCACCATATGAAGTTTCATGCTACCAAGACCTCTTCCCGATTTTCCTAAATACAAAGGGGAGGGAGATCTAAATGCACATATCAAGGCCTATGCCATGGCCATTCGAGAATTGCTCCCTTGGAATGCAGTTGTTGCTAAGATATTCCCTAAAATCATAGAGGGTATTGTCTTTAATTGGTATTACAGAATACCCAAATCCTCGATGCACTCATTCAAACAACTTGTGTCAGAATTTATCAAACCTTTTGACATGAACAAATTATTAAGAACAAGAATCAAGGAATTCTTACATATTAAACAAGAGCACAATGAATTTGCTGCCCATTTTATTCAAAGATGGCATACAGTCCTCTACTCATCAGAAAGTGCTCCAAACATGGATCAAATGGAACTATGTGACTTATTCCTTCATTCTCTCAATAGAGAGATAAAGGAAGAATTCCAAAATTTCCCACTAAGGACTTATGATGAAGTACTCGAGAGTGCTCTCTGAATTGATCAAGCCACAATAGATAGTGGTCGTAAGACATATGGAACAAACGGGAAGTTAATCACTCCCAATCAAAACACTACGACCTATCCTAATGTCGAGAATACCAATCAAGGACCTAAAATCCTTAACAAAAACCGTGGGGTTACAATAGATGGAGTCACAAACTAGGTTAAAAGGGAAAATGTCGTAAATGTTTCACCACCCGTTAATAATCAGCGAAATAACAACTTTACTCCAACAATCAATGCGGTGGATTTTAATCATCCATCATAACAACAACAACAACAAAAATCCAGACACAAGGTCCAAATTGAAACCCAACTGGATATCAGAATCAAAACCAAAGGCAACAGCCTCAAAATTTTAACTCTAACAACCAACAACCTAATCAGAGTTTTGGACCACAACAGGTTTCAAATCAACAACCTCGAAACTATAATCCCAACTTGTATTGTGGTTTCCACAAGATTCAAGGCCATGATACTAGGACTTGTCATGACTACAATAAATTCATGCAACATTTTCCAGAAGACAAAAGATAACTTTTATAGATATGCTTTTGGAAAATTTTGTAGTACCCATGCCAAACACTTATACGGAGAAGTTTCCCCTCAAAATGCACCCCTCAAGATTTTTAATGATCCACTCCCAAACCACTCTAACAATAATAGGATAGATCCGGGCATTTGAGACAAACAAGGGTGTTATGATCGAAATAATGATCATGAAGCCTCAACTTCATTAAATCCACCAGTTGCACCCTAATTAGGAACTCGACCACAAACCAAGATAGTTGGTCTGGTAGAGTTAGATACCAAGCTACACGTAGAAACCATAATAAGAACATGAGATTATTCTTCTCAACCAGCCCAAACTATCCATCGTAACCATACAACATTCAACAAACATTGGTAAAACCCATAGGCACTTACAATCTAATTAATGACCTAACAAAGACCTTCTCTCACATTTCCTTCTTGGATTTGTTAAAGAACTCTCCCACTCATAGGGTTGCTCTCTTAGAAGCATTAGGTCTTGGTCATCTAATTAACATCACTCCTCCTCCTGAAACACAAGTAAACCATGTAGAATTTTATGTCTACCCTCCAGGGCAGCTAGATAAGGATATTGAGTTTATATTTGATATAAGCAAAAATCCAACAAATGCTAAAATTGCGCGTAGAGGTGACCCAGTCTTGCATTTACAAGTACGGATTTATAATAATTATGTTAAATGCATAATAATTGATGATGGGGCAGCAGTTAACATAGTCCCCTTCGATTTTTTTCAAAAACTAGGATATGGAGAAACAAATTGTTCCACAACATGAAATACCCTAAGAGGTTAAGATAGCCTCAAGGCCACTTCAATTGGGACTATAGTTTTACCAGTCACCTTAGGACCCAAGACAGTCCTCACTGTATTTTATATTATAGATCGAGAAACCAACTATAATATGATTCTCAGTTGACCATGGATTCATCGCATGAAGGAAATATCTTCCATGTTATTCCAGAAATAAGATTTTTACACCTAGGGAAAATATTTGTGGCACAAGGTGACCCAAAACCATTTGATATACACCTAGCAGATTTGAAGAAAAGACCAGGCATTCACTCTAAGTTTGAACTCCCAACGAATCAACTTAACAAACCAATCAATTCAAAACCAAAAGAAAAATTGATACCTACAACAGAATTAGAAATTATGAATCTAGTCGAAGGCATTCTAGCACTCAAAAATGAGACTAACGTCATAGAAACGGTATCATTAGGGACTACTGCAAAAATTTCGAGTTCTAGAGAAATGGGATACACCCTAGGAATTGGTTCCCTTCCATCGATCAAAGTTTGTATGGTAGAAGTAACTAAGGTAGAAGAAACATACGTGAGGAATGTCTCAACATCCATTTTCCCAAGCAAATATTGGAATCTCCACTTTGATGGAGCTAGATGTCATTTTGGAGCTGGGGCAGGTGTGATCTTTACTTCTCCCGAGGGAAAGATCCTACCTTTTTCCTTTAAGTTAAACTTTGAATGTACAAACAACGGGGCTGAGTATGAAGCCCTCCTCCTTGGCCTTATCATAGCTAAAAGGATGGGTGTTGATAACATTAGAGTGCTAGGAGACTCGCAACTAGTCGCAAACCAAGTCTCTGAGGTATATGAGACTAGAGTTGAACACTTACAACTCTATAAAACGGTGGTATTAGATCTAACCAAAGGATTCAACTTCATATCAATCGAAGAAATCCCATGAGAATAGAACCTTCTCGTGGATTCAATAGTAACCTTAGCTTCCCGTTTCACTCCAAGTAGTGAGTTGGAAAATACAAGTTTCATGGTATCACTTCATATTGAACCATTGGTGCGTAAAATACCAACAAACCCACTCCTGACACATATAGAAGATGAGAATGAGTTTTCTATCCTAGATCACTTTGACAGTGATAGAGTCACTCTTGGATATCTAAACGCCTATGTGGAGCTACATCTCACTCATCACATAGTGGATTTTTCCCTAATCCCACATTCCTCTTCCTATTTTGGAAATCCCATGATAGAATCTCCCCCAAAATAATCTCGATATCTATGAGGTAGAGAATGGAGAAATTTTAGAACTACCTCTCGGCCCCACCTGAATTTGAAGAAGGCAACGCTTCCTTAATCGAAGGAATGATTGACATAAATATTGGAACGGAGGAAGAACCAAGATTTTGAAGTTGGGATCCTCGTTAACTCCAGAGGAGATAGAAATACATACTCAAATCCTCAAGGAACATCAAAAGGATTTCGCATTTAATTATAAAGAAATGACGGAATTGCACCACATATCATGGTACATAATCTTGTCACCAAACCAGATGCAAAGCCAATTAAACAAAAGTCAAGACCAATGAAACCAAAAGTGGCTCTCATGGTGAAAGAAGAAGTAATGAAACTTCTCTAGGTGGGATTCATCAAACCAATTGGCTATTCACAATGGGTATCTAATATCATCCCTATTCTCAAAAAGAATGGGAAGATATGTATTTTCATAGACTTCTAGGACATTAATAAAGCTTTCCCCAAAGATGACTTCCCATTGCCATCCATTGACGTCATTGTTGACACAACAACTAGATTTGAGCTTTTTTCTCTCATGGATGGATTCTCGGATATAATCAAATCAAAATATCTAAACAGGATCAATCCAAGACCACATTTATAACTCCTTGGGGAACTTATTTTTACGTTTTCATGCCATTCGGTCTTAAGAACATTGGTGCTACATACCAGCGAATAATGACATACATATTTCATGACCTTATTCATAAGATTGTGGAGTCCTATGTAGATGACTTGTTGGCCAAGGCCAAGAAGTGCTGCGATCACCTAGAAGTACTCTGTATCATTCTCTCATGATTGATCAAATATGGTGTCACATTGAATCTAGAGAAATGCGTATTTGGTGTGACAGGAGGCAAACTTTTGGGTTACATTATATTGTCACAAGGGATTGATGTTGATCCAACCAAAATTCAGGTTGTTCTTGAAATGATTCCACCATCAGACAAATATGGTATCAAATCATTTCTTGGGAAACACGGTGCAATTCGAAGGTTCATTCTAGACTTAAGTTTCACTGTTCATCCAATCAACAATTTATTAAAGAAATATTATAGCATTGATTGGATAGAAGAATGTAACTAGGCCTTCAAAGCAGTTAAACGCTTCTTATCCCACGCTAATGCCTCTAAGGCCGATCATGCTTTGATCCTGTATTCACAGTCGATGTCTCGCTAGTCTACATGTTGGCTCAAGAAGACAATGATAAACGAGAATGTGCAGTCTATTTCATTAGCCAGATGTTGCTTGATTATGAAACACGTTATACACAGGTAGAAAGAGAATGCCTTGCCATAGTCTTCGCAATAATGAAACGTTTAAGACATTACATGTTAAATTAAGAAACAAGGGTCATTGTAAAGACAACTCATTCACTGGACATTCCTCACGCAAGGGTCTTTATCTAAAAATGTTGGACATTTCATAACCTTAATGGGTGAGTTTGAATTAAGATTTTAAACCAAAATCCATTAAGGGACAAATCATTATAGATGGTTAGTTGACAATCCGTTAGATGGAGGTGATTTGGTAGATCTAGACTTTCCCGATGAATGCATATACTTTGTCAAAACTAGAACCCCCATCTCTACATGCCCTTATTACATTAACATCGCAATTTTATCATGGACCATACGTACCACGAAGGTGCCATATCGCAACAAAGAAGGTGGTTACGCATTATCACTTTGCGCTAAATATGTTATTTTAGAACAGTGCTCTATCGCAAATCCTTCGATGGAATGCTTTTAAGATGTGTTGACACTGAAGAATCCAAAAATATTCTTTACGAATCCCACAATGGGATATGTGGAGGCCACTTCGGTGGCCACGCCACGCTCACAAAATACATTGAATGGGATATTTCTAGCCTACTTTAGAACATGATGCAGTAGAATTTGTGCGCAAGTGTCATAAATGCCAAGAATTCTCTCACGAGATTCACATGCCAGCACAAGCTCTGCAACCAATCGCAACCCCATGGCCCTTTTCCACGTGGGGCCTAGATTTGATAGGGAAATTCTCTCCCTCATCAACAGATGGCCATAACTTTATAATCATGGCCACAGAATATTTTACCAAATGGGCAGAGGCCATGCCTCTTACTACCATACCAGGTTCTATAATCATTAAGTTTATTTTGAATCAAATCATTTACGGTGTATGGTGTCTCGCAAGTCATTGTCTTAGATAATGGCACATCCTTTAAGAATGATGAGGTTTGTGACTTAAGCAGTAAATTCAAGATAAATCATCATACGGCCTCTATTTATTACCCTCAAGCCAATGGACAAGCTGAAGCCATAAACAAAATGTTAAAATCCATTCTCCTCAAAACAGTCAAGGAGAACAAACAGGATTGGCATTTAAAATCATACTCGGCCTTGTGGGCCCATCGAACCTCAATAAGAACACCAACAGGGAAACCCCTTTCTCATTAGTATTCGGGTAGAAGCAATTATCCTACTTGAGGTCGAAATACCCAATCTCTGCATCTCATTACAAGGGATTTTGGGAGAAGAAGCCTATAGAGAGGCACACCTCTCTCAACTAGAAAGTCTTGATGAGGCCAAGCTAAATGTTGAACAACAGCACAGAGCCTATGTTGACCGGATGTGCTGGAAATATAACAAAAAGGTCTACGAACAAGAAATATACAAGGGAGATCTAGTTCTAAGACTAGATAGCCATATTGATAAGAAAACCGGCAAAGGAAGGAAATTCTGGCCCAAGTGGTTGGGCCCATACCGAGTCATGAAAGACTATGGAAATGGTGCGTATCTCTTGTGTACACTAGAAGGTGAGGAGTTCAATGAAACTGTCAATTCCTTGCATCTTAAATGGTTTTACGCATAGGTCATCAACATCACCATTTGTATATTATATCTACCTACATTGCATTAGTCACTTAGTTGTTTCATTTTGTTCACTCATTTTGTAAATTTTGTGGTCAAGGAACTTATTCTCAAGCAATTCATTATAGGCTTCTAAAAACATTGGAAAAAGCATTCAAATCATCTCTCTTCAAATCTCCGTAATATCATCAAATGGTTCTAAAATCATTTCATCAATTTGATAGACAAAGTCTTGGTAAAAACCATACCAAGGCCTGCATACTTGGTCATACTCATTCTTTTCTACTAGGTTAAGTTGTTCTTACCTCTACACCTGTTCTAGAAGCTTCTTGGTGTCTCATCTATCCTTCTTACATCTCTTTCAAACAAGGATACTCCAAAATCACAAATCAGAAATGTCAAGTTAAAACAAAATACTAAACAAAAGAGAATATTTTATTTGTACACACTTCTTTGCCCAACCAACCTTTGGTGATGAGCCCGCATCTCTTACTAGTCATGTGAGGTTGATAAAGGAAAGAAGTGCCCTTACTCGCCTATGTCCTGCCTTCGGTGATGAGCCCATGCTTCCTACCAGTAGTATGAGACAAGGTGTAGGGCGTCCATTCATGCAAATTAGTGAATATTAATATTTTAAAGCAAAGTATATTAAGTGAAGTTAAGTATCCAAATTCCAAAGAGATCAAATCCTTAAAACCAGATTTTGTCAACCAAGTTGCCATCCATGGATCTAAGTCTAGATAAACTGGAAAGTAAGTTACATTCTAAACTATGTAGTAGTTTCGAGTAAGAGTAAGTACGCAAGTCCAATTCAATTTCACAATACCTTGTCTTTCTCTCATCATTTCCATTCATTCAAACTCATATAATTTGTGTCCTTCCCAACTCTTGGTGTTGAGCCCTCGCATCTTACTAGTTGTGTGGAGTTAGGAGTGGGGCAAGTTCATCTCGTTATCACTATATATTCATCACGTTTTGCCAAAACAAGAAGAAGCAACAAACATTTCCCAAAGAAGTCAAAAGTTCAATACTACAGTATGTTTGCATCATCACATATCAACATTACAAAAACAAATAAAAGAGAAACATTCTGTTTAACATTTGTTATCACTTGTCATCCATTGCATACATTCTGAAAAGCATATAAAAATAGAGATTCTAAAACATCTAGTATACACATGGGAAACGAATCACAAAATTATAGATACAAAGAAGATCTAGATCCAAAAATATATATATATATATATATATATATATATATATATATATATCATGTTCTACATACAATGCCATCATGCACTAGGCATGGTCAAAACGCTCAATGAGCCCGAAAATACAAAAAAACAACCCATATAAACATCTAGCAGAATCACTACAAAAAGACCAAATGGCCTCTCAATCCCTGTGGGATCCCTTAGAGGGTGCATGATCGCACCTAGGACTCTTGCTACGACAACGCTCTGAATGAACTGAGTGCTCATGATCATGACCACTGGCTGTGGTCTCACTACGAGAATGACTCCGCCTCATCAGACGCTCAGCAGTCCTATATCCAACTACCTCAACACGAAGGGAGGTCACTAACTTTTTCGCCTTCTAGACAGGGGCAAACACATCAGTATGTCGGCCAGCTGCTGAGGCTCTCCAATGTCCTCAGTAAGCTCAGCTCGAGTACTCTCTGAGGGGAGCAATAGGGTGTCCGCACACACTTGGCGAATCAAGTCTCACCATCCCTCGTAGGTCATTGCAAATAAACAAAAAGAGAAATAACAAGTTAGAAAATCACCAAAAATAAAGTCAAAAACAAATGAAACAATAAAAGGGAAATATCAACTAAACATTTCTAGCTAAAACAAAATCAAGAAAAGAGTAGTAACTCAATCAGATCTCCAGAATTCAGGTAGGGTCTCTAGGATCTGCACCTACTATCGACGCCACTGGTGCATCGCAGAACCTCCCCCAAATTAGGAAATAAATGACGTCTTGCCATAGAATCATCATCTCCCCCAATGTCCTAAGAAGAAACTCCTCTGAGATCAGGGTCACCTTCTCTACCCTCTCGGACCTTAGGATATCTTGAGTATCATGCCACTCAGAATCACTCTCATCCTCCTCATCCATTCCACCGGTCTCGCCTCCCATCGTCTCCTCCTCTGTCTCCCCTCCTGTGAACTCCTTAGATTCTGAGTCCACATCAATAGGCTCATCCTCCCCCCACTAAAAGTAGGAGTGGCTCCGATCTAAAGTAAAGGTGCTCGAGGAGAACTGGCTACCCCTCGGGCCCGAACCACCCACCTAACCACGATAGGAACTCCAAGAGTAATCGTGGTCCAACCCCGATCTCCTCTAGGGCCTCCCGAGCCTCACGAATGGTCTTGTATATTGCCCCCGCTAGAGGAATCATATCAACATATGGGAGACCAAATTGCTGAGGGACTCGGTCAAAGGGGTGGACCTCCACCCTCTCTACCATGTCTACCGACTAACTTGTAGTTGAGCAGGTGATCAATGTGAGTGTCTCCTCTCCCCATAATCATGTCATGGCCTGATAAGGAGTGACCTCCATATTTGTGGTAGTCAATAAAACCACTGGCTGATGTGGCTTCTTGAGCACTGTCATCCCCATCCACCTCGCTACTCTAACACCCCCGGATCCTCTACTAGTACACCCCTTCCATAGGAGATGATGCGCCCATACACCCAACTCATAACTAGAGTGGGGTGACTTAAGGACTGCCCTTATAACTTTGACCACCCTATATAAGTCATGGTATGTGGTCCCAAGAATATCTACTCCCCAAGCATAAGTACGGCCATGGGCCTCAATCTATGCAATAATGGGAGCCCAACAATATAAGAGAGTATCCCCTCCCTTATCCCCAATCAACCGCGAGGCCAAGATACCCATAATAGCCTTGCGGATCACATGGATAGGAGAAGCAACAATGGATCGACCTTCACCCCCTTCTTCAAGCCAATGGAGATAACAACATCTCCCATATAGGTGGCCCACTGAACCATTTGAGATCTGGATCCTGCTATCTTAAGAGACAACGCCTCCCAAGAATCGGAACCCCCAATATGCGATATATGTCCTTTAGGGTGATATTCCACTCACCCCTAGAACCTGGAAATTGGAAAGTGTTTCGATCTGCATCCCAATATGAAAATAAGCCACATAATATGTGACTAACAGGAGCAACATGAGGGACTGAAGAGATCCTCAAAATACCAGCCCTCTGCAAAGTGTCTCTCTCTGCCTGGGTCAACATATCCAACACTACCAGGAGCCAATCACACTCCCTCTCTCTTGCTCCATCTAATATACTCCTCCTTCTGCATCCACCCAAAACACAGAAAAAGAGCAAGTTAGCAACATAATCCAATAGATAAAATCATCAAAAACATAGGAAAGTATCAAAAATGCAAAAACATTTGACTAAGGCATCTATTTTCACCTTCTGTCCTGAACCGCCACCCTGTGCAGAGCGGCGGTTCTGTGACTACCGCCATCTAAGGGCGGTGGTCTCATGTAACCGCCGCCTGCTGGGCAGCCCACCGTGACCGCCGCTCTATGTAGGGCGGTGATCTCGTGTCGATTCGGCGTGCACCCATTAACCCTAAAAATTCCTAAAAACAAGAAAAATGCATCATTTTAATTGAAATAAAACCTACCCTATGGGCACCCCCTAGAGACTCATTTAACACTAGGATTTTCGAAAATAACCCCCAAGACAAAGATTTCAACATTTTTACATTTTAGGTTTAAAAACAATGAATTGAGAAAAACTAACTTGAGACTTCACGGGTCGATGTCCTACTCTCGGAGGCATGATCACGATCTCGCAACGAACGTTTTGACTATACTCTCGTCAAAAACGGTTACCGTGGGTCCCAGAGCTCAAAAATTGCCAAATCAACACGCGTAAATGAATAGGAAAATGAGCTCATTATATATATATATATATATATATATATATATATATATATATATATATATATATATATATATAATATTCTAACTTGTTTTGAAAGTTCTTTCACAAAGTTGGAGCGCCGACGAGAGGTAAGTTCTTATCCCTACACAAATGGTAAGTCCTCATTTCATCTTAATATAGTATTTATTTTTTGATTTCTTTATCTATCTGCACTTGAGTCCTCTTTTCATTTTACAGATACCGGGAATCTGGATGGCGACATTGCAACACACAGGTATGTCAAGTATAGCTTCTAACTCCCCATTTTGGTACCGCCATACTCGAACCCACCGTTTTATGCCCCTTCATGGCTAAAATGCTTCTCTCGAGGCTGCACATGTACGTACCCAAAATTGTAGGTATTGTACTTCCAGAAAGAGGTTACAGAAACCCCAATGATGATTCGACCTCTTGGCGAAGGTGTTCGATTCTAAAAAGCCCGCCGAGTATACATTTACATCCCAAAATTCCATATACAGCTGCTCGCATGCTTTACTATGACCTGTTCTCCGCTCTTTTCTTGCATTTCGGTCTTTAATTTGAGGATTGCTGCCTGCTTGGCGGCGGTCCCATGACCAGACACCAGACAGGGCGGCGGTCCTATAACCGCCGCCCAAGCAGGGCGTGTCCTGTGTGCGTTTTCCATAACTTTCTGACGCTTTTGTCAATGTGAAAAATTCAAGTGGCACTTGCATTCTTCAACCACTCTTACTTGCATTTATGTTTTAGCCACCTAGTAAATAGTGATTTCTCTTTGTTTATGATAAAATATTTCAATTCAAAATTACCCTCTGGTAAATCCAAATGCTATAAATACCAAGCTTGTTTACAAGCAAATGGCCCCTCTCCCTCTATGAATTATTATTCAGTGTGTTTTGAAGTTCTCCCATAAGTTTCAATAGGTTTAGATTTTGCATGAATTCTCACCCTACTTTCTGCTTTAGAGATCATTTGATCTTCACACTTTCATTTGCTCCATTGTTATCCTACACAGTCAGCTTAGCATAAGATAGTTTCAGTTCTAGATTAGAGTTCATTTGATAATCTTAGAGTTGTAGGTTGTTGTTTTATCATAAGAAATAGATCCCAGAATTCTTGGTATATTTGTGTTGTATCCCCGTAATAAATCTTGCTAGGAATCGCATAGTTAAGCTTTGTTCACTTGCACTATCCCTCTCTTACTTGCATTTTATTCGGTTTATATCCAAATCTACCATTGTTCGAGTATCATCTTCTGTTGATGCTATCACATTCACACTTTTCTGGATTCACGAGAACACGAAGGAACGAAGAGATCACACTGAGGGGACAAGTCACGACACAACTAGATTTACCACTATTCTATAAAACTCTAGGTTTGAACTATCAAAGTTGTAGTTACAATATATCAAATAGAGTAGCAAATCATTTTATTTCAGTTAAAGCTTGCTTTCAGTATTACTAGGAAGTCAGGGGAATGATAGCTTCGAGAAGTCGTGATTTATTCCTCACTTCTGAGGTAAGATTGAAGGTCTTTCGATTAAATTAGTTAGTTATTTAAATATTTAGGATAAATTCACAAGTGCACAGGAAAATAGCTATATCAAGCTAACTTGCTTGTTTTAATTCTGTTATTAGATTAATTGTTCATTATCTAAATATATTAGAATAGTTGCTCTTTTAATTTCATTCAAATACGCATCATTGAAAATACAAAAATAAAAGAAATATAAGCATAGTGTAGATATATATTTCATAGTTAGTTTACTTGTTTCGGTTAAAGTTTGATTATCTCTTGCATGCATGACAATTACGGACCCGAGAGCCCAGGGGATTATGTATTCAAACCAAGTAGTACCTCACCCAAACCTCTTCACAACATTAACGGATATAGATCAAGGGCTTAGGATTCGTGTCTTTCAAACAACAATAAACGCACAAGTAGTTAGTGAACAATTGAGCCAATTAAATATTAAAGACGACAAAGCATACACATTCTGGTCGAGTCAACCCAACTATAGATTTCTCTAATAGGATATCCACATGACCATACAAGAATCCGAAAGAGAGAAAATATTTGGTTGTGATTCATTAGTTCCGTAGCTAAACGCAAGAGATCTTCTCATCGACATGACACAAAGCTTACGTATACAAGCCGCTGCCAAACACTCGTAAGGTATTCTAAGAAGATCGCATAACTCCTGATATTAAACATAGAAGTTGAAAAGGCTTATGACTATCTGATAGTCGGAAGAAGAGATTAATTCTTCACATGACCATAACAAGTCTACAGTAACCACGAACTCATGGTTGTGATCTCCAGGTCCCACAACCCAACGGGCTGCTAGTCGAGTTAAGTATTGACACCAGTTTACGCACGTTGGTATTTAGATCCTCACCACTCCTGTCGCGATATCATAACACAATTTTTCGCATTAAACATGTGCCAATCAAGCTAATATTTTCTCAAGGGTTAGACTAGAAAACCACCCATAGTCTCTTATTCACTACACCTCTCACTATCATTTTCCATGACCTTGTCTAGAAATATACACGAAGCACCTACAAGTCATTTTCCACGTATCCAACAGCCAATAGATAGGATCTCGGCAGAGCTCGACATTGATTGGAGCCTTCAAGCAGCTATTATATCTGAACGATCCATTACACCAATTCAGGTTAGGAGAGCTTTATTTGCTTTAGACTCTCATATCCCATTGTTGCGTGTCGAAAATATAAGATTGCCTAACTAGTTTGTCTATACACACATATATTTCATTTCCACCGGCTGTCTCGCACGACCTCGGGAGGTTGGGTATGAAGAAAGGCCACTTGTAGATTCTCATGCTCGCATGTCACTTTTCTATCATATAGTCACCTATCCTTGTCAACAAAAAATTGCGAGGCTTTTATCTTTGATTGCAATTACAAATGATGTAAAGTTGAAAGAAATATAATAAAATTGAAAAAAAAAAAAAAAAACTAAAATAATTTATGACAATTACTAAAGAGCTTACAATTTCATGATAAATAATAACGCCACTTATAATTGGTGTATACAAATAGTCCAGCCTTAATATTAAGAAGGCTATTACTTTGTTAAACGAAGTGTCTCAAAATAAATAAATAAATATACATGCAAATAGACCTACAAATATCAAGAGATGTCATAAAGTGCTGCTTCTAATGCTCTTATCGGCTTCAATTCACTTAGAATATATTTCTTAAGTGCAACATTCATTGGGTAATGCAGACATGATAATCTACTTAACCAATACTTTTAAATTAATTAAAAAAATGTACGGAAGGAAGCTGATGCACAATGAGCCAGAGAATTATTGATTTTTGAAATTCTAAAAATATGAGTATGCGGTCCCGTAGCTCAGTTGGTTAGAGCGTTGGTCTTATGACTAGTCAATGAGCCAGCCGAAGGTCGCGGGTTCGAGCCCCGCCGGGACCATTGAAATTCCGTCCTACAAATTTAAACATTATAGTCTAATAGACTACTTATTATAATATTCTAATTTGTTGTTTGCTTTTGTATCTTAGACGTGTTTTTTTAGTCTTGTTATGTGACAAGTAAATATTTCTTTCTTCGTCTCAATTTGATACATGGATTCAAATATGATATTAATTCTTAAACATGGATTTCATGTTTATATCTTCACAATAAAAATGTTGCATTGAATTTATGTTTGTAAATAAATATTTTATCTAACAATCAAAAAATATATTTAAATTATGAAGTATACTCTCTAATTTATTTATCTTTTTATTAAATTTTATATGTAATTGATCTTGCACTTATGTTCAAGGAATGCCAACTTTTATGGTATGCTCCATGAGTACAAGGCAAATCACACTTTTTTAGTGTGATTTAAGAATATTAATCTTATAAAATTTATAAAAAAAAAAAGTAGAAAATTTAAAATAATGATCATAAAAACTCTTCATGCATGAACTCACTCCTAATCATAAAAAGACAGAAAATATATAAAAACGATCATAAAAACTCCTCATCCATAAATTCACTCCTAATCTAATAGTTTTGGAATCTATGTTAGTGCTTCTACGTGATTTACTATACATCCTAATTAATCCAATCAATTTAGTTTAATTCTAATTCATTAAAATATTTTAATCACCAATGAAATTTTTGTACATTAATTTATCTTATTCAATTCATTTATTAAGCATAATTAATGATTATGTTTTTCATATAAAATTTAAATCAATATATAATTTAAGGTGGTAATTAATATTGTTATGTCAATAGCCATTATATATTGTTATTAATTTAAGGTGGTATTGGGGTTGAGTGTTATATATTTAGATTATTTTAATATCTGATTTTAAATTTGACATCTATTTGGTCATCATATGATAATTTCAAGCTTAAATTTAATGTCCATTTGACCATTGTCTAATTTTTTTCTTTTTTGTTGGGAGAAGTCAATAGGAAAATCATAATATTTGGACTTTGTAGTGAAGATTGGAGCCCTTCTTTATTATGTGGTAGTAATTTTTAACCACGTAGAGATATAGTTTTATGGATGTTATTTATCACCAATAATTAAGAAATTTATAGAAAAGAAAATGAATGTATTAATCAATGTGGTATGTAAAAAATATGAGAATAAAATCTTAAGATTGATATCTCTCCATATATTTCAAATAGAATAATTTAAAATATCTATACTAATATATATTTACATTGTTAATTCTCTCAAAATATGCATAGAATACATTTCCCACTACAACCTTTATTTTTAAAGCTATTAATTTTAATATCAATCTGTCCAACAGATGTTATATGTTAGAGATCTCAACCCAAATCTTCCCTTAACATTGAATATAAAGATACTATAAGAAAACATTATTAGAATTGAGGTAAACAATTGGAGAGGCCCTCAATAGTTCATTGTAAGCTACACTATGTTGGGGTACACCATTGCCCACCAAATGAAATCCAAATATCATTATCAAATAGGAAAGAAATAGAGGCGAGAAACAAACCATCTATAATATGGTGGGAAAAAAACAAAGTGCAGATGTCTTGATATGCACTCTCTAAAGTTAGACTTACACCAAACATTTAGCGAAATGAAAGTTCACCAACAAAGATTGCGACTGTATAACATTATTACAACCTCCAATTGCACCACTTTAAGAAAGTACAAATAACTGCTGATTTGGCCATTTCATTTGTACAATGAATGCGTGTCCCATTGGGAAGCCATGAAGTAGTGAGGAAGCTAATGAATCAATTCAGGGAAATTGAAATTAGCAGCACAATCAGATTAGATCTGTTAATTAATTAGATGACTTTGATTGCTTTTGGGTTTCATTTTCCTGGATCGATTCATGCACTTCCTTAGCTATCCATGGAATCCCAAGGAGGGCAAATCTAATGTTCATGTCATTGGTGGCACTGTTATCCTGACTGTGAATGATATTTACAAGATAATAGAAATATGTTGAAAAAAATGGGTGGAATCACGAAAGAAACATGTAAGTTTATAAATGGGTAGCAAGATTGGACGTTCATGTTCCATATTTTTCTTTCAGACACTGAATTTGATGACTTAAATTGTCATAGAATAATGTTTGTTTAGTGTCTTCCATTCAGCTAGTCAAATTGTAGAGTATTTTTTTCCTCTCCTGTTTCACATTTTTTCTATTCTAGATCTTTGCCTGGGTGAGAAGAGCCTATCCATCACCACCACTTATTTTGTAAAGTTGATTGGTCAACCAATCAATGGAATATTTATCATTTTTTGGGAGGGATTTATCATTAGTTGGTTTATCAATCAACCTTACAAATATAAATGATATTTGGGTTAAATAAATTGAAATTATTGCTCTGTAAATAACAGGCACGTCTTTCTCTCTTAATTCTTCTTACATATATTCTTTCTGTAATGATGAAGAGATACGTCTTTCTCTCTTAATTCTTCTTAAATATATTCTTTCTGTAATGATGAAGAGATTCTGCTTTGTGTATATTCTTTTAGTACATTTACAAATAAGATATCTGCAGGATCCTCATCATTAGTATCGGATCAGATCTGATCCTCTCCCTTATAATATATCAATTGAATGTTGATATGTTGGCGCGTTATAAATCTTCCTGTGCTTGAATAATGATTGTCATTTTTTATTGTTTTTATTTACAGAGTTAGATACATTATTCCTTGCATTCAACTATGGTCAATTTTTTGAAGTTTAATATTATATTTAAAATAACATATTAATTTTGTTTGAAAAGTATGGGTGATCTTCAAATTTGAAGTTTCGTAGAAAATCAGTTGTACAAAGCTCTTGTATAATTGATTTTGAGTTTGCAATATCCGTGACATCCGTGATATATATATATATATATATATATATATAAATATATATATATATATAAAACTCGCTCATCTTGCCATATATAGGATGTGTATGTGTTATTGGTACGTAATCTTAGATTTTCTTTTATGAATATTTTATTTCATTTACAACTAGCAATTGTATGTGAAATGTACGATTGATACGTTGAAGGGGATGGAGTGAAGAAATAAAATTTCAAAAGAAAAAAAACAGGAAAGGATGAGGGATGATGAAGAAGGGGTTTGAGGGAGGAGAAGTGCATTGTGTTCCATTTTATGGTCTCTATCTTGCTCGCACTATTCACGTGAGTGCAATTTATGCTTGAAGGGGCCAAAATAAATAATGGCAAAAATCCAATAGGTCCCATGTCCAAAACCAATTGAAATGTTTATTTCTTCAAACACTTTGTAGCCCCCCTTACAATTCTAAGCTTGAGTAAGTGTAGGGGAACAAACAATGTGTGGACAATCATTGATAATTGAGTTTGTTGTTTTCATGTGAGTGTAATTTGCGCATAAAGGTGCCAAAATATTTTTTTTAAAAAGGAAAAAAAAAAAAAAACAATAGGTTCCATGTTCAAAACCCAACCGAAATTCTTGCTTCTTGGAGCACTTTGTAGTCCCCCTTTATAGTTATAAGCTTGAGTAGGTGCAAGGGTGCTGTATTTGAGACATCCTGGGGCATTGAAAGTGTACAAGTGGTAGTGGGAAGGGGGCGGGGGCTCTTTCTCATAGAGAAAACCTCTTTCGGTGTAATTAGAAAAGGCTATTTCTTTTTCAATAAAAGTATAACTTCGAAATTTCTATTATTATATAATGATTATACTTCCTCGAGTTTTCAATGTCACTATTAAGCAAAAAAATGAGATTTCAGTGAAGCAAGACAATAAACCTTCGAATGTAGTATTTTTTTTTTTGAGTTTATGAGGCTATCTTTAAGGGCCTCATCATCTCATTGTCTTCGTGATCCAAAATCTACAATTTACAATCACAAAGAAAAATTAATACACATAGGAAATCAAGAAAACATCCTACATACCAGATATTAATGGAAAATTGATGACTTACATGGCAATGATAGACATAACATGGTTCAGCATAGTGGCATTAAAGGGATAAGAACCATTAGTATGGATGGGAGAAAATTTAACCAGAATGGTAGTCATAAATCCGGGGCGCATCTTGAACACATTCTTCCAAGTCCTTTCATTGGGAGGCCCCAAACTTCTCCCATATGCATGCTTCTCTATATCACACTTTTCAGCATCATTTTTCTTCATCATGCAATCACTGAACTCCTCCAAATTGAGCAGCTTTGTCTGCTTGACCACCACAAACAATCTCAAATGAATATGAAGAGGATGATTTTCCTCTATGAGATTGATTACATGTCATATTTTGTTGGTCCCCTGTGTCAGAGTCTCTGTAGGTGGAACATCATTCAACAATCCATTCAAGAACAAATGGGTGGGCTCCGCAATAGCGCTTTTATATTCATACATAACAATATACTACGCTCCGAGTGACGGTCTCTTCCATGAGATTACCGTAATGGATCATTCTTTTAGGTATTTGACTTGGATCCACAATTTTCTTGTTTTTAATTATGATTTTCATTATTTTGTTATTGAGATTGTCAACTAGGTCTCCAGAAGGATAAGGATAAATTACATTGTTCGTGAGATTGGCTTCTTCTATGGGTGAATTGATGAAATCAATCAAAACGTCTACAATTTTGAAGGGTGAAATTTCTGTCAAACATGCACAACAAACGATCGAGATTCATTCAATCAACTCTTTCTATATGTGCATAACCTTTGCATACCAATCTAGCTTTATTTCTAGTGACTTCTCCATTTTCATTCAATATTTTTCCATATACCCACTTAGTGCCAATGACATTCTTGTTCTTAGGCCTAGGAACTAGTTCCAAGTCTCATTTTTCTCTATTTGATCTAATTATTCATTCATGAAACTCACCCAAAACTCATCTTTACTTGATTCTTGAATGTTTTTAGGCTCAATTTTAGATAAAATGGCATTATTTCCTTTATTTAGATTACTTACCAATCTTCTTCTTGTTTGCACATTGACTTCTTTGTTGTCAAGAATTGGAGTCTTAGGATGATCCTTTTGAATTCGTCTTGAATGTCATTTTGTATCTTCTCTTTCTTCAACTTCTTCCTTTTCTCTATCTGTCTCAACAACTTCTTCTTCATCTTTGTTCTCCAAACTCGAACATGTGACTTATTGGGATGAGTGATGGGTCATTGTATTCTCCAATCATTTAACTAACAAAATCTTCTGCTAGTATCATTATAAAACTAGGGTTGTGTGTCCAAGGTTGTATGCAATGGAGCTTTATGCAACTCAATTGTTTAGTGGTTCCTTTTTGGGGGTTTTGGTTATTATGCTTCTCTGTCTCTGCTAACTACGGAAATGTAATGCTAAAGTACGGAAACAACATTAATGTAATGAAATGCATTTAATGGAAATACTTTGCTAGAATTAGAATGCACACACCAAATCAATATAACGGAATTAAAATACCATACACTCTGAATTGAATTTGTAAAATTGAAATAACACACTCGGAATTGAAATTGCATGAAAGGAAATGCCACACACTGAATAGGAATTGTAGTAAAGGAAATAAGAAATTGCATTCAAACTATAACTTATCAGAAACCACGAGCATACATAAATGTAAAAGCCTCTCCTCACCTTGGTCGAGTGGGCCCTTGATCTTCCTCGGGACGGAGGTAATCTCAACACCACAGGATATTCAAAACAACATCTAATATATTGATTCAAAAAGGTTCCATAGCATACTCAGTACATAACTAGAAAATGGATACTAACTGTTCTAAACAGTACTGCAAATTACCAATATCAACTAACTACTAAATTGTTCTTCAAGAAGATGTCTATATAGACATAGTCGGTTACACAACATGCCAAAATTGTAGGCACTAATTTCTTCTAGTAAAAACCCTAGTAAAGTTCATTAAATCCTACGAAACTGCTAAAAACAAGATCCATGTTTATAGGTTGTCATAGAAAAAATCTTTCATGATTGCACGGCTCAGGCTCCAAACTCGACTCCTTGGTTACAATTCCCAAAGCATTGGTAGTAAATGCCCACTATTATCCAAGACATGTCACCACATTCCACTCACGAGGCGATTAGTAGAAGGTTATACAAGAAACAAGTTGCATGAAACAAAACAAGAGAAATGCATTGAACTTACTAGGATATAACTACATAAAACATCCCCATGCACTAATTAATCATGTTTAATGAAAGATCAATAAGCACATAGATGATACATAAGCAAGTCAATTAATGCACTCATCATCTCCCCTACGCAATTTACATGTTGCATGTCCCTATGCATCTCATCTTTTCCCTACCCTAAGGCCAAGTTGTTGTGTCATATCATATTCCTCAAACTTATTTGCATATTGTTTTATGGTTCCTTTGCATCCCAGATTGTTTGAAATAACTCTCACCCAAGCTGTGAAACTATCATGTGACTAGGCAACATTATTATGCTAAGTGGTAATTGTATTTAGGAGAAGAGGTGGCCTCACCTATGTTCCTACCCACTCATCAATGTATTCCTTATCATTTTCCCAGCACAATTGCCGAATTATTATGACCAATGCATCACCCCTCCGTATACTCCAACTGAGATTATGAGGGGAGATGAGTTTCCTCCTTTTTAATTACAAGTTTAAGGTATCCCACCTTCTATCACAAGCCTGTCTTGCTTCACTAAAATGTTGATGACTATAGGCCTCAAAATCTTGCACACATTTCAAGTAGAATCTTTGAAGTATTTTCCCAACACCAACTTGATAATAAAGAGATCAAAAAAATTTCTTCATGGCCACATCATTGTGATGGGTAGGCCTAATGTAGAAACCTATGGTGCAAGTTGTTTGAGTGAAAATATTTGTTTCTTCACCCCATGTAATTTGGTTCCTAAGCAAGGATTGAAATGCCTTCAACTGAAAATCTCCCACAAATAGATTAATAAATAAATCATGCACATTAGTGACCAGCATGTTGTGGAGGTAAAATTCACACAGGTCATTTTGTATCACATGGGTAATATTTTGATAAATTGACAAAAAGGTTTTGCCATCAAGAGCTTCATGAGGTTCTTGACTACACATTCTCATTAATTGCCAAACATATAATTACTCTTGGACAAACATGTTATAGACAGAAGAAGGTTTCCTACAAGCTAGAAGCTTACAAGCCAAATGCAACAGAGTATAAAATAGATTCTAACTTCTTATTCTTATTTGCATTGGCCTCAATCTCCTCTTTTAACTTTTTATTTTCCTTTTTTAATGCTTTATTTCGAAGAGATAACATATTTAAATCATCCCATACTTTAAGGCCTATATCTCTTTGTCTCTTGAGACTACTAACCTCTACCTTCAAAGCAATAATTTCCCTCACTTTTTCTACAGTTCTTTGTGTAAATGCAGTTTGCAAAGATAAGTTGGTTTCTTGCATACCTTTTAAATTTTCCTTTAGGAAGGCAATTTCATCCAGATAACACCTCAGTACATCATCTCCATGTGATTCCTGGCCACCAATCTCCATTGCAACAAATTATGGCACGAGGGTTAGTATATTTGGTCTTGAGGGAATTTCCAAAGCTCCTTACTTGATTTTAGGTGCTGTAGAAATATCTAGACTATGTGTTGCAGGGATAGTTGTAGAAATATCGGGACAATCGAGGTACTAGCCTCTTCCTTCTCCTCCACAATAGAAGTAGAATCTTCATGAAAAACTATCAACCGGAAACTTCATGTCTCTGTAAATTAAAAGACCTTCTTGGCCTTAATGAAATAGAAGAAGGAACTGGTAAAGTGATTTTACCCTTAGAATATGGCATAGAAGATGGACTATCCCGATAACTAGGTTTTTCTAGTCTCCCTGAAGGGTGAGGAGCCGATTCGAGATTAGGTCGGATGATGGGAGATGGTTCCTTCTTGATTTTCTTTTGTCTAGAAATCTCCCGTACACTTATCTATTTGATCCTTCTCTTAGGTCTCAGTAGAAAACATGATGTGAACAGATTAATTGAATAAGCCCTAGGTGTTTCAATGTAGCCTTACCACCTCCATTTTCATGTTTTTGTCCCACTTTAATGACTACATTAGCTAAATATTTAGGTAAATTTACCCTGAGTGCAAGGTTTATGTGGCCTTTCTTTAAATGAATTAAAATATTCAGTGAATCCTCCAAGCATAGATGGTTGTTCGTCAAAGATAAAGTACATGTTGACCCATTTAGCAACTTCCTTCCAAATACCAAGAAAAATTTCCTACTTAATCCCCTTCTAAGTACCATATGAAGTGAGGATTACTTCGGAAGAGCTTTGTCATCCTCATGAAACAAGGGAATTAGGCCTTTAAGAATTTAGCAACTTCCTTCCAAATACCAAGAAAACTTTCCCGCTTAATCCCCTTCTGAGTACCATATGAAGTGAGGATTACTTCGGAAGAGCTTCGTCATCCTCATGAAACAGGGGAATTAGGTATTTAAGAGGAGCATTTGTCATAACCTTGAGACCGAATTTTGGTAAACTAGATAGGTCAAAAACAACTTGACTACTTATTTCTACTCTTTTTCCCCAATTCGTGAGCAGGTGGCTTCAAAATTTATCAGAAACTCATCAACTAAATTTTCATTGAAGCCTTCAAATTTCCTAATAAATTCTAGCCAGCCAACATCATAAAATACACGGAAATTGTAGCATTCGAGGTAGTGGGTCTGGAGAGTCTGGTTCAAATTTCTTCTTCTACCCCATAGTATAGATGAATTTAGATAGTTGTGCAGAAGAACGATGTTGTGTTCGAACTCACAGAGCCATGAAGTGTTTGGTGAGTGACAATTTAAAATATACCAGAATTTGTATTTGCCTTAGGTTGATGTAAAATTGGCGGCATGAAAATTTGATAAGACCAAGTTCCCATGGGAAGTTTTAATGCATGGTACGGCACACACCCCATCATATTGAATAATAATGCCACATGTCCTTCTTATAAAACATCTCGTCCCTTTCTTAGAAATTTGACACATGTGGTATTGCTGCTAATTATGATTCATTATGATTCATGACACCCCACTCCACGTCACAATATTTCAAATGATATTCCCAATAAATGCATTGAAAATTGTGTATTGATTTAATCATGCTAAGTAAATGCGATGGGGGAGTGCTTCAAAAGTTAATATCTATAGCAAAGTAAAATGCACTTACCCTTGCCATCTCAACTTCCCGATATTCGTAGATTTCCACATCCTGCACTCATAGAGAAAATGTGAGTAGTGTACATTCTAATAATAAACATGTATGTCTTTATTGAAAGCACGAAACAAAAAAAACAACTACAATCTAAGGGAAAGAAGATCAAAAGCATGATCATCTTTCTTTATTCAAATTTAAAAATGACTACTCATGATGGGAAGAGCCAGGCTCCTCCACTGAATCCATTTCCTCACATAACAACATATCTTTGTTGAAGGTTTCTTTATCTAGAGGACACTGATACATCCTTAATATATGTCCATTCACTAGAAGAGTTCTTCTGTCTCCATCAATTGGAAACAATCTCATAGAGCCATTATCAAACACTTGTTTGATCTAGTATGGTCCCAACCATCTTTTCCTTAGCTTTCCTTTGAACTGTTGATACTTTGAGTCAAAAAGTAAGACCCAATCTCCCTCATTGAACTTCCTATATTTGATACGAGCATCATGTCAATCTTTTCTTTGATGTTGAAGAATCTTAGTTTGTTGTTATGCCTCCATCCTCATTTCATCCAGCTCGTTCAGTGTATTACTCTCTCACATTGTGCTTCATCCAAATCGATGCCAACTTCCATTGTTGTCCTCCAAGTCTGTAATTCAAACTCAATGGGTAACAATGGCTTCTTCCCATACACTAGTTCATATGGGGAGAAACTAGTAGTGGTATTCTAGGTTATATTGTAGGCCCAAACCACTTTTGGGAGTTTTGGTACCCAATTTTTTTCTTTACGCATTGACAAATTTGGTTAAAATATTCTCCACTCTCTGTTTGTGACCTCTACCTACCCATTGGATTGGGGGTGATATGGTGATGACTTCTGATGCTTGATTCAGTAGATCTCAGAAAGCCTCAATCATGTTAGACACAAATTGAGGTCCTTGATTAGATACAATAGCTCTAGGGGTGTCAAATCTTAGCATAACCCTGTTGTACAAAAATTCAGCTACAACATCTTCATTGGTAGATGCCAATGCTTGAACCTTGGCCCAATTTATGACATAATTAGTGCACACCAATGGTACTCTTTCCCAAAGGATGGGGGATCAAAAGGTCCAATGAAATCAATACCCCACTTCTCAAATGGTCCTAAGACCAAATGAGGATTGAGAGGCATTTCCATGGACGATGTAGGATTTCCCATTCTTTGACATGCATCACACTGCCATATGTACTTCTTGACAGAATTTTGAAGAGAAGGCCAATAATACCCAGCTCCAAGGACCTTGTGAATTGTCCTCTTCACTGAGTAATGTCCTCCTCCAGGCTCATCATGACAAGCTCTCAATATGTCATATACTTCATCCTCATGAACACACATGTGAAGAACCATATTAGGACAACATTTAAATAAAATTTTGTTACACCATTTATATGTTGATCTGTTTTTAACTAATCTCTTTTGTTCCTTATTAGTAAAGTAAGCTAGAAACTTCCATGTAGTTAGGTAATTCACAAGATCAGAAACCATGGAGGCTGAGTCAATATTGCAAAACAAGTGTTCATCTGGAAAATGATCCTGGACTACTTCTTCTTCTCTTGAAACATTCAATCTTGAAAGGAAATTAGCAACAATGTTAGTCTTTCTTGGCTTATCAATAATTGTTAAGTTAAATTCTTGCAACAAGAGTAACCATCTGATAATTCTTCCCCCCACTACTAGTTTATTCATCAAATACCTTATGGCCAAATGGTCAGTATAAACAAATATTTTGTACCCAGTAATATAATGTTTGAATTTATTCAGAGAGTAAACAACAACTAAAAATTCCTTTTCCATAGTGGTGTAGTTTCTCTTTGTAGGGGTCAGATTCTTGTTGATAAAATAAATGGCATACATATGATATTCTTCATCTTTTTGTCCAAGAATAGCTTCCATGGTTGTATTAGATGCATTGGTGTGAATATGGAAAGGCTGCCCCCAGTCAAGTCCTCTCAAGACTGGAGTGGTGGTTAGCTTCTCTTTGATAATATCGAAAGCCTACTAACATTGAGGAGACCATTCAAAAACACAATCTTTTATCAACAAAGAAAACATAGATGCAAAAAATTTGCTAAATTTTTTGATGAACCACCTATAATACCCTGCATGACCAAAGAAACTTTTGATGTTAGTCTGATTTTTGGCTTAAGCAACTGAGTAATTACTGCAATCTTTTTGGGGTCAACTTGTATTCCTTTGGCAGAAATATGATGACCTAAGACAATTCCTTGATCAACCATAATCAGACATTTTTCATGACTCAAGGAAAGTTGGTGTTTCTCACATCTAGTTAATACTTGTTAGGAAATCCATTATCTAGTGCTCACATTTCATATATATGGGTAATTATTATTTACATGTGTTTGTAATTACAATATGGTTGAAACGGTAAATATGTGGTTAGTGAGTGGTTCATAAATAAATATAATAAAAAAGATTATTGTTTTATTATATATATGAGAGAATATTGGTGTACCCGTAAAATTATAAACGGGTAAGTTGTTGATTGACTTCCTATTTTTTAGGAAGTAGTTTTTCTATTGTATTGGCTATATGTTAGCCAAATGATTTGTGCAACAATATAGAAAATAATATCATTATTTGTTTAAAGTGTTTCGCTATGTGATCTTTTAGATTTGGTATCAGAGCTAGGTTAATCAAACTCATGTGAAGATTGTTCATGAGAGAAGTATTTTGATTACAATATGATTTTTTGAGTTGTGATGGGGCATGTTGAAATTCATGACTGCCCTAAGTGATGAAATTTTGAAGTATACGGCTTTGTCTTGAAAACGAGTTGGAATTCATTGATTTTCATCTGTGTGTAGTTCAATTTTCATATTTCTCTCCAAAAAATTCCATACAACCTACTTGCAATCAATTTTTTTAAAATGTGATAGTCTGAGATCTAGACGCATCCTAGTCATTAGCAAGCAGATCTTATTATCTGGAGAATAAGCGTAAGAAGAATTAACCTGCACATTTGGTTGTTTAGACACATCATGTATCTATACATGTGGAGGAGATCATACAAGGTTGCGACTTGAGTAGCAAATTCATGCGCCAATCACGATATGGATTAGGAATATCTGCTTATCGGTGAATATTGATAGTCCATAGATCTGTTATATCTGGCAGCCAGTTGTGAGTTTTATCTTGCTTTGTTCACTAAGATTGCCATGTTTCATTTTTTCAATACTGCGCTTTGATCCATTCTGGATTATATCTCACGTTTGAAAATTTTAAGACGAGTATCATTTGGCAAGAATGGTGTAGTTGGGTATCCAATTGCATCGGCATTATTTGTGGTTAATCGTCTCAGAAAACTGACTTGGTTCGAGCTTCTCCACACGCCGCATTACCTGAGCTTAAACTCTCTTGGGCCCGTCTGTCTATTGCATTTGCAGTTATCAAGGGAAACGTGCATTATATTCCTTGTGATATGAGTGGACTCGATATATCAACGGATAAAATAATACTTGACACGTGTCTCCACATATCCATGTGTAAGTGTGCAGCATAGTGGATGGTTTGGTATAAATTCCTGCATCGAAGACATCTTTTGGTCAAATAGCTTTCATTCGTTGATATTTGATAAAAGACTATTAGATAAATTCATGGTGGCTGATTATAGTTTTCAATAAAGTACAAGGTACGTGTCATGATCATAAAGAGTCAATGTTTATTGTTTAGATCAAAGTTCATGAGTTAAGTTGATTTGCATTTTTAGATAACACTCCAAATTTGTGTGTCGTCGGTCTAAATTGTTGTCTCCACTTAATACTATTATTCTGGTCAAAAATCAAGTGTCAAAATTCCTCAATAGTCATTTTAAGAGTCCAAATATTCAGAAGTGTCCATTATCATTAGTCTCATTATTGAAGGTCAATATAATCAAAGTCCTTTTGTTTATGTTAATGTCTAATGCTTTTTCAAATGGTCAAATTCATATATAGGTTTGTCTATTATGAAATTCATGTCATATTTTTTCATGATTATAAATGTCATAGTTTGTGTCGTCAAATTTGTGTATTCATAAGTCATTTATAGTCAAATAGTCAAAAATTGTAAAAAAAAATTGCCTCACGAACGCATTTTCAGTGGAATCCGACGTTCGAGTTGTAATTGTGCTTCATGATCACATCCGACTGAGTTAGTAGCTCTTATAGTGGAGGAAGGAGGCACAGGAGGTTGGAGGTCAATCAATGACCTCTCGTCAGTCACCAACGACAAGGCCGCACGAAACTATGGTGATTGTGTGTGTGTGTGTGTGTGTGTGTGTGTGTGTGTGTGTGTGTGTGTGTGTGTGTGTGTGTGTGTTTTGCTTTTATTTTAGAGTTGCAGTTTGTTGTGTATAGTATGATTTCAGCATTCCTATTTTATGTTGAATAAGTGAAATGTTCACATTGAAGGGGGGAACATAGTCTCAATGTTCCATTTTCATTTTTCCTCTTTTCAATTTGTATTCAATGAGCAGTGTTTCCTACATAATTCCTTGAAGGAAAAACATTGTGGACAGACGAAAGCATAAGGAAAAGCAACATCATGATATTGAGGTTGTTGGTTTCCCTGTAAAACCATCCTTTGTTGAGGTTGTTGGTTGTCCTGTAAAACCATCCATGTTGAGCTTGTTGGTTGTCATGTAAAACCATCCATCTTGAAGGTTGTTGGCTCTCCGCAAAACCATCCGGATCATGAGCATGCACAAAGACATGATGTGAAGGAAGTGTGATTTTTTTCTCCCATGTTTGCACTAAGGGGGGAATGTTAGGAAATACATTATCTAGTGCTCACATTTCATATATATGGGTAATTATTATTTACATGTGTTTGTAATTATCGTATGGTTGAAATGGTAAATATGTGGTTAGTGAGTGGTTCGTATATAAATATAATAAAACAAACATTATTGTTTTATTATATATACAAGAGAATATTGTTGTACCCATAAAATTATAAATGGGTAAGTTGTTGATTGACTTCCTATTTTATAGGAAGTAGTTTTTCTATTGTATTGGCTATATGTTAGCCAAATGATTTGTGCAATGATATAGAAAATAATATCATTATTTGTTCAAAATGTTTGGCTCTTTGATCTTTTAGAATACTTTTTCAAGATTGTTCAGAGATTCATCAAAATTGGAACCATGGACAAGTGAAGTCGTCCATGTAAAATTCAACACAGTCATTTGTAAGATCTGTAAAAATGGCCAAAACTACTCTCTGGAAAGTAGCAGGTGCATTACAAATCCCAAATGGTAGGAATCTATATGAAAATGTACCCTAGGGACAAGTGAAGGTGGTTTTATCCTAATCAAGCAGGTGCAATACTAATTTGGTTATACCCACTAAACCCATCCAAGAAGGAGAAATATTTCTTACCTGCAAGATTTTCTAGAACCTGATCAATAAAGGGTAGGGGAAAGTAGTCTTTCTTAGTGGCTTTATTAAGTTCCCTATAGTCTACACAGATTCTCCATTTACCATTTTTCTTAGGAACTATAACTAGTGGTGATACCCATTGACTATCAGATATAGGATAGATGAATCCTACCTTCCGAATTTTATATCTCATTTTTTACTATGTCTCGGAGAGTTGGATTAATTCTTCATTGCGGTTGTCTCATAGGTTTAACATCCTCGGTGTAGATATGGTTGGTGCAGATGTTTGGATGAATCCCCTTCATATCAGTATAATCCCAAGAAAATTCTTGGGGATGTTTCCTTAAGATTTATAAAACCCTAGTCTCTTGTGACCTCTAAGTTATTGCTAATGGTCACTCTTTTCCTATGTCAACAATCACTTTCTTGGTATCTTTCAAAATAGTGAGCTATGCATCAACAATTAAAGAATTCAAGGGAAAACATGAGGCTAAAGCATGTGTAAAATAGTCATATTTTCAAGAGACATAACCTTGGTTAAAGGAAAATAGAAATCGTGACTGCACATTCCCCATTATAAGCATAGGTTTCTTTACAATTTTCATTGGAAATGTCACTTACCAAAGTAATATTATTTTTGTGTTGAACAGTATGGTTCTCGTAGCCTCGATTCAATTTTTGTAGCCCGATTTCTGATTTTCATAGCCATAGTGTCCTCTTCATTATACATTTTGTAGGACTCAACAATTCTTCCATGTGATTTTTCATTGCAATGGTGGCTAGATAAGAAGAACTCAAGTGATTATTATCTGAATAATCTACCCATACATGTTCACAACCACACACATATGGTTGGGTAGGAGGATACAACAAAATATTCTTTGATTTTCACCCATTTAAAATGGTCATTTTTCCCACCTACAATCAATATATGCAGCAACAGTAGCCAACCAGGGCCTTCCTAAGATGACTGGATATCCCAACTTCGAGCTTTAGGTTGTAAGACCATAAAATTGATGGGATACTCCCAGGATTCAACCGTGACCATTACATCCTCAATCACTCCATCTGGTACAACAATAGATTGATCTACCAATTGAAGAACGATATTGGTTAGCTGTAATCTTATTAAAGACAATAGATTGAACATATTTGTTGTTATAACATTGATGGCAGCACCAAGATCCACCAAAACGTTAGATATTGACTGACCATTTACAAAAATAGTAATGACTGGACTCCTAGGATCCCCATATTTTGGTGAAATAAGCTTTCCAACAACAAGATCAACTAGATTCCCTTCCACTTTGACCGTTTTTGGGTATTTCTTCTTTCTTCCTGGTGTCTTTATACATTGGTCTCTAATGGTCTGGTTTAATTCAAGAATGTCCCTTATTGCTCTCAGAAGTGGGACCTCAATGTTCATCTTTTTCAACTCTTGAACTAGTGTTGTTTCTTCTACAATTCGAGTTTCTGTAATCATTCTGGAAAAGGAGTTACATGTGCATTCTTATCTTTTCCTTGACTGTTCCTAGTGTCTTGCATTTGTGGAACATGTTCAGTTTCTTCATTTTCCTCAGGTATCTCTTCTTTCTCATTTTCTTCAGGTATTTCTATGATAACAATAGGAGGATGATTCAATATTCTCCCAGACCTTAGTCACATATTATTGATAGTATTAACTTGCATTATATCACTCTGTCATGCTTCATTAATTGAAGCTGTATATTGATGTTTAGGGTTCGCTACAAGCTAGGCTGGAATTTGAGTTTGTGTTGCTTTAGCCCATGTTGTTGATAGTTCTTTGGTGGGGACATTAGAGCTTGTTGTGGTTCTTTAGAACCTCGTCTGATTAGAATCTTGTTGAGGGCCCATTATTGGTATTGATTAGAATTCTGTTGAGGTGCCCATTATTGGTTTTGCCATGGATTTGCATTGGCTGGTGGTGTCCAACCTTGCTAATTGTAGGGATTCATCCATGGTGGTGGATGTGGGTAAACCATCCAGTTTGTTGGTGTCCACTCAGGTTGTCCCCAAGTAGGTTGAGGAGCTGACTGGGCCATGACATCCTCTAGGGGTTCTGAGAAGGTCTAGGGGCATACATAGTCTGATTATTTGGCCTTTGAACAAATTTTACCTCTGCATCTTCTTGAGACATGACATTCAATCCTTCTTTCAATTGAGGTAAGAAAGTTCAATGCTTAGTATCATGATCAATGACATCACAAGATCAAACACATGTCTGTGACATCCAAAGGACACTCTCTCAAAGGATGTCTCTTCCTACATTTAGGGTAGTATATGTCTAGAGGTTATTTTGTAGCACTGGTCTTGGCTTTCATCCCATCTATGGTTGATGTTAATTGTGACAAGATGTTTTTTTCATGTTATCCATTTCCTCCAGAAGTTTTGAGGTACCTAGGGCAGTCTTGGATGTTTTTCTTTTCCTTATACCTCCTCGTGTTCTAGAGTAACTTTTACATAGCTCAGTGATATTTTCCATACTAAGTTTGTGCACATCACCTCCTCCCATAAGATGGAGGGAATCCTTGGTTTCCTCATCAAGTCCTTTAAGGAAAAATGTCTTAGTGATTTCTGCATGTAACTCATAACCACTCCTCCGATGGAGAAAGAGAAATCTATCCAGATAATCTTCTATATTTTCATCTTCTTTTTGCTTTATCTGGAAGAACTCTTCTTTCCTATCTCTTCCCCTACAGTAGTCTTGATATTTATCCAAAAAATTATCTCCATGTTCTCCCAAGAATGAATGGAGTTAGGGGACAATCCCATGAACCACCTCATAACAGAGTCCTTAAGAGTGGAAGGAAATAGTTTGAGTTTTTGATTGTCTATTTTGTAGTCATATGTCTGGCAAAGAACTTTGAATTCAAATAGGAACTAATCTAGGTCTTCCGTAGACATTCCTCGAAAGATAGGGAGGATGGATGGTGAGATATTTTTCATAGGTGCATCCTCATCTTCATCTAAGACAATGGGATAGGTAAAGGTTCTACCCAAGGGTTGGTTCTCATTATTCTGTTGTCTCCCATTTCTGAAGGTTGTTTTGGTTCTAAATAGATGATGTGGAATGTTCATAAGGGATTTTAGGCGTTGGATTAGATTTAGTGTTCCCTACTTGTACTCTATTTGGAGATATTCTTTGGATATTGTTGTCACCCTGAAAATACCCCTTGTTTTTCTAGTCAAGTTTAGAAAATTTTGAGTTGGTGCCTTTGAGAGATGTTTGAGCAGATTGAGAAGTCTAGAGAGATAGGGAAATTCATGCTTTGAAGAAGTTGGTGCTCATTTACAGTTCACGTGGTTTGATAAAATTTTTGTCTTCCCATGTGGATGCTTAAAAATTGTTTCCTCCATTCGAATGAAATTATCAAAACCTTTTTCTATGGTCGTGGATCACATCGAAAGTCAAAGTGGAGAAAGGAAGTGTTCAATCAAGGCCCAAATCGGCTAAGTCTAGAAATACCGTAGAAGGTGCCACGTGTCTCTTCGGCATAATTTTGGTATGGTGCACAAACACGGAAACCCCAAACTTACGCCAACCCTCCACGTGTCCAAGGTCCAGAAAAGGGACAGAGCCGGCTGATTAATTGACTAAGTATAAGAGGGTTGGCGAGAGCTCTCCACGTGCCTCATCGGTGCAAATTCAAAAGTGAGACCCAAGGGACAGACCCCAAATGAGCGCCAGCCCTCCACGTGGTCAGAGCCTCAAAAATTTAAATCGATCGTTGAAAATTCTAAGGCCAGCGGACGGCACCACATGTCTCATCGGCGCACCTTCAAGGGTCAAAGCCAAAGGTGGTTCCCCAAACATATGCCAACTCTCCATGAGCCTCATCAACACAACTTCAAAGGCACAACCCAAAGAGAGACCATAAACTAACATCATCCCTCCATGTGTCTAGGGTCCAACAAAAGTCAAATGGGCAACGAGCCCAAATCGGCTAAGTATAAAAGAAACGGCGGAAGTCTCCACATGTCTCAATGACACACCTTCAAGGTCAAAGCCAAAGGCGGTCCCCCAAACGAGCGTCGACTTTCCACGTGTCCTAGGTCTGAAAAAAAAAGACAAAGCCGGTTGTCCTAGGTCCGAAAAAGAAGACAAAGCCAAAATGCTGTTGAAAAGTCCAAGCATCGGCAGGAGCCTCCACATGTCTCTTCGGCGCAACTTCAAAGGAAGAATCAAGAGCGGGTCCCCAAGTGTGCACAAGCTCACCACGTGGTCAGAGTCAAAGAAGGGGCAGAGCTAGCCATGAATCAGATAAGTATAGAAGGGTTTCAAAGCCTCCACATGTCATCTTGGCACAACTTCAAAGGTAAAATCTGGAGGCAGGTCCCAAATGTGCACCGAGCCTCCACGTGTCTATGGTCAGACATATGGCCCCACCAAACAAAAGGGACTTAGGAAAAACACAAATAAATGAAGAAAAGCCATGGAAGGAGCCATATGTCTCTTTGGCGCTCTTTTAAGAGGTGAATCTAAAGGTAGGTCCCAAATGTGCGTTGAGCCTCCACGTGTCTCGGTCGACATAAATCCTTCACCAAACAGAGGGACTTAGTTAAAACACAAAAAAACACAAAATAGGCCCGCGAAGGGACATGTGGCCATGTTTCAAGTCAAAAATGGGAAGGCGGGCCGTCGGAGCATTTTGGGAATTTTGGTTTTGTTTCCATAAGGGAAAAATTCAAATGTTAAGCCTGCGTCGAAAGTCAAAGCAGGAAGGTAGGTCGACAAAGAACTTTAGGAATTTTGGCTTTGTCTCCATAAAAGGCATAAAGTGATAAAGTGAACTGCAGCCCCGCTCATACCTAGGGACAAAGTCAAATGTTGAGCCCGCATCGAAAGTCAAAGTAGAGATGCGGGTCAGCAGAGAACTTTGAAATTTTGAGCCTTGTTTCCAAAAGAAGTAAAATTATAAAGTGGGCCACGACTCCATTACCACTTAGGCAAAGCCACGTGTCATACCTACATCAAAAGTGAAGTTGCGGGCCTACGGGGGCTATGGGGAAATTTTGCACTTTTCATCTTTTGCACTAAAGGTACAATTTCAATTTCGGGCCCGCGGATCCATTTTGCAAAAATGCATTTTCACCATTTTTGTATGGATTCATTCAAATATTCAAATGAGCATAACTTTCGCTCCAGTGCTTGAAATTTGACAAATTTTATACTGTTGGAAAGGTCTTGGTCTCCTCTACACCATGGAAGCATAAAATATTATTTTCAGTAGGATTTGATAGTTGGAAATCTGGAAAACATCTTTCACGCCATTAATATGTGATTTGCTTGCTTCAAATAGATTAGATTTAATCCAATCTTCATCCTTCCTTCTCCAACATGCCAAAAAGACATGGAAAAGTGACTGGATATCTTGATTTGGGTGAAAATATAGAAAAATTCATTTAATCCATTAATACGGGATCTGACTACTTCAACTAGATAAAATTTGATCCGATCTTCCATCCTCCCTTCTTCAGCATGCCAAAGACATGCAGAACTAGATTTGACAGATTGTAGGTGGATTTGCAGGGGCATTGATGGTTAGTGGTTGAGCTTCCAAATCATATTTTCTTCCTTCTCTTCTTCTCCTCTTTTCACTTCATCTATAAATGTAAGAGTTTGGCTCATTACAAAGGTTGGACTCTGATACTTTTGAAGTGTAATTATAGTCAAAAGTAAATCAATACAGAAGGATTTTCCCCTTTTCTCTATCTTCATCCATTGTCCCTTCTTGCTTACCTAATTTTTTGGATCATTTATCTTTTGTGATAAGAGACTTTGTGTTCTTATTGATATGATTTCTAGAACTTTGTGTCTATGGAATGATATCTTATGTTGTGAATGTGAATGATTTTGTTCTGTATCACTCTTGCTCAGCACATATAGGGTTATACTCTGCTATCTATATTTCCTAGAAAGTGTTGTTATATTCTACTCTTTCCTTTCTTCAATTCTTCCATTCATTTGTATTAATAATATATTTTGGTATAAAAGCATTTCAAGATGTCGAGAGTCCAAATTTTAAGATGAAAAGTTGTACATTTGTATATAAGATTTGTTGCTTGCTTTCAGTAAGGGAACTTCTCCCATAAAGAGGAGGGAATTGATGTCCCTTGACTGTGGTTTTGACAAAGTACCATTTTAAAACCCAACAATTTTTGGTGATTCTACTATGGATTTTTTTTCAAATGTGTCCCTTTCTAAGATCAACTTCAAGATCATTTTTGGTCTGACGACTCTATGATATCCACATGGGAAGAAAGCTCTCTAGGTTGAAGATTCTCATTTTAAATTTTAGAGCAACAAAACTTCTCTCTTCTTCCAAAGAAAGGAACAGAGGAACTCATCCCGAAGCATGCACCTCCTTAAAGACAGAAATTCCAATAATAGCATTCTTCTAGAACAACTCAGCCCTAATATTCTTGCTCTGATACTTGCTTGGTGTTTCACTTCCCCTTCATAAAATCTTCCCACATATGGCGAACCTCTCCTTGGGGACAACGGATTGGACCCTTACTCTTCCTCGGCCATTGAATGAGTTACCCAGAGTAGTAGGAAGGGTTTTCCTAAATTCCAAGGTGATGAGAAAGTACACCTAGATAAACACATTACATTCTTCATTGTTGCATGTAGGATTCTTGGGGTTGAACGTGAAGACGCTCTCTGTCAGGGATCTTTGCGGAAAAATTACAAGATAATGTTACTTGATTGGTTCTATCATCTTCCTACTGGGTCAATTACTAATTGGACCACATTAACAACTCAATTTGAGCAACGTTTCAAACCTGCTGAAGATGTGCATGCCCTCTTAGCTCAGATTTCTCATATCAAGAAGGAACCACATGAACCCATGAGGTATTTTGTGGCTAAATTCAACAAGCTAGTTCTTAAAATTTCCACAGAACACTCGCCCTATAGATCAAATCCAAAAGTGCTTCTTCCTTAATGCTCTGTTGCACAAGTAAGCTATGTACTAAGGAGAGCTAATCTTTAACTTTGGATGTTGATCAGCGCTTGGGCTATCGTGTTGAGGATGATTTAATCATGTTTGGTAAACTAAAAGAGAACCCTCCAAATCTAAAGCATCTTCTTCTTCCTCTCCTCTAGCTAACTCAGATTAGTTAGTGTAGAAGTTGGCAAATGATCTCATTGTTATCAAGAAGCAATTGGCTCAGCATACTCCTTACCAAGATATTCCAAGGAAAAATTTTCAGCCCAAGAACCGTTTTCATTCTTCTCACAATAAATTGGCTATTGAAGGCCCACCTATCAAGGTTCCAGTCAATGCAACTTGTGAATTTCAAGAACTTGATGATGAGGAGTTTAATGAAGAATTTGAAGACCCAGAAGAAGAGGTTGATGAAGAACAGGAGGAACTTGGTGGATCTCAAGTTCATTTCCTTACCACTAAAGGTATGGATGACGAAGATGAATATGATGAAAGAGTGGAAGATATGAATAGTGAGTCATATGTTGTTATGACTCAGGAGCAAATGAACAGAAAAGAAAAAGTGATGCAACCTACTAAGAAATCCAAGGAGTTTCCTATAACTATTCCAGTGGTTACAAGAAGAGGAGCTCCTATTCCCACTGCCTCCACAAAAGAGGTGAGTAATGCTAATCCTCCTCCTTCTACTTCTATTTCCAAAACTTCTTGTCCTTCAACTCCTAAAATTGATAAATCAAAATTTTCTCCTATTCCTAGTAGTGATGCCCCATCCACCTCTCGGGTCTTTTGATATTATTGATCACCTCAAAAAGACAAAAATCCAAATTTCAGAGGCAGAGTTTTACCAAACCCATCCAAAAGCCTTTTCTAAAATGGTAAAATTTGTCAATTCCAAATCCAAAGCCTCATCCAATACTTCTAAAGGTCTTTTTCCCACTCCCTCTTCCTCACCTCAACCAATCCTTGTGGTTGTAGTCACTTCCCCTAATGAGAAAATTGAACCATTCTATGTGACTCTCCTCATAGCTGGCCATAAAATCAGTAATTATGTTATAGACTCAGGAGCATTAGACAATGTAATGCCTACAAAATTATCTCATGCTTTGGGCTTGACTCTAACACATACCTTTGGTTCCTGCTATTCCATGGAGAGTAGAGAAGTACCTCTGGTTGGGAGAATTAAAGATGCACAAGTAGCCTTCGCTTCTTTTCTAGAGAAAAGGGTCAAAGCCACTATTTTAGTAGTTCTGATATTCCCCCCTCCTATGGTATGTTGCTGAGTATAAATTTTGTAAGGAGGTAGGAGGTGAAATTCAGATGGACTAGTCACATGCTTTGATCCCGGTCAATGAAAAATAAAAAAGTTGTTACCAGAGAAGCAAACTGAGTATATTGTGCAAAATATTGATGATCCAAAAGCAAAAATACTCTATGAAGATATAGGGCATGGTAACTACATGATCATGTCAGAAGATGAGGAAAAACTTCCTAAGGGAGTGATTCATGATCCCAATGGCATTTGGACTCTGGAGTTTGATGGAAGTTGTTCTTCAGCTAGCTCTGAAGCTGGTGTGGTGTTGATCTCTCTCGGAAGGGAAGATTCATCCATTCTTGTTCGAGATTTATTTTGAAAATGCAAACAATACAACTGAGTATAAGGCTCTCATCCTTGGGTTGAACATGGCGAAAGAAATGGGAGTGAAGAATCTTTGTGCTTGTGGTAATGCAGAGTTGATTGTGAAATAGGTCAGAGATCCTTACCAAGTCAAGGATAGGAGATTGAAACATTTTAGAAATCTTGTCTAGGATTCTATCGAGTTTCTTGATGCTTTCTCCATTGAAGTTGTGCCAAGAGAAAAGAATACTAGAGCTGATTCTCTAGCTGTCTCAGGATCTCTGTTGATTCCTCACCTAGATTTCTCTCAAGAGAAATTTACTATTGAAATGACTCATAGGCCTAGTGTGCTAGATAATGCAAGAAACTGGTAGGTTTTCAATGATGATCAACACTTGCTCTCTTTCTTGGGGCTTAAAGATAACTTCAATCAGTTATATTTTGAAGGAAGTGAAACTCTGCCTAGGGAGTATGTGCCCTCTAATGAAGAAGATATCAAAGAAGAAATGGACAAATTTCCTCTCTCTCCTATGATTGGAGAATTTCAATACAATGAGATGAAGATCATTGTGGACCATTCTCTTGTTGTTTTAAGTTCTCTCAAAGATAAACAAGTGCATGTGCCCAAGAAAAATAAATTAATGAGATCACTAGTTCCCCTATTATATTTATGGATAAGATGAGCACACATGAGCCTTTTTGCAGTCCTTGAAACAAATAGAAAATGGAGGACCATGCCTGGAATATTTTCTTCGTAACTATGATAGTCTGTCTCAGCTCACCCTTCGAATGCAAAAAAAGGAAGATGATGATGTTATTGATCAATTTTTACTTAGTCTGACAACATTTCAGTTTCTTGCTAATCATGAAGACAAATCAGTAATGCAACTTGTACCTAAGAGTCATGATCTTCTAGAATCAGGTGCTGATTTTTCAAAAGCAGCAAGTATGTTTTTTAGAGACATGGTAGAAATTACACATAATGTTAAATCATCCAGTACCTTTTTCCAAATTCCCCTTGAATATGGTTACAAGGAAAATTCAATGGAAGGTGTATGTTTCTCATGAGATGTGCCATGATGATAATTGCAATCTTCATTCATATGCTAGCATCATTCCATCAAAGCAGGGAGTTGACACTATAAGGATTGGATTTTCTCATGAATCCAGTTGTCAGAGTTCAGTGATGTGTAAAAATCAGTATGGAGGTAGTCAAGGGTTGTACAAGTTTTTGTATGGCACTATTCATCCACAGAAGAGGAGCCTCAGGAAGACATTCAGTTCTTCATAGGAACTGAATATTTTTAGTATGGAGTATCACTTTGTCTGGATGGTCTTCTTTCCTCAATTTTTATTTTCAAGCCGCATAGTGTTCCCATGATATTTTGGTACACCCAACTGCTCATTTTCAATTCACGGGTGCCTCATACTTTCACTATGTTGTTCCACAAAGGTACCTATTTTTCTCATCCTGTCTCTGGAGTTGTGTAAATTTTGTAGAGTCTTTCTTCTTTCCCCTGTAAATATCCTCTTCTTTCTTTGTTTTGGCTTGTTTCCTTTCCTGTTACTCATTGTGTGTTGTGTTTTGTTTTTGTCTTTCCTTTTTGGTTTGTTTCCCTTCTGTGTGTGTTGTCTTCTGTATTGGTTTTACCTTTGACTCTATTTACGGAATGGATAAGGAATTGGTATTCTTTCCTAGAGTTTTTCTATGGTTCTTTATCTTGCCTCGTTCCTCTGTCCAAGCCAAGTCATCCCCAGAAAGAGCCAACTATTGTCACCCTCAAAATCCCCCTCATTTTTCTAGTCAAGTTTTGAAAATTTTGAGTTGGTGCCTTTGAGAGATGTTTGAGTAGATTGAGAAGTCTGGAGAGATAGGAAAATTCATGCTTTGAATAAGCTAGTGTTCATTTGCAATCTCACCCCGTTAATTTAAAATCTTACAGTCTGTATGGTTTGATAAAATTTCTGTCTTCCCGTCTGGAAGCTTAAAAATTGTTTCCTCTATTTGAATGAAATTGTCAAAACCTTTTTCTATGGTTGTGGATCGCATCGAAATTCAAAGTGGAGAAAGGCAATGTTCAATCGAGGCCCAAATTGGCTAAGTATAGAAAGACCGCAGAAGGTGCCACGTGTCTCTTCTGCACTTTTGGTATGGTGCACAAACATGGAAACCCCAAACTTGTGCCACATTGTCGAGCCCTCACATGTCCAAGGTCCGGAAAAGGGATAAAGACGGACGATTAATCGACTAAGTATAAGAGGGTCCTGTGAAGCTCTCCACATGCCTCATCGGTGTAACTTCAGAAGTGAGACCCATGGGATAGACCCCAAATGAGCGTTAACCCTCCACATGGTCAGGGCCTCAAAAAGTCAAATCGACCATTGAAAAGTCTAAGGCTAGCGGATGGCACCACGTGTCTCATCGATGCAACTTCAAGGTTCGAAGCCGAAGGAAATTCCCCAAACATGTGCCATCTCTCCACGTGCCTCATCGGTAAAACTTCAAAGGTGTGGCCCAAAGAGAGACCCTGAACTAGCGCCATCCCTCCACATGTCTAGGGTCTAGCAGAAGTCAAATGGACAACAGGCCCAAATTGGCTAAGTATAAAAGAACGCAAAAGTCTCCACATGTCTCAATGGTGCACCTTTAAGGGTCGAAGCCAAAGGTGGTACCCCAAATGAGCGCCAACTTTCCACATGTCCCAAGTTTGAAAAGAAGCCAAATCCAGGTCATTGAAAAGTCCAAGCGTCGGCAAGAGCCTCCATGTGTCTCTTTGGTGCAACTTCAAAGGAAGAATCAAGAGCGGGTCTCCAAGTGTGCACAGACTCGCCATGTGGTCAGAGTAAAAGAAGGGGTAGAGTTGACTGTTGAATCGGATAAGTATAGAAGGGTTTGTGGAAGCCTCAATGTGTCAGCTCAAGACAAATTCAAAGGAAAAATCTGGAGGCAGGTCCCAAATGTGCGTTGAGCCTCCACGTGTCCAGGGTTAGACATATGGCCCTGCCAAATAAAAGGGACTTAGCCAAAACACAAAGAAACAAAGCAAAGTCATGCGGAAGGATCCACGTGTCTCTTCGGCACTCTTTCAAGAGGTGAATCCAAAGGCAGGTCCCAAATGTGTGCTAAGCCTCCACGTGTCCCGGGTCAGACATAAAGCCTTCGCCAAATAGAGGGACTTAGTCAAAACACAAAAAATACAAAATAGGCCCGCAAAGGGACACGTGGCCATGTTTTAAGTCAAAAATGGGAAGGCGGGCCATTGGAGCATTTTAGGAATTTTGGTTTTGTTTCCATAAGCGAAAAAGGTCAAATGTTAAGCGCACATCAAAAGTCAAAGCAAGAAGGTAGGTCGGTGGAGAACTTTAGGAATTTTGGCTTTGTTTCCATAAAAGGTGTAAAGTGATAAAGCGAACTGCGGCCCGACTCATACCAAGGGAAAAACTCAAATATTGAGCCCACATCAAAATTCAAAGTGAAGAAGCAGGTTGGCGGAGAACTTTGAGATTTTGAGCCTCATTTCCAAAAGAAGTAAAATTATAAAGTGGGTCGCGACTGTTACCACTCGGAAAAGCCACATGTCGACCTACATCAAAAGTGAATTTGTGGGCATGCGGGAAATTTTACACTTTTGTAAATTTTGTGCAAAGGCGCAATTTCAATTTCAGGGCCATGAGATCCATTTTGCGAAATTGCATTTTTGCCATTTTTGTACGGATTTGATTCAAATATTCAAATGAGCATAACTTTCACTCCAGAATTGAAATTCAAAAAATTATATACTTGTTGGAAAGGTCTTGGTCTCCTTTATGCCATGGAAGCATAAAATATTGTTTTTAGCAGGATTTGATGGTTGGAAATATGGAAAATGTCTTTCACACCATTAATATGTGATCTGATTGCTTCAAACATATCATATTTGATATGATCTTCCTCCTTCCTTCTCCAACACGCCAAACAGACATGGAGAACTGACTAGATATTTTGATTTGGGTAAAAATCTAGAAAATGTCTTTTAAGCCATTAATACGGGATCTGACTGCTTTAACTATATCAAATTTGATCTGATCTTCCATCCTCCCTTCTTCAAAGACACCAAAGACATGCAGAACTAGATTTGACATATTGTAGGTGGATTTGTAAGGGCATTGACGGTTGGTGGTTGAGCATCCAAATAATATTTTCTTCCTTCTCTTCTTCTCCTCTTTTCAATTCATTTATAAATGTAAGAGCTTAGCTCATTACAAATGTTGGACTCTGATACTTTTGAAGTGTAATTATAGTCAAAAATAAATTAATATAGAAGGATTTTCCTCTTTTCTCTATCTTCCTCCATTGTCCCTTCTTGTTTACCTGAAATTTGTGGATCATTTATCTTCTGTGATAAGAAACTTTGTGTTCTTATTGATATGATTTCTAGAACTTTATGTCTGTGGAATGATATCTTACACTGTGAATGTGAATGATTATGTTCTATATCACTCTTACTCAGCACATATAGGGTTATACTCTGCTATCTATATTTCCTAAAAGTGTTGTTATATTCTTCTCTTTCCTTTCTTCAGTTCTTCCATTCATTTGTATTGATAATCTATTTTGGTATAAAAGCATTTCAAGATGTCAGAGGTCCAACCTTAAGATGAAAGTTGTACATTTGTATATAAGCTTTGTTGCTTGCTTTCAATAAGGGAACCTCTCCCATAAAGAGGAGGGACTTGTTGTCCCCTGATTGTGGTTTTGATAAAGTACCATTTTAAAACCCAATAGATATTACATGGTATAAATTTCCCTTTAATGTCTCATGGCCTATACATCAAGGTTGGTTATGTAAACAAGGTCTAGGACTTCTACTGGTTACATAGATTAACTCAATTAACACCCATAACATGTAAAGTGAATAAAATGGTGTGTTGTGCTTATGGTTTCCCCAACAACAATGCAAAAATATGGGTCGTTGTATCCTCCAATCATTTAACTAATAGATTTTTCTGCTAGTGTCATTCTAAAACCCAAGTTGTGTGTCCAAGGTTGTATGTAATGGAGCTTTATGCAAATCAAATGTTTAGTGGTTCATTTTTGTGGGTTTTGGTTATTATGCTTCTTTGTCTCTGCTAAATATGGAAATGTAATGGTAAACTACTAGAACAACATTACTGTAATGAAATGCATTTAATGGAAATACTTTGCTAGAATTAGAATGCACACACAAAATCAATATAATGGAATTCAAATACCATGCGCTCTAAATTGAATTTGCATAATTGAAATAACATACTCGAATTGAAATTGCATGAAATAAAATGAGACACACTTGAATAGGAATTGTAGTAAAAGAAATAAGTAATTGCATTCAAAATGTAATTTATCAGAAACCATGAGCATGCATAAACGTAAAATCCTTCAATCACCTTGGCCAAGTGGGCCCTTGCTCTTCCTTGGGATGGAGGTAATCTCAACACCACATGATATTCAAAATAAAATCTAATATATTGATTCAAAAAGGTTCCATAACATACTCAGTACATAACTAGAAAATGGATACTAACTGCATTACAATCGTACTACACATTACCAATATCAACTAACCACTAAATTATTCTTCAAGGAGATGTCTAAATAGACATATTTAGTTACACATCATGCCAAAATTTTAGGAACTGGGTTCTTCTAGTAAAAACCCTATCAAAGTTCATTAAATCCTACAGAATCTGCTAAAAACAAGATCCATGTTTATAGGCTTTCAATGGAAAAAAATTTTCATGACTCCATGATGGCTCCAAACTCGAGACTCTTTGATTAAAATTCCCACTATATCTTGTACATGTCACCACATTCCACTCATAGAGGTGATTAGTGGAAGGTTCTACAAGAAACAAGTTGCATGAAACAAAATAAGAGAAATGCATTGAACTTACTAGGATATAACTACATAAATTATCCACATGCACTAATTAATCATGTTTAATGAAAAATCAATAAGCACATAGATAATACATAAACAATTCAAATAATTCACTCATCAAACTTCACATTTGTGCTCTCACTTATCTTTTTGTCTCTTGTTATAACATCTATAGGTTGATCTCATGCTTGAATATCCCATAAATTTGCCCTCATCAATCCTTGAGTCAAAATTTCCTAGATCATCTTCATCTTTTTTGATGTAGCACTTGCTCCTAAATACGATAAAATGCTCCACATTTGTAGGTTTATCTTTCCATAGTTCATAGGGATTCTTGTCACCATTGGCCCTTATTTGTGCTATGTTCAAAGTATATACTATTGTGTATGCTTCCTCTCTCCAATATCCATCTGATAGATTTGAATCATTCAACATTGGCCTTGTCATCTCTTGAATTGTCATATTTTTCCTTTCTAATACTATATTCCTTTGAGGTGTTCTAGTTGTTGAGAATTTTCTTTTTAACCTCATAAAAACCATCAAACTCATTTGACCAAAATTCCCTGCCTCTTTCAGGTCTCAAACATTCAATCTTTGCATTATTTTCATTCTAAAAAAGAGCCTTAAATGTCTTGAATTTATCAAGAGCTTTTGATTTTTCCTTCAAGAAATCTACCCAAGTAATCCTTGTGTATTCATCTACTAATAACATGAAATAATTGTCTCCTTGAATGCTTTGTGTTCTTGTAGGACCATACAAATCAATATGAATGAGTTCTAAAGGTCTTGAGGTAGAGTACTCTTTTGACTTGAACCTTCTTCTAGCTTGTTTTGTGTGTAGACATGATTTGCACAGAGTATTTATAAGCTTGGTGATCTTAGGCATGATTTCCACACTTTTTTAGAGCCAATTTTAACTATATTTTCAAACTTTATATGGCCTAACCTTCTATGTCATAGCCAACATTCATTTGTATTGCTCATGAAGTATTTATCCTTCTTAATTTTTCTCAATATATACATGTTGTTCTCAGTCCTTTTACCCTTGTCCACTAGTCTTCTTGATTTGGTTCTCATTATGTCACACCCTTTGTCAGGAAGGGTAAGTGTGTGTCCTTGACTACACATCTGACTCACACTCAAAAAATTGTGTTTTAAACCTTCCACATATAGTACATTCTTTGTCTTAGTTCTTCCATTATCCATACTTAAGGTACCTCTACCAACAATATTTGCTAATGTATTGTCTCCAAATTTTACTTTATACATGAGGCATTATTTTTCAATGAAATGAACTTATCTTTATCACCTATTATATGGCCTGAGCAACCACTATCTATATACCAGATTATGTCTTCATTTTGGGATTGAAGAGAAATTTGAATAATTAAGAATTCCTCTCCTTTATAATTTTGTTCCTCCTCCAAAATATCTACATATTCAAACTTCTTGACATACAAATTTTTTCCCTATGTTCCTTTTTGAACTATATAAGCTTCAACTTATTGTTTTATATTGATGATTCATGATGACCAAATCTTACAATATGACCAGTATTTTGACAATTATAACAAACAACTTCATACTTACTTTTTTGACTGATATTGATTGTGATTCCTTCCATAGTTCCATGAGTAATCATCTTTGAAGGATATTGTACATTCTATTTCCCTATGACTAAATATGTTATATGCATAACAATAACCATGGAATGACTTAAAATACTTCATAACATTAGATTGCTTGATAGTTAGTCCTTTTGTTGTTCTTGAAGTTGACATTTTTTTTTACGTTAGTATTTGCCTTGGCTTGAGGTACTTTTGAACTTGAAATTTTAGATTTCTCATCGAGACATGTCTTCCTCTTTTTTATCTTCTTTAAACCCCAAGCCTATCCTATCATATACATAATTTTGAATACTCAAACTATCATTTATAGCCTCGTGCTCTTTTCAAACTTCTCATAGGTCTTCATTTTGCTAGATACCTGATTCAACTCTTCCTTCAAGTACATCAACTCTTTTCATATCTGGTGCAATATTCTTCCTTAACCTTTATGGATGATGTCATATCTTCAACCTATGATTCAAATTTTTTAATAATCTCATCATATTCATTAGTCATACAATATATTTTTTCTTTAAAAAACTTTGAGCAAAAATCTCCATAACTGCTTAGTCATCTTGTGCTTCAATTATCTCCTTCAAGTGGTTAGAATTGCTCCAAAGGACCTTGCTCTAATACCAATTGTTAGAAATGAAATCATTGAGAGGTGGAGGGAGTGAATCAGTTTCTTTTAAAAACTTTTACTTCAATTATGATAAATTTTATGAACCATCAAAGAAACCATTCAAGATTCATTAACCATTGTGAGATTATTATACATGAAACAACCATATACAAAAACTTGAAACAAGAGAGAACACATAAGAACACAACATATAGGTGGGAAACCCTCAAGGGGAATAAAACCCACTAATATATATATATATATATATATATTGAATCACCGACCCTTAATTTATCTAGCACCAACTAGACTTTAACAAGCACCAATTTGCAAGGAGCCACCACCCCTAATTTATGAAGCACCAACCTAGATTTAACAAGAACCAACTTGTAAGGAGGCACCAAGCCCTAGGGTTTTAGTGAAGCACCAACTACACAAGGCAGACCAAACACCAACTCAACCACCTAATAAAGTTTTCCACCTCTTCTTGTTCTTATCTCAACAAATGATTGACCAATTTTATCTTCTCTTCTTCTTCTTCTTCTTGGTTTTCTCTCTAAATTTGATATATCAGACACCTTAAAATTATCTCAAGATTCTAGCACACACTCTTATCCTCGACCATTCATACAACTTCAGTACTGATCTTGAAATACTCAAACTACCTTTCTTACTTACGCGTTCATAATATTTCTTAACCTTGACCTAGGCTTACACAATCTAATATTCATCACATGTAGGATTTCCTTCATAAATTCATTACACTCTTCATATGGTCTACAAGACCTTATTCATCTCTTACACGTAACCCTTACCTCATTATATCTCCATATCCTTCCCTAACATATATAAGCCTTATTGACCTTGCATATATACTACTCACAAGCACTAAAGCACCATAGGTTAGCCATGGAAGATGATAAAACATTTTAATAACATAAAATAAGTATGAATGAATCATTTCATAGTTGTTCATATCATCAAGATAGATTCAATCCTCTATTAGGTATTTAAGAAGCCTAATTCCTCTAGGTATTGTTCAAATGAAAAAAAATTAGTATCTTGGGCTCACAAATCATTTACCACCACATGAGAACATTTCATATGGATTTTCAATGACCTCCACAATATTCCTCTAAGCTTAAACAACTCTGCAACTCTATTTCACACCATGAAAAATTCTTGAGGACAAGGAATACAAAACTGTCCTAGAACAAATCTTCAAGAACATGATCTTTAATACCCTTCATAAAATCAACCATGATAAATGAAGGTTGTATAAAAATGGAACATGACATTAGAAACATCAAAACATGCTTGAACTTAATGAAACAGAGCATAAGATCTTCAAGGACAATTTTGCATCTTGGTCACCAAAACTGCCAACACATCCCAAAAACTAGTCAAGAAGAACTTGACTTCCAACACTTGTATGAGCACATTCAAAGCCACTACCAAGCATGAACAAGTCATACAAGTCCTAACCAAAAATCCATGTACTTGTTTCAATATTCTATTATGTAAACACCGACACATCATTATTCTCAAGAATGGATGGTTTTCTCCATTAAGACTATTAGCATATAAATTACTTGGTTCACAAAATTGAAGAATTAAAACAATATAACTTTTCCAAAAACATCATGTACATGAAACCTGATTCTTAAGCTTCATTTTCCATAAATTTGGATTCTTTGTCTTATGTAACTTTTGACTGATATATCAATTTCTTTAGAAAACAATCATTTTTATGGGGTCCACATGCTTATCTGATCACATACTTCCACCGAAGATTCTGAATGAGTTTAATGCATGTACCAAACCTCAAAATTGATCAACAAATCCATTTCGAGCCATTTTTAGAGAGATCTTTCCTATCAAGTTCATGTTATGGTTTAATAAGGGTTTATGAGTGGTTTTAGTGTTAGCAATCGTTCATAAAGGTCTAGTCCTTAGACCTCAAAAAATGTCAAGAATTCTCAGCTAGAACCCTTCCTCATCTCTCCCGAAGAGATCATACCCCCATGCAGATTTTACACATGTTAATGAACCGAGAAAAGTGCTTCTCGGGATAGAAATATTGATTCTAAGAGTTGGATATGACTAAAAATCCATTATCTAGCAAAATCCTTCAAGCCTTGACCTGAAAACGTATGTACATATGTGATACAACATGACACCACTGTCCATGCTCAATTTTTCATTCTCACTATGAAAAATGATCTCCATCCCTCATTAGCCCAATCTTTCTTCACAATGCTCTTTACTCCTTAGTATTATTGCATTATTAGGCGTTAAAATATACTTTCACACCTCCGATCATGACCTCTACACCATATACTCATGCTAAAAATGATGAACCACCTCTCATACCTATTTTCACTCCACACTCTAAGCAACCATGACCTTCTTGTCAACATATCTTCACAAGAACATCTTCACACTAGCCTTTGTCTTCACATTGTCTACATTGTTAATCAACCTTCACAAATTTTGACATCAATGGCACATTAAAAAATTCTCCACATCATCAAAAACCTCTTACATGCATTAATATCTCCATGAAATTAATGAAAACATTCAACATTAACTTCTAATGAAGAAAGTGCATTGGATGCAACAAAAATGAGGTAATGAAAACCTTGCAGAAATTTCAAGTTGAGGTGTAAGATTTAAATAAAAGTGTCAAAGCCTTGAAATTGATTTAATTTAGTTTGAATTATATATATTTCAGATGCACTATTGAACCAAATAATGTATAAATGCTAAAATGAGGAAATGACAAAAGAAAACTAAGATTTAATATTTGAAACCCTAAGCAAGAAGTAGAAAAATATAACTTAGTTTATCTACTCTTGATCCGAAGTTGATATGGACCGAGAAAAGTGATGAATAGATTGGGAAGAGTGTTATTATTTCCCACAATAAATTCTAGAATGCAAGAACAAGGCTAGACATGGGTGCCCACGGTAGGACATGGGTGCCCACGGTAGGACATGGGTGCCTCGACGTTGAAGACCTATTTTGGGCACGTGTGATTATGCAAATAGTAAGAACTTGGTTTTCACTGTGTCACAAGTTCATCATTGTTGCTTCATGTTTATCACCTGATAGTCACATAATGAATGCCAAGGGTACTTATAACCTAAAAAATATAAGTTCACTTGCAAAAACCCACGAACCGCATCACACCTAAAAATAAAGATGCAATATGGGGGTCGGATTGACCCTAGTGGTCATCCCAAGAGTTAACTTATGACCAAGTGTTGCGCTACATCTCAAAATCCATGTAGTTCTTGTAAGTGTGAGTGAGAATGATGCCTCAGGGATTCCCTTGTGCAAGTGCACTTGATAATGGGCTATAGCTAGAATGTATCAATGTAGAAAAATGTGTGGATGAAATGGAGAACTTCCCTTTATATATTGTGTATGCAGAGAACATATTCCCTTTTCCCTTGAATGGATCCTAGATGGATGATTTTAAGTGCTTTAGGTGCATTTTGTATGTAATCTTAGGTGATATTAGTAATGCTTAGTGCTCGGTGCCTCATTTTGAATACATAACTATGTATTTATATGATTCCCTTGTTTGAATTTCGTAATTGACAACTGGAAGGTTGACCCATAAGTGAAAAAGGTTCCCAAAATATAAAAGAGACCCAAAAGAAGTGAGTAAGGTGGAAAAGGGTTAGGGGTTCCCATAAGGGACAGGGCACTCCTTTCCTAGGCTGGGCATTGGTGTTTGGAGCCATAAAAGATAAAAAAGAAAAGTTTTTACTAGGTTGTAGGGTGTGTAAGACCAAATAGAAAACAAGAGACAAAGAAAAGAGGCTAAAGTTAGTTGTCAACTAGTAGTTTTCTTGCTTAGGAATCATGTAAATGTTAGCATACTTTTAGGACCTAGAAATGTACCCAAGTGCATGATTTTGTGTCTAAATTTTCCCCACTTTATGTTGTTGAGTGAATACTCGATAACATAAAGTAGATAAGAGATATGTACCTTGTGTTCCTGTAGAGTGTGCGGTGAAAAGCATGTCGAGTGGACAAGTGAAGCGTGAAATGAGTGCAAAGATGAATCATGGAAACTAGGAAGAGAAAGTGACCCTAGGGGTGTATGTGTATGTATTGTGGTGTACCCGTTGTCAGTGTAACTTGTAATTACTTGCTTCTTCTAAGGAAAGACCTGCAAAAAGAAGAGTAAGAATGTAGTTAAAGTTATGTATATGATAAATCAAAGAAAATTATGCATAAGTATGTAAATGTGTGTAAGGGAAAGTGTGCACTTGATATAAAAGAGTATAAAGGGATAGAAAATGTCCTAAAAATGTTGTGTAGAATGAGTTTTGGGCCATCTCATGCCAAGAGTGAGTTTTTAGGCGATCTCATGCCAAGTGTGAGTTTTTTGGGTGATCTCACACCAAATGCAAGTTTTTTGGGCGATCTCATGCCAAATGTGAGTTTTTGAGGGATCTCATGCCAAAAAGAAAGTGTAGAGGAGAGAGGTATAGTTTTACTCTCCTTCCATGACTCTCCTCGAAAATACGTTCCTCGCTTTGTTCCTTTTGCCCCTTATTTGGTCCGAATGTACTAATTGAACTAAATGTAGAAGATAAATTGTATTTTTGACTCAAGGACTATGCTTGTACTTGTAAAAAATGCTCGTAAATTGTGGTGATATGAGAAACTCGATTGTGCCTTCCCCCAAGACATTAGCACCCAAAGAGGGGCAGAGCACTCAAAGCAAGCTAGTGTCGTTGTCCTGGGTGTTGGTGTCTATGGTATGTGCTTATAGTGAGGACCCAAGTCAGATTTTGGGTCATTTTGTAACTCTTTTCCTATTCGATGATGTGTTTTACTATACTTGCATGATGTATCTTTGAGCTACTGTATGGGGTGATTTGTTCACCCAATATATGTGCCCTTGTTTGGGATGCATGTGACATTGGTAGGAGTGTCGACCTAAGAGAGAAGCCTTGATGCTGATTTGAATTATATCCCTACGGTGGGGAAGGGGATGTGCATGGTAGAAACTAAGGAACATGCAAACAAAGTGGCTAGATACATGTGTTAGTAGCAAAAGGAACAAGAATGTCATAGAAAACAATGTAACAATTAAGTGTACATATAATAGATTCTGAAAAGTGGGTTTCAAACATAGGACATCACTCACAATGTCACAAGATAATCATGGCCGAAGCGTCCGAATGATAGAAACAATGATCAAACAAGACATAGGGGATAGCCCACAAATAATGACATAAAGTGGAAAATAATGTCAAACAAATTGTATTAGACAACCATGGTGGAAAATTGTCTTATAAGGAAAATGTTGCACATGAAGCACATGTTAGCATGTTAGAAAGATAAAAATTATGTCAAGGCATGTATGTAGCAATAGAAAGTAGTGTGATAGGAAGTAGAAGTAGTAAATAATGAAACAATAGCACCTTTGATGTGTAAGAGTAGTAATGGTAGATGCCCCATGAGCATCGGTGGGACCGACAAAGGGTACAGTGCAAACATCATTACAACATGTGGAAATATGTAGGAAATCTACATTCACAACTAGAGAACAAGTCAACGTGCATGTGTATATGATAAAGAAAATGACATACTAAGTATTTGGTTAACATGGTAAGCAAAATGCATCATGTAACTAGTAGAAGTAAGCAAGAGTAAGTGCAACCAAGATATGCAAATGAAGTGTATGAGTGTGATGGAATCATATGTAATGTGTGAAGATGGAAGGAGCATCATGCCCCTCGATGGATGTGTATGAGATGAGGTTCATTTATAAAAGACCCTCAAAAATCAAGAATGAACCATAGAACAAGAGTACATCATCGGGAAATGGTTTGATAATGTGCACTAGAAATATAGAACATGAAGCATAAAGCATGAAAAAGTGGGAGTGAGGTGAGGTTCATTTTAGATTTATATCCTCAGTAGTCGAGTATGAACCATGGAACTAGAGTGCATCATAGGGTAATGGTGAGACAAAGTGTGTATTAATGTGTGTAAGAAAGACTAGATGTAAAGAGCGGAGCATAATGTGTGTGTGCAGAGACTAGAAATAATTGGTAATGATTTAATGGGGGAAGAAAGCATGTTTCCCCCTAAGTGTGTGATGTGGAAAATAATCAAGTAAAATCATCTAGAAGATCATCATTATTAGGATCGTAGCTGATTGGAGTTGGATCAGAGACTTGGTAAGCAATAATATTTGTTGATCATATAAAGATTCCTTGTGGCTTAAATTGCACATGCCTATTGCATATTATTCATCAGTGAAAGGTGGTTGTGGAAAATCATGTGCATATCATCAAGTTAGATTTTAAGAATAGCCCAAGAAGGATTCATTGCATATAGAGACAGGACAAAAGGCATGTGAAATGTAATATAAATATGATTGGGATCTAGTGTGCCACCAATATAACCAAGCCAAGATGACCCAAGTGTAAGTGGATAGGAATGTGGAGTGCGTACAAGGAAGATTGTCAAATGGCAGATGCAAAGGCCATAAACAACAAATAATGAATACACATTCATGATAAAGGAGAGGAGAGTGAGGTGGGGGAAGGAGATCATGAAGTGTGAATCCTAGCCGAGTCAAGACATCATGTGTGAAAACAATTTGAAAGCATGTAGGATCGAATGGAATGTGGGGCCAATAAGATTCATGTATGAAAAGGGTGCATGCGAAAGGGGGAAACATTGATGTAGAGTGCACTAGAGTAAATGAGGTAGTTTGCGTGACATTCAATGTATAAATAGTTCCTTGAAGAAGAAGCATTTTGGTGGTAGAATTAGGATGTTGCCTGAGTTGGTAGTTATCAGTGATATGTGTAGGGGTAACAAAGGTAGGTGTAAGGATGGTGGAAGCAAGAGGAGTACAAGGGCAACCGACTTTGTGGTATATGATTGGAATAGGTAGTGCAATGACAGGGGGTCTACGTGAATGGGTCAAGGTTAGAAACAATGGTATATTCATAGAAATCATGTAAGAATTTAACACATCAATGAACTATAGAAGGAACTGCTTGTATGACATGGAGTCGTGACCTACCAAGTAAGTAATTGTACTGAATTGTGGCATCAATGAAACATAATACAATAGGAATAGTTTTAGGCCCAACTGTTAGAGGTAAGGTGATAATGCCCATGCACGAACATGTAGTAGAATCATAGCCACAAAGAAAAAGGGATGAAGGAAATACATCTGTTGAGGAAAGGACCAGCTATTGAATGAATGTAAGATTACAAATATTGAGCTTGGATCCATTATCAACTAGTGTTCACTTAATTCTAATGTTATAGATGCATGCTTGGATATAAAGTGGGGATCATTGTCAAAAACAGAAAGAGGGGTGATTACATCATATGGGAAAGTAATATTCTCTTGATGAGAAGAAAATGTTGCATGACTAAGTGATCATATAAAGATTTAGGATGAGTATCAAAAGGAATGTGAGTATTAGCCATGAAAGATTAGATTTTAGTTTCGCAATCAGGATTAACCAACAAGAAGTCAGGGATGGAGATACTCATGACAGAAACATCTAGAAAGTATTCGAACGTGGGCTTCACCAAATGATTTAATTTAGTTTGAATTAAATCTAGATATTTCAAAGTCACTATTGAACCAAATAATGTATAAATGCTAAAATGAGGAAATGACACAAGCAAACTAAGATTTAAGATTTGAAACCCTAAGAAAGAAGTAGAGAAAGAGGACTTAGCTTATTTATGCTTGATCCAAAGCTGATATGGACTAGGAAAAGTAATGAATAGACTAGGTAGAGTTTCATTATTGCTTGTAATAAATTCGGAATGAAAAAACAAGGTCGGACATGGGCACTCATGGTAGGATAGGGGTGCCTCGGGGCTGAATACCTCTTTTGTGTGTGTCGGTGATCACGTAAATAGTCAAAACCTATTTTTATTATGTCACAAGGTTCTCATTTTTGATTCATGTAGATCACTTGATAGTCACACAATGAATGTTGAGGGTACACCGTAACCTAAAAAAACCCATGAAACACATCAAACCTAAAAAAAGAAAGATGTAATATGGGAAGTTGGACTAACCTCAACAAATACCCCGAGAGAAAATTACGAATTAGCACTACACTACATCTCAAACTCCATGTAGTTCTTGTGTGTGTTTGTGATAATGATTCCGTAGGATGCCCTTGTGTAAGTGCACTTGATAGCGGACTATATCTAGAATGTAGTAGTGTAGTAAAATGTGTGGATGAAATAAATAAATTCCCCTTTGTATGTTGTGTATGCAGAGAATGAAGTCCCTTGTCCCTTGAATGGATGCTAGATGGATGGTTTGAATTGATTTAGGTGCCTTTTAGATTCAAGCTTAAGCGATAGTAGTAATGCTTAGTGCTTGGTGCCTCATTTTGAACACATAACTATGTATTTATATGATTCCCTTGTTTGAATTTCGTAATTAATAACTGGAAGGCCAACCCATAAGTGAAAAAGGTTTCCAAAAGATAAAAGAGACCCAAAAGAAGCAAGTAAGGTGGAAAAGGGTCGAGGGCACCCAGAGGGAAAGGGGAGCCCGGGTGCTTCGTCCCTGGCGGGTTCTTGAGCCATAAAAGATAAACAAGTAAAGTTTTGATTGGGTTGTAGGGTATGTAAAACCAAATAGAAAACAAGAGAAAATAACAGAGGATAAAGATAGTTATCAACCACTAGTTTTCTTGCTTAGGAATCATGTAAATGATAGCATGATTTTAGGACCTAGAAATGTACCCAAGTGTGTGATTTTGTGTATACGAAAGACCTTCTATGCACAAGATAAAAAGATGGGCCCCTTTATTCAAAATTTCTTAGATTAGTAGAAGGTACACAAATATCTAATAAGGTCGGAGGTTTCCAAACTTATTCAAAGAAAAGGATAAAGGGTCACCCAAGGGTGGGCAATGGGTCTAGTGTGGGATGATGTTGGACCCCTAAATTCTTATACATTATTTTGACTAAGTCCCACATTGAGCAATCATTTTTTTTTTTGATTGGTAAACGCTTTTGACCGGAGCTATGAACCGGTGGGGAGAGGGACCCCAACCCTACAAATACGGAAGAAGGAAGAAGGAGAATGAGAAGACGGGGAAGAGAAAGAAAAGAGCTAAAGCTAAGAGAGGAAGAGAAAACAAAGACAAAGGAAACACCACGGAACGAAGGACCCAGGACTAGCCACTACAGACCCGAAGAGTGACCAGCCCGTGAGGAAGCCGCCTGCAGCAGGAAGTTGAAGGTTGGAGTGCTCGATCTTTGAGGGCATTCAATTGATCAACAGCTGAATGGAGAGGAAACAGGCCGCATCTATGTCCATGACTGGTAGAAAAAAGCTGGTCCAGAGAAGGGTGGAAATTTTGTGCAAACGTGACCAGGTCCCTGTATTGTCCGCTGAGCCAGCGAATATCCCTGCCTGAACCGATAGCGAGCTCGTCCACGTCTTCAACCCACAGAAGTGGGTCAGGAAGTGAGAAATCCACGAGCTGGTCGTGAAGACCAACGCAATGCACAACATAGATAAGGTCAGAAGCAACCAATTCCACATCCGAAATGACAGGATGAAGCAATGTGCAGAAGGACACGAAGGCGGACGCGACGTCGGAGTCGGTGCGCGGGCGACGGGCGTTGAAGCGATACGAGTCTCCAAGAATGGTTTCAATGGCCTCGGCCTCGGCTGTGGTCGAAAATTTGAAAATCATGGCCAATCTCCTCCTGTCAATGGCAGACACGTCGGCCAGTTCGCGGAACTGTCCACGCAGCCACAAAAGGAAAACCCACAAAAGACATGGCGTCGGGAAGAAGCAAAACGAAGGCAAGGAAAGACATTCCAGGCGGACAGCAAAAGCAAGCTAATATAGAAAGGGATGAAGGAGCAGTCCCGAGGGAAGCCTGGCTAGAAACGCTTGGAGGTGACGGGAGCCAGAGAAGCGTGTGGGAGAACAACAAGGGGAATGGAAGGACGCCGCCGAAAAAAGAGAGGGGGGGAGGAGACCGACGCACGGGGGAGCTGCCAGACGCAGTGGAGGCGCGGAAGACTTAGCCGCAACTGTTGCTCCGATCGAGGGAAAGGAGAGAAGAAGACCAGGCCACATGTGATCATTGTTGGAGGAAACCAAGGCGGAGGGATTGTCGATTGCGTAGTTGGCCAGAAATCAGCTGCCTTGTTCGCTTCTCTGTACTTATGAGATATGTTCCAGGAATGTAATTTGCCAAGCCAATAATGAATAGAAGGAAGGAATAGGTTCATTTTCCACGATTGAGAAGCGCCAGTAGAGACCGCTGAAATGAGGATTTGAGAATCCCCTTCGATACAAAGGTCAGAACAACCAATATGAACCGCCAACTTGACCCCTTCCAGGAGGGCCTGAGCTTCGGCAGAATTGCTAGTGCCATCTTGTAACGGGAAAGAGCCCGCGTGGATGAGGAGACCTCGATCGTCCCTGAGGATGCAACCAGCCCCAGAGGGACCCGGATTACCTCTGGAGGCCCCATCGAAGTTTAATTTCCACTAGCCCCTCTGGGGACGCCATCTAGTATTTTCCCGAGCAGCATTTTTTCAATTTGTGAGAGCCCCTTGGATAATAGAACCAGGAGTGGGAATTTTAATGAGAGACCAATGCTGAAGAGTGGCGAAGTCTTTGGAGGAAAAGGAATGAAAAGAAGAACACTTAGCACTAATACATTCAGAAATTGCCACCTCCAGCTTGGAGAGGAAAGAAGGGAGCTCACCGTTTGCTCTCTGAAAAGGCGGAGGTTTCGTTCCCACCAAACATGCCAAAGCAAGAAGTAAGGACTGACAAGCCAAATAGAACTGTGCAAGCAATTTTGGGAAAAAGACGGCCATGAAGAAAGATTGGCATCAATTCTGCTGCAATGGACCCATGCAACATTCAGCTTATTAAGAGCCAATCCCAACACTTGGAGGTGAAAGGACAAAAGAGGAAGAGATGATCCAGATCTTCCTCTGCCTCACCACAAAGAAGACATTTTGATGGGCCAAAGAAGCCCCACGCACGCCTTCTAGCTTGAGTGAGAACCTTTCTCTTCAAAACAAGCCAACCGAAGTAAGCAATCTTCGGTGTAATGTGAGGGTGCCAGCATCCATAAGAACTCGGAGAACCCTTGCCGATTTGAGAAAGGAGTATGTTATATCCATTCTTAACAGTGTAATGGCCAGAGCTATTTCCTACCCAAAATAAACAATCTGAACAGTTAAGGAATGAAGCATGACGTTCCTCAGAGAGGTGGAAAAGAGATCAGCTTCATGAGCAGAGGCGCCGATAGACAAGATATCTTTCCAACACCAAGAGGGCGAACCGTTGGGATGCTGGAAGCCATAATCGAAACAAGAGAGCCCCAAAGTAATTTTGAAGAATTCATAATACCATTGAGAGAGGGAAGCAAGTTGAGGGGAGGGAAGCCATTCCAGCTTTCGTCCCAGAAAGACACTACCCGACCATTGTTAATCTTCCACGAAACCCGATCAGCAATAAGATTTTTGGATTTACACATAAAATTCCAAAGGTGAGAGCCCTTAGGAAGCTCAGAACTGAAAGAAAAAGCTCATTACGTTGCCCTTCCATGTACTTATGAGCCAGGACCTTAAAGGCGAGTCTACTATTATCAGAAATGAAATTCCACACCAATTTTGCTCCGAGAGCCATGTTCTGAATGGCCAAATCCAGGATGCCCAGACCACCCATCTTCTTAGGAAGCTTGACCAGATCCCAATTAGCAAGGTGGAATTTGCGTTCAGAGTTGAGGCCTTGCCACAAAAAGTACGGGCCACCTTCTCAATTTTGAGTAGAACAGAATTAGGGATCTGTAGAATGGAGAGCATGTATATAGGAATAGAGAGGAGCACCGAATTTATGAGAAGCGCACGACCGGCAAGGGACAACCATTTACCTTTCCAGGAGAGGAGTTTGGCAGAGATGGAATTAAGAAGCCCGTTCCATAAGTGAGCCTTACCCTTCCCATGAAACAAAGGAACTCCCAAGTAAGTGTGGGGAAGTTTGCCCAAAGAGAAACCAAGAATCTCTTTAATTCTCCCCTGAAGCCTGGGGGCCACGTTAAAGAAGAAGATCACAGATTTATGAAAATTTAAGACTTGACCCGCAGCAACAGAGTAGGAATCCAGAATAGAGGAAATGCGCCTAGCCTCCGGAACAGTCCCTTGGCCAAAGAGAAAAGTATCGTCAGCAAATTGCTGATGAGAAAGAGGAGGAAGATTGGAGGACATGTGAAGGCCTTTCAATGAACCATCATGAATCGCAGCCTTAATGCTACGACTAAGAGCTTCCGCCACAATTGTAAAGAGGAAGGAGGAAAGCGGGTCACCTTGACGAATGCCCCTGCTACTCTGAAAGAAGCCTTCCGCTGAGACCCATTTACGAGAACCGAGAAGCGCGGGGAAGCAATACATTCAAAAATCCACTTACAGAAGTGAGCACCAAAACCCAAAGCTTGCAAAGAAATAAGAAGGAATCTCCGTTTACTCCGATCATAAGCTTTGCTGAAATCCAATTTTAGCAACATTCCTGCTCTGGAAGAATTATGAAGGGAGTGAATGAGTTCATGAGAAATAATAATGCCTTCCGTGATGGACCTTCCAGGAATGAACCCACTCTGTTCCGGGGCTATAAACTTATGCATCAAAGGGGAAAGTCTCGTGGCAATAGCTTTGGAGATAATTTTATAGGTGGTATTGCACAGGAAATAGGCCTGAAGTCATCTAGCTTCTCAGCAGGGGATTTTTAGGGAACAGACATAATGAAAGTGTGATTAAGGTTCCCAAGAATCTTCCCCGTAACTCTGGATTCCTCACCGCCTGCCACACAGTGGGACCGACGACATCCCAGAAATCCTGGAAGAAGGAAGCTGGGAAACCGTCCGGCTGGGGCTTTATCACGCTTCATGGAGAACACAATTTTCCGAACCTCCTCAAAGGAAAAGGGGGAAAGAAGCAAAGCATTATCAACCTCCGAAATACAGCTGGGAATTAGAGTGAAGAAGGATTGCGGACCAAGAGGGGAATCCGTATCATTAAGGAGCTTGCGGAAGAAATCCACCATTTCTGATTTAATCTGAGCTTGCGAGGTGGCGTAGGTGGAGTCTTCGAGTTTGAGAGAGGAGATGTAATTGAAGTTTCTTCTGGCTCGGACCGAAGAAAAGAAAAATTTGGTATTTTTATCTCCATCCAACAACCATGTTTCCCTGGATTTTTGACGCCAAAAGGTTTCCTCTTTAAGAAGGATATCCCCAAATCCTTTAGCAGAATTTTTTCCTTCTGGTGATCCTCCTGTGACATCCCATGTAACAAAATACTCTCGTTAAGAGAGCGAAGAGACTGCTCTACTCGAAGCTTTTCATGAAAGATATTTTTGAACTTCGAATGGTTCCAGCTTTGTAATTTATCTTTGAGCAAAGATAACTTTTTTGAGAGTTGAAACATCCGAGTTCCTTTGACAATAAAGGAGTCCCACCAACCCTTAATCAACGACCAGAGAGAAGGGTCCTGAAGCCACATATTTTCAAATTTAAAGGGGGAACGACGCGGAGGGATGTCAAAGTTGAGAACCACAAAACAGAAAATGGTCGGAACCAGAAAGAGGGAGGACCGAGCTTTTGAGAAGAAAATTCTGCTGCAACCAATGCTCGGAGACCAGGAAGCGATCAAGACGCACCGCGAGGGAACTGAACCTGAACGCTGTTGTTCCAAGTGAACCAACCCTTGCACGGCTCCAAATCGACCAGGATGAGAAGAGGAAACAAAGGAAGAGAAATCCACCTGCGAACGAGGCTGCCATTGAAGACCACCCTGCTTATCTCGATCAGAAAGGGTAGCATTGAAATCACCAGCAATGATGAATTTATTCCCGCTAACACGGACGTCAGCAGCTGCCAAGATTACCCCAGAGAATCCTTTTGCTGATGGGAGTGGATGGACCATAAATATTGCCGAGGAAAAAGAAATCCTCCGAGTGCTTAATCGAAACCTTGCACCAAATGAAATTTAAATCTATAACAAGGGGAGCAATCATGCAACTAGCAGCTTTCCAAAGAATACCTAAACCGCCCGAGGCTCCGACAGAATCCGAGAAGCAACCTTCCCACCCTTTCCATTTTTTGAACCAACTTCTTTTACAACCTCAGCCGACATTTTAGTTTCCTGAATCAAACAAATATCCACACCCTCATCCAGGGCATAACGTCTTAACAGACGTTGTTTGTTAGGAGCATTAAGGCCCCTAACATTCCAGAAAAAATGATCATATTTGCTTCAGAGAGGACTTGCCTCTCCTACTGGAAGACGGGAAGAAAGACCGAAGCTGAAGTTGCTTCCCGTGGGCAACTTCGTTGAGAGAAAGCTTACATTTGTTAGGGCGACCAAGAATACTTTTGGGACCAAAATCGACATTAAGAAGAGGGGGAGTGGGAAGGAGCGGTCCCAAAGGTCATGGAAGGGGGAAGGGGACGCGGCGGTAGCAGGGGTTCCTCAGGGGGGTCGACATCGGAAGACAAAAGCAAATCCTCTTTAGCCGTGATCCATTTCTCAAGGTCATCCGAGCTACCACCCATACCAATGGAAATGCCCTCATGGAACAGGGATAGGATCCGGGAGGAGTCCTTAACAACAGCCGCCGTTTCTTTGACTAGGGAGAGCGTTTCAGGAGCCAAAGCAAGAGGTTCAATGACAGGAGGGGGATCCTGGGGGGCAAGGGAAGGAGGAGACGAAAGAGGAACACCGGGGAGAAGAAGGTGGGTGGGCAGGTGAGATGTGGGGGACACTTTCCGCCAAAATGAGGCACCAGGGGTGGGATTGAAACAAGACTTACGAGTATGACCTGGTTTCAAACACTTGAAACAGATATTGATAAACCTTCATAAACAACCTTCTGTTTCCAGATACCCGAGGGGGTATTGATGAGAATCAATTCCTTTGGTTTAAGAGCTGTAGAAGCAGAAATGCAAACTCTGGCAAAGGAAGAAAGAGTACCATTCAGAGTAACAGGATCAATGCGAATGACCCGCCCGAGACTGGAGCAAATTTTAGAAAGGATGGGTGCCGACCAAAATTCACTAGGCAGGGAATACAGTCTAATCCACACTTGAAACCCATCCTCCGCCGCCTTGTGACAATCAAAATGAGGCTCCCACTCGCGAATCGCAAGACCCGAATCGGAAAGAAGAGAATTTTTCCTTTCCATAGTGTCATTTTCTCTGAGCAGCGCTACGGAAGAGCACAAGGAAAAAACCCTTTTCCAGGGAACGAATACTTAGGCCGCTGCCCCACTGTGTTTCGCACCAGTCCTTATACTCGAAAAAGAGAGCCGTCTTCCAATGAACTTAGCAAAAATAGCCCTCGAAGAAAGACAATTCGTATGCTCGGTGAAAGCAACATCCTCGATTAAGGACACGGAGGGAATATCGTCCTGTGAAGGAGACGAGTCACTGTCCGTGAGGAGCGAATCAGCGTCAGGCCCACGGGGACCCAGACGTTTGAGCATAGAATCTGACAAGCCCTGGCCCGCCTGGCGCACCATTGCTGCACCCCAAAGGGGCGAGACCAGGGGACCGTTGAAGGAACGAAAATTCAAAAAATATGATCTCACGGCTTCACCATCGCCATCATCAACACCGGACAATAATATGATGTTGATTGTGGCTCCCTTATCACATTGAGAAATCATTATTATTCATTATTCTTATCCTTTTTATTATTTAGAGCATGCATTTGGAGGAAAGTTTGCATGTAAGATGTGGGATAGATAGAGGAAAAATCAATGTGTAAACATAGAACTTTGAGACAAATTTAGACACACGAGTATAGTGAAAAAGAAGCACATACAGATAGTTGGGTTTGAAGAGTAGTTGTATGGGTGAGAAAATCTTAGGACAAAAAAAAAGGATTAAATGGTTTAAAGATATAAAAATAACTACAAATTTTGGCATATACATGTTAAGGAAAATCGAAAGCGTGTAGAAAATTAGTCGAGTTCTAAGAATAGAGATATTAATAATAGACCAAAAATCATGTAAAACGAAGGAGAAGACATATAAAAGAAATGGAACTATCATGCAACAAAGAAAGCATTCCATGTAGGATAAGGAACTAGGATAAAGTGACATGTGGCATAAATATCACCTCTATGTAATAGTTAGTTGTTAAAAATAGAACCCAAGGGTTAATTATAACTCTTGCTCGATTAGTGAAAGGAAAGTCCCCATTGGTATATATACCTATCGTGGATCATTGTAAAGAGACACTAACATTGTGATCAAGATTATTATCATCGATGAGAACTTGTATGAGAGCTATGTTTTTATTATGAGTATGGAGAAGAGTATTATGGAGTTATTCTTTATGTGAGTATGATTTTATTGATTATCTCTCTTATTGTTGTATCATGAATGTTTTTCTTTAATTTTATTATCTTTCTAATCACTTCATATTAACATACCAAACATAATGGGGTTCAAAAATCTCTCATACCTCATGTTTCACGATAAGTTGTGTACGTATGAGTAAAACAAATGAGGTAAGGTGGGGAGGAATACCCGAAATGAAGGTGGAAGGTAGATTGTGTGCATTCTGATTTCCTGATCCAATGCTGATTACGAGAACTTCATTTTGGCTATGAGGAACTACCTATGAATGCAAAACAAGACCATAAGAGGAATATTAAACAATATATGTCAATAGACTTCCTAGCGTGTGCTAGATCCAAGAAGTGTGATACTTCCTAGATGGTTGTCAATCCACTATTTAATACAATTCAATGCAAGAGATAATGTAAACAAATAACATCCTATTATAGTTGATATGATTTAGGTATCTCATTCAAATACAATAAGAAAATCTAATCTAACATGTAAGGTAGCCAAGGTGGCTGGAACAGGCCAGGATCAGGTTTTGGATGGTTTGAGCTATTTGGGTGAAGGTTATTAGGTTATTGTTACAAGTAGAATTACCAGATATAGAGACCGACATCGGTTTGATATGACCGATGCTAGTTGAGAGAAACCACGATGGTTTAGGTTAACCGACGTCGGTAGGGGAAAACTGATAGAAACTTAATGAAACTTGGTTTTGGAGATTCTTTGTGATTGCATAGAGAATGGGAGAATGAGGGTTAGGTTGCCAAAGAAGCTGAGAATGCTCGAGACGTCTGGAGTCAGGTATGGGGAGCTGGGAGGTTGTAGGTGGTTAGGTGGATGGATTGACAGGAAGGTGGGAAATGATGGGATACAAAGGATACTAGGAGTCTCAAATAGAGATAAAGAAACTAATCTAAATAAGTATGAAAAGATGTAGATCCAAATACACTTACTTGTATTTGTAGACCTAGTGGATAGATGGAGGTGATGGTTGATCATGCGCATTGGTGATCGGTGCTATGGAAGTTCTTACCAAAACGTTACCATGAATTCTTAACCTTTAGATTAGTCTTAGTGCTGATTTAGGATGTCCTGATGTGCGATAGGGCTCAGTTCGTGCTTGCATGAAAATATCTCTCTCTCCAAAATCAAATAATTCGTCACACCTCTAGAACAAAGTTACCAAAGTGAATATATGGTAACCGACGATGGTTTAGATTAACTAGCGTCGGTTTAGGGTTAGCCAAAGTCGCTTAAGGTAGGAAATCTTAGGTTACCAAAACAACAGATCTTGGCTATCTTTTTTTTCCACTTCTATATGTTGTTTTGGGTCTAAAATGGTATTTTCCACGTAAGTAATTGGGCATGTTGTTAGAGAAAGAATAGGCATGTAGTGTTAGGGTTAGACCAAGTCTCAGTTAGTTATGGTAAGTAGAGATTGAGTCCTAGTTAGAATGAACATGCTAAAAATAGGTCCATAATGAGGTGTCTAGGTGAGGTGGTCAAGTGAGGACATTAATTAAATTAATTATTTCAATTAATAATGTGCACTATGGGATATGAATATGTAAGGTATGGTTTATTTAATTAACGAGGCTATAAGGGTGGTACGACCTAATTTTGGTGTCTACATTTTTCCCCTTTTGTCACATAGCTTGTATTGGTAAGTGACACTAACAAAAACAAGAAGTGATTTCCCCATGTGTGGGTGAAGGTGATCCCCCTCAAACTAGGAACTGATGAGGTGTTATATAGAATCGGTGAGTGGTTTGATAAATGTGTAGTTGGTGGAAGTGAAGGTAGGTGGGGAAGGGTATGAGTACTATGGGAAAGGGTCAAATTGGGAATGGGTAATGGTCAAATCGGGTAATAAGTAATGGGCTAGGGTCAAATGGGGTAATGGGTAATGGTCAAATCAGGTAATAGGTAGTGGGCCATGATCAAATGGGGTATTGGGTAATGGTCAAATTGGGTAATAGGTAATGGGCCAAGGTCAAATTGGGTAATGGGTAATGGTAATCAAATACACGCACACATATAGACTGCAACATAGTACCAGGTTGAAGAGCTTGTAAACTCTACATTGTCTAAGGTCGATAGGTTTATCCAAACAAGGGTGAAGTGATTCAGGTATCCAACGCATAGGATATGGTCCAGAAACACAACGTAGGTTAGGTGCAAGAATGTTTAGGTATGTTTTGGTACACCAAAGGTTGGGTCGGGATAAACGACATGACAATAGGCAAGGTAAGGTCATTAGGCCAAACAACATGGGTAACAACATCACAAGGTATAGTGAGTACACAAGGTCAATGGTCACACCAAGTAGGTTAGGTCTAAGTAAATAGGTCATGGCATGGGTAAGGCCAAGGTATGGGTAAAATAACAAATCCCTAGATGTAACTAAGGAAATGTAGGGGTAGTGTGGGCTTGTAGGTAGGTTGCAATAAGTGTGGGTAAGGTCAAAGCATATCGAGTAATAATGAGTTGAGGTCAAAAGTGGGCGAGATTGGGGTGAAAATGGTAATGACAGGACTGGTGGTGCGGTTATAAAGGACCCGGCATTGGTTTGGTATACTGATGCTAGTTATAAAGGAGCCGACGGCGGTTTGGTATGACCGATGCTGGTTATAAAGGAACCGACATCGGTTTGGTATGAATGACGATGGTTATGTCGGTTAGGGTTAATAAAAAGAAAAATCCATATTTTACGGATTCATTTTAATGTGTTGCTATTTGGGAAAATGACAAAGTGGTGGGGTAAGAGTAGAAAGCGATGGTACAAGGTGTTTGAGCTGAGTTGGTGAGTGACTAGTGTGTGATTGGCATTCGATAGGTGGGTCCACAAGATTGATTGGAGCCATTTGATTGGTTGTGAGGTGAGGAGTGGATTTGGTGATGGTGGAAGCGGGAGAGGGTTCGGGTGGACCATTGGCGCAGCGTCTAGATGTACTACCATGTCGATGACACCGAGACGAGGTAGGATTCAATCCACTTATGTATTTGGATTGAAAAGAATGTTCAAAATTGGTTTGGGTTAAAGGGGGTTTGGGGAAATTTTATTTTGCATTTGTAGGTAAAAATGAATGAAATGAGGGAGGGGGTCCAATATAGTGTAAATAGGGGTGGGAATGAAGTTAGGGTAGGTTTGGGTAGGGTAGAGTAGGTTTTTAGGGTGTTTTTGAGAAAATTTTGATAGGCGGGGGTTTGGTTTTTATTGCGTGACGAGAGATCGACATCGGTCGGGGTTGGCGGCATTGGTTGGTCATGGCCAATATTAGTCAAGACCGAGGTGAACAACACCGGTGAAATTGAATCAACGTCGGTCAAGGAAAACTAGTGATGGTTAAGGCGACCGCATCGCTTAGGGATGATGAGAAATAGGGGTAAGGAATGGGTAGGGGAAGGAAAAATAGGAAAGGAAGGGCTAAGGGAAGGTGGATGTAGGGAAAAATGGAAAAAAAAAGGGTTTTGGGCGATGGTGGGGGGGTAGTAGATAAAATGAACTAAGATGGGTAAGGATGATAAGGTAAAATAGGTGTAACAATACACTAGGAAAAAGGCGATTGGTAGGGTGGTGGTTTGGGTAGGGTGTTGTGGGAAATAGTTGTGTCATGTAATAGGTGTGTTGGGTAAAAGTTATGTTAGGTATGGTTAAGGCTAAAAAATGTTTTGTTCGATTGGTACATGCAAGAGAGCGATTACGGATGTGGGAGCAGTACTACCTCTATTGCTTGGTGATACGATCGAGCGTGATTGAGGAGGAGTGGTGGCACATGACGATGTAGGACTGATTGGGATCTGACACTATAGGCGTGTAGCTCGAGATCCAAGTTTGATGGTCGCACTCATTGAGATGGGATTCAACAACCAACACTTTTTGGTTGCCGACGGGTGAGATTATTGTCACCCTAGAGGATGTATACAAGATCCTGTGGTGCATCAATAGTTAGGGAGAAGGTCTATTCTATTACCTTAGAGGCCTCAAAGGAGTTGATAGTGACTGTATTTGGAGAGTTGATGATGGAGCTCAGATACCATAACGTGATCCTGAGCTATGGAGACATGTATGCGGCCTATCCTCAGGAAATGAGGTAGGTTGTCCTAATTATGACGGTGGTGTGTTGTTTTGTGTTACCGAGATCGAGAGGGTGGGAGATTTCAACAAGAATTGATGGGAGTTCTCCAGGACATGATGGAGGATAGGACCTGTTTTCACAGGGCACCAACATTTTGGTGTAGTTATATACAGAGTTATGGGCCTATAGGAGGCTACGGAGGTTCAGTTTGTGTTGTACCTTCCTTCTTCATGTTGGGCATATGAGCACATCGTATGTGTGCGTCTAGTTGGTTTGCCCCAACCTGATGCATTCGATGCGGGCTTGGTCCGAGTTGGTTACAGGTGTTGGGTACCTATTGGGGGAGAGCACATGGCTACTAGGGCTGCACATGATGTGGCATATTACAGGTGTGTGCTAGAGGGATTGTTAGGGGTTGACATTATTTGGAGGCCATATGTTGGCTTCCCTTCCTACAGACACATGGCAGTGGAGTTGGATGAGCTACAACTGCTTAGGTGGATAGAGGATGTTGTGCCAGAAATCACGGGATGATACCTATTGATAGGGTCAAATGACAGTTCATGTTGCCCTAGACGTGCCTCCACCATTCCCACAGTACATGAGAGATGACATGGAGAGGCCTATGCCTCTACCACAATAGATTGTGCCGACATGATAGGAGGAGCAGGTGTTGGACAAGAAAATTGATGATGCTTGAGGTTACTTGACAGATACATGCGGTGGTGGCGGTGCGGTTATAGGGGCAACACCACCGAGGCCAAGGCAGCTTAACATAGCCACTATTACAATTCAAAGGGACACATTGTAGGGGCAGGTGGCCACCCTTTTGACAAAACTTAGAGTGTTACAGGGGGCAACTCACGGATCGAGGGCATAATTTTCCACTTTACAAGTGCAGGTGGTATCCTTGCAGGCCCAGTTACACAGGGATAGGTACACACACATGGTGGTAATGGTGATGGGGGACAGGTAACCACCTTATAGGCACAAATAGTAGGTTAGCAGGGTTAGTTGGCCACTGCACATGTTCATATTGTTTCCCTACAGGCCCAAGTCACAGCACAGGTGCCCTCACAAGCCTAGGGATAGGGTCCCATATTACATGCAGTAGCGGGACAAGGTCCCATGGTATAGGGAGGAGGGAAGGGTTCATAGGGATAGGGGCCAAGGCCATCATTAACAAGAAAAAGCTTGCATGTTTCTGTGAGACCTATGGCACCACCACAGATAATGTTGATGGGTGATTCAAGGATGTCATGAATGAGGCTAGATATTACCAAGATCAACTAAAGACTGTAGGGATAGATGTCCCCTCCTATGCTAAGTACAAGGCACAATGGGCTTGAGTGAGAGGACAAGATCCTACACGCATAGTGCTAAGAGTTAGGGTCAGGTGAGGCCACTAGTTCATGGAGGCAAGACCCGGTTTAGGCCAGGTGGAGACTAGACCGAGACCCATGGAGGGTGGAGAGATGTTAGTAGGGTGTCAGACATGTAGAGAGGAGGAGATAGATGAGACTGGCCCCGAGGGTCTCAGGTGGGGTGATGATTAGTCACTGGTATGGTTATTTATTTTTTGATATTTTGATATATATACCGGCCTGTGCAGCCAAAGATGGTGAGGTTATACATGAGAGTTTTTGTGAGTTGATTATTATACCAGCTTGTGTGCTAAAGTTTTTGAGGTTTTACTTGAGATATTCTTGTATTATTTTGTATTAGTGTATATTTGATGGATACACATACTTTCATTTATAGATGGTGAGATTGATGGTATGGATGATGTACTTGTGTTTTTAAATTTCTATTGTTATTTGTGTATGGATGGAAACTAGGTGGATTAGGCATGGTGGAGTCAGGTCGGTTTAGGCATGGTGGAGTTAGGTTGGTTAGGAATGGTTGAGTTAGGTCAGTTAGGCATGGTTGAGTCTAGGTTTGTTGGTTTTGATTTAATTTCCAAGTGTTGGTAACATGGGAAATAAATGATAAGTTATATGTATGTTATGGTGTAAATTTCCAAAAATTGTGATATTATAGAAATGTGGAATGATTGATTAGATGTTTTGATGGTGTGATAAAATGGTAAATATGTATGAATGAGAAATTTCCAAATTTTATGAGAAATGGAAACTAATTAAGGGTGAATGCTATTAGAAAACATGTGGGAAAAATGGGTTAGGGTAAAGAATGGCTGAGCTAACCTCCAAGGGCCCCATGCCCTCGAAGTGTTGCCTACATAGCCCCAACGAAAAGGGGCCTCAGGCCGATGTAGTTCTCCCATAAGCTAGGGAAGAATATGATGAGGTAGAGGAATGGGTTGGTAGGTTTCAGGCATGATTGAGTCTAGGTCATAGGCATGGTTGAGTCTTAGGTGAAAGTGGAAATTGGTAAAATGTAGATATCGATGGTTAGTTCTGTATAGGGTAATCAATAAGTAATGAAGAAGGTGAATGGTAAGAGGTGACAAAAAGATCCACCTAATTGATAAGAACCATAATGATTCTACCATACCAAAGATTGGCTTATGAACATAAGACCCTAAAGGTGGTGCATGATTGACTATGCTAAGGGTGAAGAAAGTCACATGATCATGAAATGTCATGTTTGTGGAAAGTCCCTTGAGGAGATAGGAAATTAGGGTGAAAAGGAAATGAGGTGAAAATGGGTGGTTTTAGCGTAACTTAGTGTACGACAACATGTTTACCTGGAAAGAAACCCATGATCAAAAATAGGCAAGTCCATGATGAAAAAGTTATCATTTTTGATTTTTGTTTTTGTTTTTGATAGACTAATCGATGTGGGAATTCTATGTGGGATGAGTATATTATCTCCTTGAGGTCTTCGTGAAGCTGATCAATGTGGGAAGCTTCTAAGTATTTTGTTTTGTTTTTGTTAGGATAGTCCCTTTTTATGATAGACTATGTGTAGTATGGCGAGCTTTGTATAGTTTTCCTTCAAGGGAGTAGTCTATTTATAGTGGTGAGATAGAGAGAAGAGATGTCCCTTTTGAGGGATTCATCTTTTTACTAGAAGTTTGACTCAAGGAGTTGAATCCCATTGTGCTTTTGGAATTATTTTTCTTTTTGGACTTTTAAGTCATGGACAAGACTATAGAGGAATATTAGGCTCTTGTTTAGAAGACAAAACCCTAGCACACATAGATTAACTATGAAAGAGATGGTTTTGAGTGATGAATGAACATGGGATTCCATCTTGAAAAAGACAAAAATTATCCATGAAAATCATGCCATGAGTAGAGTCATGGTACTCATGTTGAAGATAAGGCTGAAAGGTGACGGTTAATCACATGATTCGATTTAGTTATTGACCCCAAGAATAGGTAATATGAAAGGTGAAGGGTGCTCAAGGGATGAGCTGGAAATAGATAGAAGGTGATATAGGACTTGATTCAACAATAGAATGGTCGAAGATGTAAGGCATTCAGGGGTTCAAGTTTGGGTTTACCTTCGAGTGAAGACAAATGATAAGCACCTGATCCAAAGGTATGAGTAACGGTATAGGGTCTAAGCCAATTAGGAGTGAATTTTCCCCATTTAATTTTTTCTTCTTTGGTTACATGTTGATTTTCCTTCAGGATGAGGTTGTTGACCTGGAAGGTTAGTTCATGGACATGTTTTTCATAGGCATGTTTGATACATTTTTGGTAGATTTGGAGATGATAAAGAGCATTGAGATGATGTTCATCTAACAACTCAAGTTGTGCTAAATGGTTACGCGAAAGTCATCATCATTGAGCATGTCTTGTAGTGAGATGCAGAGAGATGGAATTTGGACTTCAAGAGGCAAGACAACCTTGGTACCGTAGACCATAGAGAAAGGCGTGACAACATTAAAAGTATGAAAACTAGTGCGGTAAGCCCACAAGGTGAAAAGAATGTGTGTATGTCAATCCTTTCTAGTATCGTCAACTACTTTCATAAGAATTTTGTTCAAGGTTTTATTGGTTGATTCTGCTTGGCCATTCATTTTTGGGTAGTAAGGTGAAGAGAAACTGAGTTGAATGCCAAAAGTGTCACAAAGATTTCATAGGGTTTTATTTTTGAATTGCTTGTCGTTATCAGTGATGAGGCGATGAGGGACACCAAAGTGACAAATAATGTGATGGTTGATGAATTCACAATATTTTTTTTTTTTGTAGAAATGAGGGGAATGGCTTCTACCCATTTAGTGTAGTATTCTATTGTGGTTATAATCCATTGATGGTGTTGTGAAGAATGAGGATTGATCTCTCTGACAAGGTCCAAACCCCATTGAGAGAAAGGCCTAAGATCTTATGCGACCTGTAAGGCATGACTAGGTGTGTGATGAATATTATCATGTTGCTGGAATTTCACACAACGTTGGAAATAGTCACAACAATCAAAATTTAGGGTTTTCCAATAATAGCCTAAATGAATAATGTGTCTAGCAATAGCTAGGCCACTAAAGTGACCTCCATAAATTCCTTCGTGAACCTCCTTGATAGTGAAGGGAATTTCATAACTTGTAAGGAATCGTAAGAGAATACCGTTGAAGCCGTGTTTATAAATAAGACCACCCATGATCACATAGTGAGAGACACCTTTAAGAAAGGCGCGTTGTCCATTATGAGTAAGGAGGCAGAATGGAAAGGGAAAGGTAGTCTACAAACTACTTATACCAAAGGTCACATGGGTCAAGTGCAACTTTTATGACGGAGTTAACATCTTGAGATAAATAAGAAGGTGATTATAACCTTTGTATTGTGACAAATATTTTGGATTCGAAGGTGAAGTAGGTATCCGAGAAGCCGTGGTAGGCCATGTGTAGTGCCATTTTTTTTTTTTTTTGAAATGTAAGCACACTAAACTTTCAGATTGTATATGTAATGCACATCTATATTGCATATTTCTAAACAACAAATCTTTCCAAATGAAGGCATTGAAAATAAAAGTTCTTGGTTTCATTATAAATTCAAATGACAATCTTACAAGATTCTTGCAACTATAAAATAGAAACTTTCTTAGTGATGACCAATGTTTTCAAGAAACAATAAGTACAAAATGGTTATATACAAGAATGAGAAACTTTACAAGCCACATTTATTTACAACATGAAGGTAATGCCCACAAAAGATGAGGATGACCAAGATGGCAAGAGGCTCAACTATCTCCAACTTGAGCTCCAACTCCAATACTCCTACAAGAATCCAACTCCAAGAGAACATGGCTTGTTTACCACCCAACCAATAGGCATCATCACATGCCTTTCCATGGTTGGAAGTCATGCTAGCCTCCCCCAAGCCCATGGGAGAGAGGAACTAGCTTCCACAATGTGCACAAGTATAGAGGGGATTTACACACAACAAGACAACATAAAACCATTTAACCACTTACTACACATGAAAACAACAACATGAGGATAACAATGTCAACCTCACAAGGGGGAAGAGAGGAAGAAGGATGCCCAAATCAAGGTGTCCAACCATAGGAGCACCAATAAATATATATATACAAAACTCCTTATACCTCCTAATCATTCATCCTCCTTATTCCTCCTTATGCTATAGAAATCCTTCTTGGGAGGATTTTCAAACCCAAGAGGGTTTCCTCACCAAGAATGGGGAAAGGTTCAAGCCATATGAACCTTTCTCCCACCTCAAACCATATGAGGGGATGAGAAGGGACCTTCATGGCTTGACCAACAACCATGAGGTTTGAGAGGGAAATCCCTCTCTCTTCCCCTACATTCTCCAAAAACCATCAATCCAAATGATGGTGGAGAGAAAACAAGAAAACCACAAGAACAAACAACAACTACATTCATCATACACTTCTCAACACATATTTCACACACATTATTTCATTGATCAAGCATACATACAAGATAAGCACAACTAAGAAGAAGAAGGTTAAGAATCCTACCTCTATAATGCTTTCCAAGACTCTAAGCTTTTCCCTTTGTCCAAGCTCCCCTCCAAGCTCCCAAAATTCTCCAAGTGCTCCAAAAAAAAAGGAACCAAGAAGACCCATTCTTCCACATGAGGAAGAATAAAAAGAGGAACCCAAAAGTTTCCTCACCAATGAGAAAGTGACAAGTGTCACCTCCTCTCCTCTCAAGAGTCAAAGATTCCAAAAACCAAATAAGTAAGAGTAAACTCACCTTTTACTCCTTTTCACCCAAAATACCAAAAACTAAAATAAAACAAAGTGGAGCAACTTTTAACACTTTCACACAACCCAACCATCTTACATGGATGGTGACTAAAGAGGGCTAAATGGGAGGGAAACTCCCTCCAAACCTTGGAAATAGGCCCCCCTACCTATTAGGTAGGGTCCAAGGGCCCATTTTCATGCTAAGGAACCCCAAACTCAAAAGGGGTCCCTAAAATTACCCAAAATAACCCAATTTCGGGTTTGGCATGCTTGGGCACAAGGGTAGAGGGTGTGGGGTCCACCCAAGGTTCACATGTGGTCCCCAATCCCTTCTACCAATACACACACACTTTCCCAAAACCAACACTTAACTTAATATAAGATCATTAACCTCTAAGCTAGTTTACTTAATAAAACACACCCTAAACACAATTAATTTTACAAGACATAATTACATTACAAATTGAGGGTTCACCCATGGTGCCCAATTAAATACATCTAATCTAAGGCCTCAAACATTTAGCATGGTTAGGACTCAGCCCATGGGCCGCTTGTGCACAATTGCGTAGCTACCCTGAAACCCATGCTCTCCTATACCTGTCACCTGCACACTCATTGCACACATTAACCGCATCTGTCCAATATAATAAACATCATCTATACATCACAATATCAATCAAACTTATAATGTCCTAACATAATTTACAATTGATAGTGCAATGCATACAATTATCCACATAGTTTTCCATGAATCATCCACAAATAAAATTACAACGACATACACTTAGGTTAGCATGAAAATTACCATCATTAAATCCAAAACACTATATCATTAATCAAATCAACCACAAGAGACTAACATCTAACCAATAATTCTATCATATAACCCTGTTAGTGTCATCAACATCATAAGAAATATATCAGTATATGAATCTAGTCCAATTGGCACTACGCGCCCAAAATGCCATAATGTCCATGAGGATAAAATATCATAGTAAAATGTCCAAAGTCTATTAGAGTCTCAATCAAAACATGTCTAGGAATAAAGGAACCAACAGATAACTAGAGCTATAAAAATGTGGGCACTACATCCCCGTCTCCTATAATTAGACTTCCTCCTGGAATTCATTGGAAGAGATAGGGATATCTAGCCCTCAGTGGTGTAGCATCCTCCCAGGTAGCTGATGACTCGTCATATCGGTCCCACTGCACTCTAACCTGGTCCAAATCTCGACCCCGAAGGGCCAACCTCGGTGCTCCAGTATGCGTATGGGCTCCAATCTCCACTGCCCTCCATCCTCTACCTGTAATGCCGACCAATCCAAAACATGAGAAACATCTGGTACATATCTACGTAGTACAGAAACATGAAAACGTCGTGGGCCCGTGCAAGGCGTGGTGGCAAAGCTAGGCGATAGGCAACTGGACCGATGACCTCAAGAATATCAAAAGGCCCCACAAAATGAGGCGATAGCTTAGAACCCTTTCCATAATGGATCGGACTCTTATGAGGATGAACCCTCAAGAAGACTTTGTCACCCACTGAGAAGTGACGATCGATCCTCTTGGTGTCCGCATACGCCTTCTGGCATGCTCTAGCCTACTCAAGACGCTGCCGAATCAGAACAACCTGCTGCTCTAAATCCTGAAGGTAAGCTGGCCCCAAAATAATCCTATCATCTAGTCTATCCCAGCTCAAAGGTGTCCTGCAAGGTCGTCCATACAAAGCCTAATAGGGAGCCATGCCAATGGAGCTATGATAACTGTATTGTAGGAAAACTCAACTAAATGCAAATAGTATTCCCACTTCTTCTGCTGGTCCATCACGTACATCCTCAACATGTCCTCAAGAACTTGATTAAACCTCTCTGTCTACCCATCTGTCTCTGGATGATATGCCAAACTGAAATTAATCTATGTACCCAAGGCCTCCTGAAAAGAATTCCAGAAAATTGATGTGTAGATAGTGTCTCTGTCATTGATGATCGTCTTCGGAATCCCATGTAATCTAACAATGTCCTCCATGAACACTTTGGCGATGGCCTGTGCATTATAGGTGACCTTGGTTTGTGAGAAATTCTCAACCTTGGTCAACTTATCCACTGTGACCATAATGGCATCATGACGATAAGAGGACATAGGGAGTCCTACTATGAAATCCATGGAGATCACATCCTATTTCCACTTAGGAATGTCATGAGGGTATAAGAGTCCTGCAGGATGAGAATGCTCTGCCTTGAATCTCTGACACTCAAGACACCGTGCTACAAAATCTGCTATGTCTCGACGAAGACCTGGCCAATAATATAACTCTCTCAAATTGGCATGCATCTTCTTCACTCCTGGATGTGCTACGTATGGGGCTCGATGAGCCTCAGTAAGGATGAAACTACGCAGATCACCTGCCTTAGGCACATAAATGTGCCTATGGAACCGAAGCAAACCATCTGACTCTAACATGCATCCTGAATATCTCCCTCAAAAGAACCCTGAGAATCCAACATCTGCCTAGCACCCTCATAAAACCTGTCCTCTGGAAGATGCTCAAGTATCCTGCCTCTCAAATCTGACTGCAGTGTCAAAGAAGCAAGCACATGCATCGTCTACTAAGTGCATCTACAACAACATTTTCCTTTCCCTTGATATACTGCACCTCCATGTCATACTCACAAAGGAACTCCATCCAACGCCGTTGACGAGCGTTGAGGTTCGGCTGAGAGAAGATATGCTGTAAGCTACAATGATCTGTCCTCAAGATGAAAGGTCTACCCAAAAGGAAATGTCGCCAACGCACAAGTGCATGAACAACTGCTGCAAGCTCTAAGTCGTGAGTAGGATAGTTAAGCTCATAGTCCTTGAGCTTACGAGACTCAAAAGCAATAACCCGACGCTCCTGCATAAGAACTGCTCCCAAACCCTCTAGTGATGCATCAGTGCAAACAACAAAATCCTCTGTCGGGTCTGGAACTGCTAAGATGGGTGCCGTGGTTAACCTTTCCTTAAGCAATTGAAAGGCTTGCTCACATTTTTCTGACCAATCAAACTTCTTCCCTTTCCTCTGAAGAGAAGTAATAGGGTGAGAAATCCTAGAAAAGTCCTGCACAAACCTGTGGTAATACCCTGCTAAACCCATGAAGCTCCTCACCTCAGTGACTGATGTGGGTGCTGGCCAATCCAAGATAGCCTGAATCTTAGAGGGATCTACGGAGATACCCTCGCCTGATATGATATGACCCAAGTACTAAATCTTTGTCTGAAAGAAGCTGCATTTTTCCAAGTTCCCATACAACTTCTACTCTCTCAAAACCTGAAGTACCTACCTCAAATGCTCCTCATGTTCCTCCTCGGAATGAGAATAAATCAATATGTCATCAAGGAACACTAAAACAAAGCGATCCAGAAATGTCCTGAATACTCCATTCATGAGGCTCATGAAGACAGCTAGGGCATTGGTCAAACCAAATGGAACCACTGTGAACTCATAATGCCCGTAACATGTGCGAAACACTGTCTTATGAATGTCTGCATCTGAAATGCGCAACTGATGATATCCTGACTTGAGATCGATTTTGGAGAACACTCTAGCTCCTGCATCTAATCAAACAAGTCATCAATCCTAGGGAGTGGATAACGGTTCTTTATTGTGACCTTATTGAGCTGTCTGAAGTCTACACAAAGCCTGAGAGAACCATCCTTCTTCTTCACAAATATGATTGGCGCTCCCCAAGGAGATACACTAGGGCAAATGAGACCCTTCTCTAACAACTCCTCTAATTGAATCTTGAGCTCATGAAGCTCTGAAGTCGTCATCCGATAGGGTGCCCTAATGTCAAACCGGTGCAGATCCAGGCACTAAGTCAATGGTGAAATCCACCTCCCTACTAGGTGGTAAACCTAGAAGCTCCCCTGGAAACACATCTGCATACTCCCTCAAAACTGCGTGATCATCAAGGGGTGAATGCTCTGGAGTACTGTCCGAACGATCACTGATAGTGATAGCAAACAACTGGCAACCCTTACACATGCTCCGCTTGAGTTGCTTAGCCGAGATCATGCGCAAGGAAATGGGTCTTTGCATCCCTGAAATCACAACTGCACTACCCAAATCATCCTGACACTCAATGACCTTCTCTCTACAATCCACCTTAGCTCGATGAGCCTCGAGCCAATCCATACCCAACACCAGACTTTCCGATATAGATCCTAAAGGAATAACTCGGAGGTCAAGCGTAGTGGAGAAGACTCCCAAATCGAGTACACAACTCTCTTCCATACGCCACACGAATCCACGGTGAGTTTAGCCCCGAGGCCAACTCAACCTCTCGCCAACTATCCGGATGCTTGTAGCCACCACTAGCCCACACTGGTCCACTATGAGAAGGTGATATAAAGGAATCAAGCACTCGAATCAAAAATTAATGAGACAGAAATACCCTAATAGTACTTATCGTCTTTAATGATCGTGGCCTGATGCTCGGCTGGCGGTCTCGGCTCATCTGTCATACACACATGATGGGCGCGTCCCACATCACCCACCGTCTCTTTCGGATCTAGGAGCTCTCTGCGTATCCGTAGTAGTTGTCCCCTTGTGCGGACACATACACACATAATGATCTCGAGCCCCACAAATAAAACATCCTCCCGTACCCATCTAAGATGGGGTCCCTCCTATGCTCTGCGAATCAACTTTCCGGTCCAACCCTAGTAGATCGCTGCGAGTGGGCTAGTTGTCCCAGTGATGAGTACCCGACCTCCTGTCTCTAGACCCACCAAAACCACATCTAGACCCACCTTGCCAAAACTCCGAGTTTGCCTACCCCTCGATGTTTGTGTCCCGATGCCGTGATGGGTGTGGATGATTTGAAAATAACCAGATTATTACTACCCATCTCGGACCCTTATTTTAATTATTTGTCGATAATTTACTCCTTTTAAGTAATCAATTTAAAATAATGCAAGACAATAATGAAAATTGCATATCAATCTGATTGATTACGGAGTTCGCAATTGCCTACGCCTCTCCGGGTTCGTGGTCGAGACATCCCTTGCCCTTCCTTCGTTGGGAGACTGTTCCACTAGTCAAAACTTGTAAGTTACAATAGTACTTTCACAAGAAAACCTAATGGAATTTTACTTGCCTCCATTCATGACCAGCTTCTTGAAGATGAAAAGGGTGAAAAAACAACCACTTCCACCTTCCCGCGTACAATCTCCTTGTGTGTGATCGGCCTTCCCGAATATGCGCAAACAATGCGAAGCTCGCCTCCACTTGATCGAAAAGCACTCTAGGATTTGCAAACAAATTCAATCCTAGGTGTGGCTCAATGGGCCTATTGGGTGAGTTTACATTTCACTCCCAATCACAAATATTTCCATCTAATATTGCCTAAAATAATAGGCCAATAGACAATACTTGGTTTCTGAGACATCCCGCAAATAAGCTCTAACAAATAATAAGCTCATCGATGTCTCCGTTGCACCGGTGTGTAATGTGTGTGCACCAGTGTCCACAACAAGCTTAACAAATAATAAACTCGTGTTGTGTGTGTTTACATAGAATGGGTTCCCTATTTATACAAAATTAGGGCCCAAAAATAATGCACTCCATATAATCCTTAGGCTAATATTAGCCTCACCCGTACATGTGAATAGGATTTAAAATCAGATTGCATGTTTAATAAGGATAAATATCCCATAAGAGCATCTAGGCATGCATATTAAAAAGGATTAAAATCCCCTAAAGGGTGCATTGAATATTTAATGGGATTAAATCCCATAAGTGAGCAAGTTAAAGAGGGGTGGACGGCTTTTGTTTGAAACGGGTTAAATTCCCATGTTTTCCACAAGGGTATTTGTTTGACATGGGATTAATACCCATTTTAGCCACTTAGGATTTTGAATAGGATAGAAATCCCCTAAGCGCGGCTAAGGAGAGGGGAATATTGTTCAAGGCTTTAATTAAGCCTTTCCACGCACTTTGAAGTTTGGAGCATAACCGCCCCCTACCACCGCTACCACCTTCTTCCTTCCACATGGAAGCTTCCACATGTGGATTTTGCCTCCCAAACAACCGCTTCATCCTCCCATGTGCTTATGGTTAAGTTGGCGGCTAGGGTTTAATACTAATGTTTTAAACATTAATATATTTACATGTGGCATTTGGAAAATGGCCTTACCAAAATAATATTATTTCCCCATATAATGTGGCCTAGAAATAATCCTAGAATCCACTTGTCGTCTCCCGATAGGCAAATCGAGTGAATTCGGCATAATGGTCAAGCCACAAATAAAACATCCTCATGTATTCGGTCCAATGTTGACTAGTTGACTCGAGTTGACTTTCCCGGTCCAACCCTACATATCTAGAGCTCCCGATGTCCGTTTGAGTACGCGGCCTTCTCTCTAGATCCACGTTGGAAAGCTCTCGAGATGATCTTCTGAAAAATCTGACCGACACCATTTAGAGATGTTTAGGAACTTTTAGAAACGATCCTTGATCGGTGGAGGAGCTCTCGATGCTGCTAGAGAAGACTAGAATCCTCCTCTAGGGGGTGGTACTACTCCCCGTGCTCTCTGACTCTGGAATGCCTGAATCCTATCTTGGAACTTGCTCTTGTTTCTTTCTCTGTGCTCTTGAGCCTTGGTCCTATTCTCCTCAGCCAAGTATCAACCTTCTTGAGCGTGGGAGGAGATAACATCCTAACAGCTCCTGCTATATCTACATTCAGGCCCCAATGAACCTGTTTACCTGCAACTTCTCATCTTGCAGGTAGTCTACATACTTGCAAGAGATCCAAGAACCTACTCTCATACTGCGCCACTGAGCTAGAACCCTGTCGTAAGTCGTGAAACTCATCGATCCTCTTCTGCACAAAATGCTCTGACATATACCGGGCCCTGAATCGCTCCTCAAACAACTCCCATGTCACTGTATCCCGAGTCAAATGGAGCTTCCGCTCCTCATTCCTCCACCAAACGCCTGCTACGTCTCGGAGGAGGTGTATGGAAAACCTGGCTTTGACGTTGCTCTCATGAGAGTGCAAGCCAAAGCAGCTATCCAAGCTAAGGAGCCAGAACTCCACCCCAAAGCCATCTCACAAACGAAGAACGAGGTGGCCGCGAAGAAGGTCTCGAATCACACTGCCTGTGTCTCGATCCTGACAATGTGGTCTAACAGGTGAGAGGGGTCGCCTATCTCCAAAAGGTCCCTCGAAGCTGTGTGAACGGCTGTGATGAAATGAGGCCACCCTCTCGCCAAGGATGGAAGGGCTGCATGACCTCTCTCATCTCGGAATGTCGTGCTCAGGTGGCTCTGGATGTGCGTCCTCACCAATCAACTCCTCATCTCCCAACTGAATGTCCTCCTCTCTCGGCACCTGCGGTGGTGGAAGGCGCTCCTGTACGACACCTATCAGCTGTTGCAGGGTCTCTAATATCTAAGGCCCAAAATCGGGGCCGATGGCTCCCGTGTAGGTGCACTATGTCCCGAGCCTCGAGCCGATCGTCCCCTCTTGGGTGTCATCCTGAACCCGAAGTAAAAGAAAAATGTAAGCAATTGTTTTATAAATTGTTGTTTTGTTCTTTTTTTTTTTTTAGTTGCGGAAAGCGTTTTAATTATTTTTGTTAATGTTATTGCTAAATTATTATTAATAATTAATTAATTTCTCTACGTAATGGTCTCTTTTCAACATGCAATGCATGCTCTAATTTTAATACACAAGTACATATTAAATTTTTGGTCACTTTATTTATTATTATTATTATTGGTTTTATTTTATTTTATTTTATTATATATATATATATATAAAATATATATATATATATATATATATAAACCAATTTTACCCCCTTTGATTTCATTTTTCACACACACCCTCAATATAATTAATTTCCCTTTTTTAAGGGACCTAATGTTTGAAAGATTAATTTGTGTTTGTCCCTTGGATAAAAACATCTCATGTTTTAAGATCAACTTAGCCCTAAGAAAACCCTAAAATTTCTTATGTTTTCCTTCCCAACTTAAAATTTGTGCCCTAATTCCAACCCTATCCCTTCACCCTTTGTCCAAATTGTTATTTCTTCCCCCTTTTTTTTGTTTTGGTTGTTTGTGCGAGAAGGGCGGATGAATGGGTGAGGCCGTGTCCATATTTGGGGGTTAGTAAACGTGGAGGCTTTGGGAGGCTATATATTTGGAGGGGGCGTACATCCAGGTATATTTTTAAATTTGAGGGGACGCGTTGAGGGGGACTCAGTTTTGGGTGCGCGGTATATATATGTAGGGGTTATATGAGGGGGAAATAGGGAATAGGGGGATAGGGGGTTCGGGCGTGGAAAAGGGTTTGGGGACCCGTTGGGCGCGGGTTTGGGGGCGCGGTATGCGTGGGGAGCGGTCGGGTCGCGGGGGAAAACAAATGACTGGGAGTCCGGGGCGGTCCGGCGGGAGATGGGGGCAGGGAAGAGGGGGCAGGGGGTTCGTTGGGGCTGCGGGGGGTTTGGGGGGCGGTTCGGCCCCCAAACACAGCTTTTTTTTATTATTATTTTTTTAATATTTCTTTTATTTTTATTTTTATTTTTATTTGTTTTAATTTGTATTTGGGGTCATGGGGTTGGGGGGTTCGCCCCCCAAACAATCTGTTTTTTTTTTTTTTTTTTTTTTTAATTTTATTTATTTTTATTCTCTCTCTATATATATATATATATATAAACACATTAACTATATATTATATATAACTATATTTCGCATATTATAAAATATATCTTGTATTCTCATACGTTATATATATATATATATTTTTTTTTATATTTTCTACTTAACACTTTGTTATTTTTATATATATATACACACACATATATTAAATTTCTCCCCTTTTTATCACAAATAAAATTCATAACTAAACAATCTATATTAAAATGATTTTCTCATTTGTATAAGTAAGGGAAATATGATTTTGTATTTCAAATTAGTAAGAGGGAACTTGGAAACAAATTTAAACTTAGTGAAGGAGGAGGTATAATCACATTAGTTCACTAATAAATCCCTCTTGCTAAGTTAACAAGGAAGAAAGTAAAACTGATTTTGTTGTGTTCCACTATGTTTCAAAACTTACAAGAAAGAATGTATTTCAAGAATGGAAAAAAAAAAATTTCAATACCATAATGTTAAAAGATTTGACAAGAAGGAGATCAATACAAGAATAATAAGATAGATTCAATAAATCAACTTTCCTTCCAATGCTAATATCAACTCTATATAACAACTAAACATCCTTCAATGAAATGACTAACTAGTGTTTCAAATTTCTGCAACATTTATTATCATTATTTTTTTAACAAAACATTAAAAATAAACAAAACAGAAATTACCCAAAGAGTCCGTGTGTTTGAACCACACTCTGATACCAAAATGTAGTGCCATATTTTTTTTTGAATGCAAGCACACTAAACTTTCAGATTTTATATGTAATGCACATCTATATTGCATATTTCTAAACAACAAATCTTTCCAAATGAAGGCATTGAAAATAAAAAGTTCTTGGTTTCATTATAAATTCAAATGACAATTTTACAAGATTCTTGCAACTATAAAATAGAAACTTTCTTTGTGATGACCAATGTTTTCAAGAAACAATAAGTACAAAATGGTTATATACAAGAATGTGAAACTTTACAAGCCACATTTATTTACAACATGAATGGTAATGCCCACAAAAGATGAGGATGACCAAGATGGCAAGAGGCTTCAACTATCTCCAACATGAGCTCCAACTCCAATACTCCTACAAGAATCCAACTCCAAGAGAACATGGCTTGTTTACCACCCAACCAATAGGCATCATCACATGCCTTTCCATGGTTGGAAGTCATGCTAGCCTCCCCCAAGCCCATGGGAGAGAGGAACTAGCTTCCACAATGTGCACAAGTATAATGGGGATTTACACACAACAAGAAAAACATAAGACCATTTAACCACTTACTACACATGAAAACAACAACATGAGGATAACAAGGTCAACCTCACAAGGGGGAAGAGAGGAAGTAGGATGCCCAAATCAAGGTGTCCAACCATACCATAGAGCACCAATATATATAATATATATATATATCAAAAATCCTTATACCTCCTAATCATTCATCCTCCTTATTCCTCCTTTATGCTATAGAAATCCTTCTTGGGAGGATTTTCAAACCCAAGAGGGTTTCCTCACCAAGAATGGGGAAAGGTTCAAGCCATATGAACCTTTCTCCCACCTCAAACCATATGAGGGGATGAGAAGGGACCTTCATGGCTTGACCAACAACCATGAGGTTTGAGAGGGAAATCCCTCTCTCTTCCCCTACATTCTCCAAAAACCATCAATCCAAATGATGGTGGAGAGAAAACAAAGAAAACAACAAGAACAAACAACAACTACATTCATCATACACTTCTCAACACATTATTTCACACACATTATTTCATTGATCAAGCATACTTACAAGATAAGCACAACTAAGAAGAAAAAGGTTAAGTATCCTACCTCTATAATGCTTTCCAAGACTCTAAGCTTTTCCCCTTTGTCCAAGCTCACCTCCAAGCTCCCAAAATTCTCCAAGTGCTCCCAAAAAAAAAATGAACCAAGAAGACCCATTCCTTCCACATGAGGAAGAATAAAAAGAGGAACCCAAAAGTTTCCTCACCAATGAGAAAGTGACAAGTGTCACCCCTCTCTCTCTCAAGAGTCAAAGATTCCAAAAACCAAATAAGTAAGAGTAAACTCACCTTTTACTCTTTTCACCCAAAATACCAAAAACTAAAATAAAACAAAGTGGAGCAACTTTTAACACTTTCACACAACCCAACCATCTTACATGGATGGTGACTAAAGAGGGCTAAATGGGAGGGAAACTCCCTCCAAACCTTGGAAATAGGCCCCCTACCTATTAGGTAGGGTCCAAGGGCCCATTTTCATGCTAAGGGAACCCCCAAACTCAAAAGGGGTCCCTAAAATTACCCAAAATAACCCAATTTCGGGTTTGGCATGCTTGGGCACAAGGGTAGAGGGTGTGGGGTCCACCCAAGGTTCACATGTGGTCCCCAATCCCTTCTACCAACACACACACACTTTCCCAAAACCAACACTTAACTTAAGATAAGATCATTAAACCCCTAAGCTAGTTTACTTAATAAAACACACCCTAAACATAATTAATTTTACAAGACATAATTACATTACAAATTGAGGGTTCACCCATGGTGCCCAATTAAATACATCTAATCTAAGGCCTCAAACATTTAGCATGGTTAGGACTCAGCCCATGGGCCGCTTGTGCACAATTGCATAGCTGCCCTGAAACCCATGCTCTCCTATACCTGTCACCTGCACACTCATTGCACACATTAACCGCATCTGTCCAATATAATAAACATCATCTATACATCACAATATCAATCAAACTTATAATGTCCAAACATAATTTACAATTGATAGTGCAATGCATACAATTATCCACATAGTTTTCCATGAATCATCCACAAATAAAATTGCAATGACATACACTTAGGTTAGCATGAAAATTACCATCATTAAATCCAAAACACTATATCATTAATCAAATCAACCACAAGAGACTAACATCTAACCAATAAGTCTATCATATAACCCTGTTAGTGTCATCAACATCATAAGAAATATATCAGTATACGAATCTAGTCCAATTGGCGCTACGCGCCCAAAATGCCATAATGTCCATGAGGATAAAATATCATAGTAAAATGTCCAAAGTCTATCAGAGTCTCAATCAAAACATGTCTAGGAATAAAGGAACCAACAGATAACTGGAGCTATAAAAATGTGGGCACTACACCATGGTATCCGTAAATTTATTAGTAGAATGTGGGGTGGTTTGAAGTTGATAACAATCGAAGGTAGTTAGAAATATGTCGACATGGTGTTTGTACTTTTGAAGTATTTCATTACGACATTGGTAATACCATTAACTTGGTTTACAACCATATGATAATCACCAAAGATATTAATATATTTAACATCTAGGGTGATGGTGGTTTGAAGGCCTAATAAAAATGCTTCATATTCGGCGATGTTGATAGTACAATCAAAATCTAGTTTGAAAGATAAAGGATACGTTCACCATCAAGAGGAATGATGATAGCACTACACCGCCTACACGCCGACATTTGAAACCATCAAATAATAAGGTCATCTAGTAAGTGGTATCGTCCAAAGAGAGGGTAGCAATGGATTCATTCGAAATCTAAGTGAGAGGGTTGATCTCCAAATAAATGGGTACGCTACTAGTTCATCACCGATGGTTTGGCCCTTGATAGATTTTTTTACTGGATGAATTCAAGGTCAAGGTTTGCAAGAAGCACAAGCCAACGTGCAACATGTTGATGCTTTGGGAAGGTTTGGCATACATGTAATGTAAGGGGTCAGTGTTAATGATGACAAAGGTTTTGTGGTTGGGTAGGTAATGACGAAGTTTAGCAGTGACAAACACTAAGGTTAAGCAAATTTTTTCAGCATGGGTGTACCTAGTTTCATAGTCCAAAAGGGTATGTCTTATATAGTAAACTTCTTGCTCTCGGTGTTGCTCATCGCAATGAGTGAGCATGGCACCTAAGGAATGATTAGTAGCAGAGATGTATAGGTAAAAGGATTGGTCATCTTTAGGGGGAATGGGAACTGGTGGTTGAAGAAGGTATTATTTTAATGCATCAAAGGCTTTATGGAATTTATCATCCCATTTGAAGGAGACGTCCTTTTTGAGGAGATGATGAAATGGTTGGAAGCATTCGGAAAGTTGTGAGATAAACCAATGAATAGATTACAACTCACCTTGCAAACTTCGAAGTTGATAGAGATTAGTAGGTGGAGGCATTTCGAGAATAGCCTTTACTTTGTAGGATCGACTAATATGTCACACAAAGAAATGATGAAACCAATGAGCTTTCCTAATAGCATAACAAAGACACACTTCTTAGGTTGAAGGAGAACACAATACTTGATGAGGCGATCAAAGATGACCTTAAAGACTATAAGGTATTTGGCTCAATGTTTGGATTTGGCAAGAAGGTCATCTACGTAATTTTCCAATATGCAAAGCATTATGTCATGGAAGATATAAGTCATAGCCCGCTGATATGTAGCACCAACGTTCTTAAGGCCAAAAGGCATGACTCGATAATAGAAGGTCCCCCAAGGAGTGATGAAGGCAATTTTTTGTTGGTCTTTTGGAGTGGGTAATATTTGATTATAACCCAAGAAACTATCTATGAGTGATAACATCTCATGGCCGGTGAGATCAACCAGGTTGGTCAATACAGTAGAGCAAAGTCATATTTGGGGCAAGCTAAGTTGAGGTCGCATAAATCCATGCAAATGCAAAGTCCTCCTGTCACTTTTATGATAGGAACAATGTTAGAGATCCATTGGGGATAATCAATAGGTAGGATGAAGGAAACCAAGAGAAGACGCAAGTACTTCTTTGACAAGAAGAGCAATGCGAGGATGTATTTTCTGTAGCTTTTGTTTTATGGTTTTAGCTTCAAGAATGGTTACGATATTGTCGACCACAATGTTTGGGTCAATACTGGGCATATTAGCATATGACAAAGCAAAATTGTTGCTATGGTTCCGGAGGAAAGAAGTAAAAGCTTCATATTTAACAACATCTAAAGATTGGCCTATCTTTAGAATGTGTGGGTCGTCCTGAGTGTTAATGTTGATTTTGATAGTCGATTCATTCAACATGGTTTGTGTCTCAGAAGGCAACGACTAGTGAATATAAGAATATTTTTCACCAAGGTAGTTGAGGATAGAATCATCATCCTTACATTGAACAACGTTAATAGAAGGTGTATTATCATCGATCATGTCAGGATACAAGAAGGGAGGAGAAGAGGGAGCCTCACCATCACGTTGATAAGTCAAAGGTCCTAGGGAAATGGTGTTCATGAAAAAACAAAAGTTAGGAGGAATAGATTTGGGATTTATAGACTCCATGGGTGAAGGTGGTGACGTTGGTGAATGGGGTGGAGAAGGTTTTTCATCCTCAATGAGGTCGATGCGAGCCTTCTTGGAAGATGGTGTGGAAAAGCCAATGCCACTGTGATCTTTGTGTTTACGAGTGGTACATTGATGACAATATGATGGCCTTGTTTGTAAAAACCAAAGCCAAAGCCTTTCCATGTGTAGTGGTGAAGGAAAGTGTGGGCGAAGTGGTGGTTAGTGAGAGATTGGAGGTCAGATGAAAAGGGTCGTGTTTGGGATGGAGGTTCAAGTGAATAGGTGGCAGTATCAAGTCCCCCATATGTTAAGTTGGTGTGAAGGTGGGGAGGACCATAAGGGAAGACCTCTCATATGTGATAGTCATAACGAGGATGTTGGTGTAGGTTGACATACTCTTACGGAGTGAGGATGTGTTGATATTGTGAAGGCGGTACTCCCCTACGTGAGGTGTTGAAAAAAACATTTTAAGGGATCGTTAGTAAATATGTGGGTAGCAGGGATAGATGAATTACTAGGTGATTGGGAAGGAGAGGTATCAGCTGGTTTGGAAGTAGATGGGCTAGTTACGGAGGTCATGACAACAATAGGAATAGAAGAGTTAGGTGTGGGAGGGGTGTAAATGCAAAATTTTCTAGGAGTTGATATTTCTATAAATTATTTATTCTAGGTGGAGGAAGTGATGGGTAATTTCTATGCATATTTTTGTCATGCAAATGGGCAACATGAAAATTTCAAATTTTCAAGCATGATAACAGACCCTAGTGTCAAAATTTTGTGTGTAGGCCCCCCTTGAGCACTTCCCCAGATCAGGTCATCCCCTGTGTTAGGCATATCCATATCATTTAATTTATTATGTGTGTTTTCCCAACCTTTCCCATGTGTCAAAGAAATCAAAACAAGCTCACAAGTTCCTTTTGAGATAATGTCTTTCATGGTGGATCTTTCAATAGGCTTAGGAATGACTATTTTTAGCCTTTCCAATACTGGTGCATATTCTTCGAGAAAATGTGAAGCACTAAATTCATCATGGGTATGTATTAATAATACAAGGTCATTTTCCAAGTGATTTAGGAATATTTTCAAAATATCAAGAGGTTTAGGATCTACTTAAGTAAAAGCGGGTGTTTGAGGCAAAAGGAGTTTACACTACGAAAAAAAACCTAATCTTTAGGAGATAATGTTGGGAGCTCTAGAATGATTTGGAGGTACAAAAAATCAATGTAAATTTCATTCAATTCCCCACATGGTGATAATTTTAAATTTTTCACAACACCCATGCATTTATTTCCATAACTCATTCTTCACAAGCACAACTAGTGGTCCTGATAAAAATGGTCAATTTTAAGAAGGTTGTAAGATAAATCATACGTTGAGACCCATTCCATCCTTCTCAAAATATGTCTCCAATAAAAATCATATAAATAAGTGCTTAAAATTTCACCGAGAGCTTTGACAATTTCATTTTCAAGCTCCTCTCCAATGTACAAGCTTTGTCCATAGCCAAAATTCTCGATTACACGTGTCACCATGAGGTTTACAGGTACCTCTGCAATCCAAGTGTGACATATAGGTGACCAAACACAAACAGTGTGAATCCATAGTGATAATATCGGAACCAAAGTTCACCTTTTGCAAGACCTAGGTGCCTGAAACAGACCTAGAGTGCCCATGGATGCCCCCTAACCCTCTCCAGCACCCCACCCAACCATTTTTACCTCTGCTGCATTTTTGTGGTTTTTGTGATAGTATGTACTTTTTTTTCATCATATTTTCCAATCCATACCCACTCTAGGATAAGTGAAATTAAGATAAGTACATTACCCCTCTCATTTCCTTTCATAGTTAAAATTACATAAATTGTTTAACATTTATATTTCATTACATATCATTTATAGAAGATCTTTGCATTCAGATTTTAATAAAATAGTTAGATTTTATTGAATCATTTTGGTGAACTCATGGCTTAGAACTACTTGCCTTATGATCCACTAAAACCCTAATGGCTAAGGATAGCTCTTCTCCCTCTCACCTATTTATGCCTCATGTGAGTATCAATACTATCTATGATGAAACAATTATAGCTGAACTCACCACTCTATATCACAATATAGTTATTCCAGATAATACTTAAAGAAAACTCTTAGCTAATGAATGCAACATACCTACCAGCTTTGGTCATTCTACCATTAGCATTTTTTCTTATCCGGTGGGATTTTCTCATTGTAGACCTTATTATTCAGTCATCCATACTCCTGTTATCTCTAACGATAACTTAGATGTTTCTATTATTAGTTTCATGTTTAATCTTGATTATAATGCTTTAGCTCACAAACAGGATGACAATAAACATGTGCATGATTTTTTTCTCATACTAGTTAGGATGATTATTTAGTGACATCTCATACTCCCATTTTAGAAATGTTTCTCATGATGCATCGCATACTAGTTCTCCTCTTCCTTCATTATATGTTGATGATACACTTAATGAAATCCTTACATCTAAATCTTTGTTCAATTTTGATAAGGCACTTGATATCCATGATTCTACTTCTTTGCTTACTCCTAAATGTGAATCATCCACTCCCCTTTCATCTTCTTCTGAGATTGTCTCTAGTAACATACATGATTCATCTCCTTATATCACCTCATCTCCTACTATTGTTGTCGATGCTAGTCCTACTACACCTATTGACACTCCATGTGCTTCACATCTATTACTTCTTCGTAACCTATACCTAGTGTGCCCTTAGAATTAACATATTTCATTTCTCCTCTTGACATCCCTATGATCACTCACAATGGAAAGATTCAACCACATAATACGCTACTCCCATATTTTGGCATTCCTTCACATGAAATTTTATCACTCATGCATGTTGTTGGCCAATTAAAATCTTAGGTCCAATCTCTCACACTAGAAATTAAATCCTTTTATGCATCTATCATTAACAATTCTTGACATGGAAATACTATTCTAAAAAGATTCACAACTCAACATTCCCTAAATATTTCATTATGGCTACATTTACATGCTTTGATGGTTCTAGAAATCCATGTTTGCATCTCAAACATTACCGTATAGTGATAGCTACATACTCTAATCATCAAATGTTTCTAAAAGCCTTTTTCCATAGTCTTATTGATGATGCTCTCAAATGGTACATGCATCTACCCTTTGAATCTATTAGTACATATTGTGAGATGGAAGAATATTTTCTTTATCGTTTCATACTCAAAGATGACCCTAGAGTTGCATATGATCATTTACTTGGCTTACATCAAGGGAAAATAAAACCTATCATTGATTACATTTTGTGATTCAATGCTTGTAGGAATCATTTATTATTCATCCTATTCACTTAGAAAATTAATTTATATTTTGTCGTGGCTTGATTCCCACTTTAAAACAATGATTATAATATGACACATTTGAATCATTCACACTCTTATGTTATAAGGTCATTGATCTAAAAATTATCTCATTCTACACACATTATAGATCCTCCTCCTATCATTATTACTACTGCATCATCTAGTTCTTCTCCACTCCCATGTGTTTAGCGGCCTCCTTGGTCTCCATCTCCTCCACCTTACAAGAAAGTTTAGTCTTATCCATTACATAAGCATGTTCCATCTCCTCGTCCACATTGGGCTACACCTCAAACTTCTACACCTATTTCACGGGAACCATTACACTTTTCTCATCATGCTAGACCTCATGATGTGGTATGTACCTTGCTTGAAGAATTTTATTTTCTTACCTTGTAATCCGTATCATCCACCTCATTTCGCTTGTAATGCTATTGTGATAGACATTACTACATCATCATATCAATGACCATTGTGAAAAATAATGATGCACCCTTCACGATCGCTTACAACAATTAGAAGATAAGGATTTCATTTCCTTTGTCTCTCTCTCGTGAGAACTATATGTCTCCACTCCCATGTAGGCATGTTGTTACTCCACTTGATTTATCTCCTTCATCTAGTTCTAAGGTCATTATTCATCCACCACCATAGGTTGTTTCTCATGCGTGCTCTCCATCTCATCCATCCACCATAGAACCATGTCATATATTGCGTCATGATACTACTACATATTAGCTTCCACTTCCCACTTCCCACCATTGTATCACCCATCATTATCACCATTCCACATGACATTTAGTTTGGTTCATACGCTCATGTTAATTTCATTCCAAATTCTTCCACCGCTCCACGTCAACTTGGTCTTTGGTAGGTGATTTTTGTCAACTTACCCCGATGACGCACTCATGTTCTTATGATTCATACATGATTGTTGAGGGATATGTTATAATAAGAATCTCTCTTATTTTTTACACTACATGCTTTATCGATATATCTATCTAGTGTACACAATCATATCACTTCTTAATGACACACTCTTTCTCTATGGTTCATTATTGACTATTAAGGGGTCTTATATAAATTAACCTTATCATCTATACACTGGGGGCATCACTATTATCTTTACCCCTCTTCATCATACTAATATGTGCTTCAATGCCCTATTATGACCATCTCATACTTTTACAAATTATTCATTTTTACTTTATCATTCATCACAAATTTATTCATACATACAATCCAATTTTTCACAATCACATTACATACATCATCTATTATCTTATATGATATATCATCATTTACCTATCTATAATAACTCAATATCAATAAATACCCTTTGCAAAACAAGTTAACAATTACAAACAATACTCAACACATCATACATAACATATATCAACAATAATCAATGCATCATACATCAAGATACGAGTCCCAATCATCACATATCACATTAATAAACATAAAAATACAGCAATCATGTGCCAATAAGTCCATATACATATATCATTCAAAATCATAGTTACAAAAATTTCATTCTTTGGGAGACTCCTTTATATCGATACATCAGTACATATCATATCACGTCATCACTATCATTTTTTTCATTTAAGATCTCTATAGCTAGAAGTTTGACCTCTCACTATACGCCGATGATCGCAGCCCCTATATCTCTCCACCTTCCTATGCAATAATGTCACCTTAATCACTACTCTACAAAGTGACCCTATAACTTTAAAAACCATGTAAATATATCCTATGCTAGGGGACCGCCACCCGTAGCCTCTCTATCTCATCGTGTCTCCTTGCACACCTTATCCCTCTCACTCGGTAGTATGGTACACATTGTTTTGCTTATCGCTATTAGCTCAAACAAATGGGCATGCTCACAAAAATATCATCTACACGTTGTAGGATACCTCCACCCATAAGTACATCGGTGGGCACATTCCACGTCCAATGTTTAGATGTTTGTGTCAACAATCAACAACCAATATGTATCACTTACACCCATAGATCAACACATTAAAAATAACACAATTACACAACTCATCAAAAATCACTATTCAAATACTCACACCCAAATATCGCTACCACTATGCTATCAGGGGCATGTGCTTTCCCCTCTACTCCTCCTCATGATGGTGCTCCCACCACATCTACAAATAGAAACAAAAATACCGGCCGATGTTACACCCACCATGTACATGGAAGGCCTCTGTACATCCCACATCATCCACATCTATCAGCTCAAATCACTCCATCTCCCTCATCTATGTTCTAGGAGGTACTAATTGCACTCTTATGGGCCTTGGTCTAGCTCCATCCCTCCTTAGTGCCCTAATGGCCCTCACCCATACATATGGATCTAGGGGCACATCTAGGCCATACCAAAATTATCGTGATACGTGTGATCTACACTGAAATAAATTGGTCACCCCTGGAAATCAATCCTCTAGCCACATAGTCTATCAAATGCATCGTAGCTCTATTATATCCTCTGAACATCCCCGTAGTCTCGGTATGGCCTCCATATTGTGACTTCTTGCCCCATATGATCCAACATCACTTTATAGGTGTTAGTATCCATCTTTCTACCACAAACACTTACCCATATCCCACTAAATATATTTGGCCTCACCACTCTTTTGGTGGTGCACCAAATGGCCTCAGTATCGCAATATGCTCATAGGCCCATACATGTAACAATGTGGTAGCTCCAATACCACCCCCATGCTCCTCCTATGTAAATTTGTATAGATCCTTGTATAGGTGGGCCAATACACATTGTTCCCAAGAATACCTTGTGTTCTCCTCCTCTATCCAATGGTAGATGTCATACAACTTATACAAGATGTCTACACCACCACCCTACATTGCAATCATGAAGCAATCACCATGGTAATAAAAATTCACAATTGTGGAACCCATGATCTTAGAATAAGATCCAGGCTAATATGGACCTCAATATGAACTCAAGTCCTAAAAAATACCACCTTGTGGCCCTCATCTGTCTCGGTGTATCATCCACTATCATAACTTAAGCCCTCTCACCAATGATAGGAAATCACAATATGTGATACACATCCTCTAAACTAACTTTAATCTCCCCTATAGGTAACTAAAAGGTGTAAGTATCTACACACCACCTCTCACACAAAGATGTAATAATAGGCATATTATGGGCACATGCCCCATCCTCTCTATGAGACATAGGTCAACATGGTCTAGAACATCCCACTCATTGTCTGACTACCCAAATCCTAGAATGTACTCAAATGGTGGACACCACAAAAATCTCTCGAATGGATGTTCCTCTACACACCAAAAAGAACAAAAACACAAGTGTCATAACATCATACATATGTAAACACACCTACCTATAACATCAACACCCATCAATTTTCACATCTACAACACTCTGGGCTTAACTCAAGCCTTTTGGGACACTAGCACCCATGAGTAGGACTAGGGCACCCAGGAGCAGTTCACTAGTGCTCATGCCTAGGCACTAGTGTCCGGAGGGTCATTAGCACCTTCACCTCTCTTATCCAATTCCAAAACACCAAGACATTCAAATATAAAAAATTTCTAAAAATTCATAAAAATGACTAATATCAAGACATTTAAAAAAAAAAGACACACTTACAAGCTCAGTTGTTGTACATAATACCATAGCTGCCCACCACCATCTCAAATTGACTCAATCATAGTGCTCTCACTTGAGGCATCTTCACACACCTAGAGCTCAAAATCACACTTGCATAATAACCAAATGAATTACTTATTCACTTTTTCACATTACTTATTATAGTAACCTTCCATTACCTACCTTTTTATAGTCATTATTTGCACCCATTCTCTTAACTAATACACATTTCATGATTTCACTCGTATCTTAAGCATACTTACTACAATTTCTATCTCATTCATGTCATTCTTATTAAAAGCTCACCTACTATCATATCATACATATTTCACACATAATATTTCTCCTTGACATCATTTCCATTCAATATTCACAAACCTTTGTGATATCTATCATTATTTCTCCATTACATTATTGTGCACTTACTTTCAGCTCAGCATTTGTTCTCATCTTCACTCCCCCTTTCGCCGAAACGTGGGCATACAATTGGGGTCACCTTATAATTCCCCTCACACCATTACATGATTAATCTACATTATTGAACATTTTCTTGAACACCATGCGACATTTCACATCACTTTGTAGTGATTCCCCTAATGACCTAACTTGGGGCAACAAGTGTAAAATCTCTCCATGATAACCAATCAATCAATCACATACATTCAAATATCTAAAGCATTAAATCACATCGATCGATCAATATGAACACAACATGTTTATCCTCCTAGATGACCTAACTTGGGAGTTATATCACCACTTTCTTCTAGATGACCTAACATGGAAGCCACCACATACACATTATGGTGACACCCCTAGAGTGGGGGTAATGAGACATCATTTCCTTTCCTATATTTCTCCTATATGGGTTATTCACGTTTGATAAAAATTGGATCCAAAATCTGATCTTTGTCCGTCTACAGCAGCTAGACATTTTGAGGATGTAGTTAAAGTTGGAGGGTAAAACTAAACATCTCTCCTACACTCTTCCTCTGGCATAGATGCCCAAATCCATTTATTTTTCACACACACAATCGGGTTGGGAAATGATCACTCCCTACCCCATCACATCTCCATCAACAAAAAAATAAAAATCTCCAATCATTCAACACCATAATCATCAATCTCACGTAGCGCTCCTCATAATGGTCCATCTATCGTTACACTACATGGATCAACACATTGATCCATTGTTCTCCATGCTATGTTTTCTCACTCGGCACATAATACTACCACATTTGCATGTAATTATACATCATGGAATTCTCCATAATTATCTCACATATGCATCTCTATCTACTTTATGTTACCAAGATTTCACTCACCAAGATAAAGTGGGGAAAATGTAGACACAAAATCACACACTTACTACTATTTACTATACCACCAAGTATGTTGTTTTATATATGGATCTTGCGTAAGAAAAGTATTCACTGATGACCCATTCCATAGTCCATCCACTTGTCTTGTTGGTATTTATTACTTTTATCTTTCACACTTTTCACTCATATACCTAGTTCTAGTTAGGTCACAGGGATCCATGTCTATTAGTCCTCACTCATTTACCATCACTTGTCTCTGGACACTAGCACCCAGGAATAGACATTAGTGTCAGGCACTCTTGTCCATCTTGGGCATCCGTGTCCTCTTTATTCTTGATCTTATTTTTGACATTTGAGGTCGGTCTTTTTAGTTTTCCTTCTCATATCCTAAGGTACTAGTCGTCATGTCGGGTCATTAGTGTCAAAATTCGAGCAAGATATCCCTATATAAACACAACATACATACCATTATAAGAGTGGATAATTATTATCAAGGGCTAGCTATCTACATACATCAAGGGACTACATTTGGGCACATTATTCTACATACACACTGCATATGAATGGGATTTCATTCTATTCCATCCACACATTTACATTTTATCTAGCTACCGCCCATTATTTTGGTGTCATTAGTGCGAGGGTGACCTAGGAGAACTATTGCACACACAAGCACATAGAACTACATTGGGTTTGAGATGTAGTGCAATGCTCAATCGTAAGTTCACCATTGTGACAATTGAGGACAATCTGACCCCTCATTTTGCATCTTTCTTTTTAGAATTTGATGTCTTTTTTAGGGTTTTACAAGAGGATATTTGTGTGTAGGTTTACAGGTACCTCGATGATCCAAGTGAGAAATATGGGTGACCAAAGGAAAAAAGTTTCAAAGCCCTAGAGACCATATCGGAACTAGGATCTAATATGTTCTACAAACCTAGATGCCATGAAATAGGCCTAGAGCACCAACGAGCACCCTTGTCCCTCTCCAGCGCCCCAATCTAGCCATTTCCACCTTTTCTAAATTTTTATGTTGTTCATTGTGATGGTATGAGCTTTTGTTTCATTATATTTTCCAATCTAGACCCACTTCAAGATAAGAGAAATTAAGATAAGTACCTTACCCCTCTCATTTCCTTTCATAATTAAAATTAAATAAATTGTTTAGCATTTATATTTCATTATATATCATTTATAACAGATCTTTGCATTCAGATTTTAATAAAATAGTTATATTTTATTGAATCATATTACAAGTTGTTTTCCCAAGAAGACGAAGACAAGCGAAGTTGGATCATTGTTGATGTGGATCGTTGTAATCCACCTCCTTTAAAAAATTGGTAGAAGAGCATTGCGGGGTATGGGAGATCGGATGGTGGATAGAGCAACCGACATTCACAACCGAGCTATGGCCACTAAGTTTAATTATTAATGGCATAATAAAATTGTGATATGGCATTCTCAGGCGAAGGTCATGGAGGGGGAAACTGTGCTTTAGTGGTGTAGCGTGCAAGTGTTGGACACTCTTAATTTCTAGTTCCAATCTAAGCTTCTTGTGGAGGATTTCATGCGAGGCGAGGACATGTTATTGTTAAAGGATATGAAGGAATATTCTCTTTGTAATGCCTAAACCATCAGATCTTGTTCTATAAACTTTCCACATCATGTAATTTACATTGATACGGTATGTACGGTTGGTCTCAGAAACAACCGCGTGTTATCCCCTGTATCTTATTAATGTTCCTATTTTACAATAAGATATTAAGGTGTTTAAATTTTATTAGTAAGATATTAAGATCTTTCTATTATTTAAATTCAAAAGTTACCATTTTGCTTCCACTATATGCTTCCTTTGAAGCATGAGCAGAGATGCCGAAAAATTATGCAATCTAGTGCTTGGTTATGTGCACTACACATTAAACAATAAAATTTCTATTTTCTTTGATAATAATTGTCATAAATCTCACAAATTTATAATGTGTTTTAATACTAAATTTAATAACTTTCTTCATTATTTTAAATTATATATATTGATAGTGAAAAATTTAACATACAATTATTTTTTCATCTATCAATTATGACAACCATATTTTAAAATGACTGTATTTTAACATCTAAAATGACTAAAATCTTGCATTTCTTGGAATTTTAATGTTTTGATCTCTTTCAAGCCTTTCCGTGGCTTCTCCATATTCGAGTCTTTGCCATGGTATTATACAGAGACCGATTCCAAGTTTCTAGCAATTTCCAGGCAACACGAACTCCTTTGAAATCGCACACACCGATCACTCCAAACGGTAGCGACGGAGACCACCAGCGGATTTGCTGCTATGCTTTTCATCCCCAATGCAACATTGCACACAACTGTTGGAAATAGTTCTGCAACATATATATAGTAAATTATATGTCGCGACCATGTCGATTATCCATACCATACCACATATCAAATGCATTGGAATCAGAAATACATGCATTGAAGTTTCCTCCTCACCATTTAATATTCCAGATATTACAGTGCCAGAGACATTGTTGAGGCAACTCTCAATAGCATTCTTGATACCAGCATCACCAGACGGATAAACTTTTGCAATAGGATTGCTGTGATAGCAAATGTAGGAATCTCGCACATTGTGATGAGGAAGACACAGATATATATTGGTCATTAAAACCATTCTGGTCCGCATCATGAGCAATTTGAAGATGTCCAGGTGGCTCTTTGTCACATGCTGAACAAGGTTCATGTAAGCCACTTCTGCTTCCATGTCACCGTCTTCCAGGGCCAACGAGACACTCGATGGCAACATGGCTGGATCAGGCATGCACTTCGTTTAATATTGTTTTTTCTCTACATTAAAACCATCGGATCTCACCTACACAGTTCGATCTCCGTTGGTACAGATAGTACCGGGGTTGTGAGAATTAACCCATTGCACTCCCCTTTATGTTATTTGGAGTACGCCTTTGGTATTATTATAAAAATCACTATATTCTATCTTTACCAATATGACAAAAAGAATCACTTATTGAATAAAGCCCTATGATTGTTATTTCCTGCACATGGAAAAAATTTCTAACCGCTGAAGCACGCTCACATGTGATGTCATAGCGCTCAGTCACCCCCTCTCCACACATGTAGAGAAAAATAGAGTGCAAACTTCACTCCCCCGTACAAATATATAACAATTAAATATTTCTGCAATAGATACAGGGATATAAACTAGCAATATCACCTTTGGTGGTATGAAAAGGCCGATAGGCCTATTAATAATTAAAATTCAATTATATTCAAAAATTGATGAAAATTTTATATTTAAAAATTACTAAAAATAAAAAAATTCACAAGAATAAAAATTATCAAAAACTAAACATAAAATAAATAGAAATTAAAAAATTAATAAAATTAAAAAAAAAAATTCACCCAAAAAAATAAAATTTAAAAATTAATAAAAATAATTAAATTAATAACAATTAAAATTAATAAAAGAAAAAAATCAAATAAAAATAAAAATAAAAATTAAAAAATGAAAAAAATCAAATAAAAAATATGGAATTAATTAAAATTAAAAGTAATTGAAAATAATCAATATTAAAAAAATTACATTTACTAATAAAATTCATTAAACTAAATTTATTAAATTTATTAAAAAATAATAAAATAGAAATAAGGAATTAATTAAAATTAAAAATTGTTACAAATGAATAAATTTTGAGAAAATAATTAAAATTCATAAAAAATAAAAAAATTCATAAATTTAAAAATTAATAAAAACAAAATTTAATAAAAAAATTTAAAAACATAAAAATTAATTAAAATGAATAAAAGTAAAAAAATTTGAAAGAGGGATTCGCAAAAACCAATGTCGAAAAGCGATGCACCAAAACGAAGTTGCACTCCAATGGTAATGTCAAGCCAACGCAATACGCAAGATTCGAAACAATGGAAAGAAGATTGCAAGTAAGAAGAATGGGTCTGCTCATACTCATAGATCGAAAAATAGGAAGTACAAATAGGGGTGTTGTGTAACCCCCATGCCTAAACATGGAAAGAACCTCAATGACGCCACTGACGCATATGACATTGACTGACGCATATGACGCCACTAGAAGAGGAGTTACAATTCCAAATAAGGAATGTAACTCCTATGACGCATTGACGTAAATGACAATGTCAGATTCTATGATAGAATCCGACACTTGTCATTTGACTTCCTAAGACCTATGAATCTCACAAGGCGAGATGACTCACCTAGGTGATGTGGACGATGACTGGATAATCAAACATACCAACACCCCCCTTCATCGAAGCCGCGGAAGAGGACAAGGTAAGCCAGAATAGAAAAGAAGACTCCCCTAGACAACTAAGAAAGATGTGTCAATGGGCCCTGCAACTAAAGGCCTAATAAGGTGCCCATGTACAAACAACATCTTTCTGGAAAGAAGAAGAGGAGAAGAGGAAAAAAGGAGTGCTTCTCAGCCCCCTAAGATGATTTCGATGGACTCCTAATGAATCTTAAGAGACCAAGGGTCACGTGATCGAAGGAGGAGGAACATGGAGAGTGCCAAGGTGGCCCAATATGAGAAGGAGATAATATATCAAGAGAAGCGGTGACTATCCTATCAATCTCCACAAGGTGAGAGTCCAAAAATATAGATATATCATCAAGAGAGCCCTGAAGGGGCAAATGAACTGTTGTGGTGGAGAGTCAGTGGAAGCTGGTGGGATGGCAACTCGATCTCGAAGAGGCGATAGAGGTCAAGAAGATCTTGCCGCACCGTGATGTCGGTATCCTCAAGCATATCATCCAAGTCTGAGTCAAGGAAATCAATGTCCTGTTGTGGAGGATTATAAGAACCCTTTGAAGAAGCAATCTCAAAGTCTCTGGAAGCAACAGGGGATGGCAGAATCTCCAGGCTAGAATCAATGGAATCAGTAGATGCTCATGATGGGGAAAACCTGAGATCCAAGGTAGCATGGTGTGTAGGTGAGAATTCAACCAAAGAGTCTTGTGGAGGAGAGTCACTAGAAACTATGATAGGAGCAATACTAAGTTCTAAAGGAGCATGCACGAAAATGTGTGGGTGGCCCTTCGTAAGAAAAAGTATCGATGAACTCACTTTCCTCCATGGATGCAAGATCATCAGAAGATCCATAACCAGATGAAGGAGGATCAAAGTCTCCATGAAAATTTTGAATGAAGATCCAAGCTCGGTGCACTCGGTGAATTCTAATTGACGTTGAAGGTCCTCCGATATAGTAAGACAAAGAAGCCCATATGCCATATCATTCTCGTTCAACCAATTTTGGTGATGAATGTGGTCAATAGGTTCAGGTGCCAACCCAAGAAGATGTGGTAACAAATTGTACATAATACAATGATTGAGTATCCCACTCTTCCATTGTAGGTAGTTTCCTGGTCCTAGTTGAACAACGAAGTGATGAAATTCAATGTCCATGATGAGAGGAGCCTCCAAGGAACACAAGTTTAACCCCCCCTTTTTGTGGCACTTTATAGTTCAGTGTGTTGATTACAACCAGATGCGACTATGTTCCTGAACCAGTTTGTCACTCACCTTGCAATTAGCGTAATAACATGCAATGGTGGAGACAACAATCAAGGTTTGTAGGGTGCAACATATCGACACTGCAAGCAAGCACAGAAAGAGAGAAGCAAGAGGGGCAAGAAAGAGATTTGTGAGAAACAACATCTCACCTCACACGAAAGAATCCCTTTGTCGTAAGACTGCATGCATACGCCACAAGTCCACAAAAAAAGGAATAAAACAAAGCTTAAGAAAAAAATGAGCTGAATTAAGCAATACAAAGACACCCCCCAGAATGCAGCACTTTATAAAATTAGTGCATTTACAAAGCTAATGATCCCATCATCTAGAGTACAAAAAAACATGCAACTTTGACTAAAGAAGTGCTCAAAACCGAGCAACGAGTCAAAAGTTATAACAAAAACCAATTCCCGCAACTGATGAGAAAAAGCCAATAAGCCTGCAAACATATTAAAAAAGTGCCCTAAATGCATGCAAAAGGTGTTGTATGTATGCCCTTTGGAAATGGCATGGAATTTGAGATAGGGTTTATTTGTATTGTGAGGGGGGGTTAGCCACCTGCCAATCCCGACCTCACTCTTCGTCTTCGGCACTTGATGGAAGGTAAAAATACAACAAGCCACAAGACCAAATTTTATAATGCCAAAGAAATGAAATGTGTTTACCTTATACCTTTTAAAAGTAATGAAACAACACATTTTTAAGAAAAGTGATAAGGTAAAATGAATACAAACACATTTTTTAAGAAAAGTGAATAAAAAACATATTTTTGGAAAGATATTACCTGGCAAAGTGGACTGAGAAAGCCACGTGGGGATGAAAGGTAGGTAAAAAAAGATAACATGTAACTGCCCACCGCAAAAAAATGTAACTGTCCACTCCAAGAATACGCCAAATGAAAGAAACGTCGAATAGTGCAAAAACACCAATGAAGGAGAAAACGCCGAACAATCCAAAAAAATGCAATAGAAAAATGGTCAAAAATGCTTGGAATAAAGGTAAAAACACTTGAAGCAGTGCAAAAATGCAGCCAGTTGAAAGAAAATACCTGAGGACAGGGAAAATGCAACCGGGCTCGTAAAAACGTGAGTAGATCTTGAAAGAAACGTGAGTAGGCTCCCAAAAATGTGAGAGACCAGGCAAAAACATGAGAGACCAGGAAAAAATGTGAGTAGTTTTCAGCAGGCTCGCAAAAAAATGTGAGAGACTAGGTAGAGATTAAAAGACTAGTGAAAATGACCAAAAACATGCATGCAAAGGTAACTTTGAGACAACAATGAACCACAACGATGAGGAAAAAGCTCAGAATAGTCTGAGTATACACCGGTGAAGAAAAAACAACGATTCCAACCAGTAATCATAGGTCCACGCCAAAAAAATGAGCTCTTCTTTTACCCTGCAGTGTTGAATCTGAACACAACCAACAAGAAACACACAAACAACCCAGAAACAATAGCCACAAAGATCTAGAAATATCCAAATACGAACTCAGCTGATAAGCAAACCAACCAAATACCTTAACTTGCAACTACTAAAACCTCAATACGAGGTGAGCAATAATTCCAAAATGATAATCGAAAAAAAACTTGCACACAAGGAAATGAGAAGAAACCGTAGTAATAAACAACCGAGAAATAAAGAGTGCACATTTACATTTTTTAAACCAACTCGATACCATGAAAGATGGATTTGCGAGAACCGATGTTGAAGAGTGATGCACCACAATGAAGTTGCACTCCAATGGTAACATCAAGCCAATGCAATACGCAAGATTCGAAACAATGGAAAGAAGATTGCAAGTAAGAAGAATGGGTCTGCTCATACTCATAGATCGAAAAATAGGAAGTATAAATAGGGGTGTTGTGTAACCCCCATGCCTAAACATGGAAAGAACCTCAATGATGCCACTGACGCATATGATGTTGAATGACGCATATGATGCCACTAGAAGAGGAGTTACAATTCCAAATAAGGAATGTAACTCCTATGACGCATTGACGCAAATGACAATGTCAGATTCTATGATAGAATCTGACACTTGTCATTTGACTTCCTAAGACCTATGACTCTTGCAAGGTGAGATGACTCACCTAGGTGATGTGGATGATGATTGACATCACACACACCAAAAAATCAAATTCAAATGATCCTCCCCCAATCATCATCATTATCATCTCCATCAAATCGCCATCATCAACATCATCATTCTCATCCCCATGAATTTTTTAAACATTATTTTCATCTTCCTCCTCATCATCATCATCATCATCATCATTGTTGTCTTCATAATCATTTTCATCATCATTATTTTCACCACCACTGTTGATCATTTTCTTCGTCATTATCATCACCACCATCGTCGATCATTATCATCATCACCACCATCATTGATCATTGTCATTGTCATTATCATCACCACCATTGTTGATCAATTTTTTCGTCATTATAATCACCACCATCATTGATCATTGTCATAATCATTATCATTATCATCACAATAATATATTATTACTCTCATCATCATCTCTATCAAATATTTATCATCAACATCATCCTTCTCATACCTATCAATGTTTTTGCCGTTATTTTCACCATCCTTATCATCAACATTATCTTCATCATAGTTGTCTTCACAATCATTGTCATCATCATCATCACCTCCATCGTTTTCATGATCATCACCACCATCGTCATCATTGTCATCGTCATTATTATCACCACCATCTTCGATGATCATCATCGTCATTATCATCACCACCATCCTTGATCATTATCATTGTCATTATCATCACCACCATCATTGATCATTTTCATCATCATTCTTGGCATCCCGATCATCATTATCAACATCATAATTCTCATCCCCATCAATATTTTTACCATTATTTTCATTTTCCTCATTCATCATCATCATCATTGTTGCCTTCATAATCATTGTCATCATCATTATCATCACCACCATCATTGATCATTGTATTTATCATGATAATCACCACCATCGTGGATATGTTTTGTCATCATTATCATCACCACCATCATCAACCATTATTATTTTCATTATCATCACCACCATCGTCGATCGTTTTCGTCATCATTATATTCACCACCATCATTGATCATTGTCTTTGTCATTATCATCACCACCATCGTTGATCATTGTCTTCATAATTATCATCATTAATGGTGTCTTCATATTCATCAATCATCGTCATTTTCATCTTCATCATCATTCACATCATCATCTCCATTAAATCATCATCATGAACATCATCATTCTCATCGCCCACATCATCAACATCAACATCATCATCATTGTCTTTGTAATCATTATCATCATCATTATCATCACCACCATTGTTGATCATTATCTTTATCATGATCATCACCACCATCATCAATCATTGCCATCATAATTGTCATCCGCTTCATCATTTTTTTCATCATTATCATCACCACCATCATTGATCATTGTCATCATTATTATCATCACCATCGTTGATCATTTTCATAGCCATTATCATCACCACAATCATTGATCATTTTCATCATAATTTTTGTCATCCCCATCATCATGATCAAAATCATAATTCTCATCCCCATCAATTATTTTACCATTACTTTCATCATCCTGATCATCATCATCATCATCATCATTGTCTTCATAATCACTATCATCATCATTATCATGACTACCATTGTTGATCATTGTCGTGATCATGATCATCGCTACCATCATGGATCACTGTCATCATAATTAATATCACCACCATCATCAATCATTTTCATTGTTAATATCATCACCGCCATTGTTAATTGTTGTTTTCGTCATTATCATCACCGCCATTGTTGATCATTTTCATTGTCATTATCATCAACACTATCGTTGATCAGTATCTTCGTCATTATCATCATCAATGTTGTCTTCATAATAACCAATCATCGTCATTAACATCCTCCTCATCATCTCCATCAAATTATCATCATGAACATCATTATTCTTATCCCCATCAATATTTTTACCATTATTTTTGTCATCCTCATCATCAACATCATCATCATCATCATTGTCTAAGTAATCATTGTCATCATCATTATCATCACCACCATTGTTGATCATTTTCATTTTCATGATCATCACCACCATCATCGATCATTTTCGTTGTCATTATCATCACCACCATCGTCGATCATTGTCATCATCATTATCATCACCACCATCATCGATTATTATCATCATCATTATCATCACAACCATTGTTGATCATTTTCATCGTCATTATCATCACCACCATCGTTGATTATTTTCATCATCATTGTTGTCATTCCCATCATCAATATCAACATCATCATTCTCATCTGTATCAATTTTTTTATTGTTATTTTTTCATTGTGCTCATCATCATCATCATCATCATCATTATCTTCATAATCACTTTGTCATCATCATTATCATCACCACCATCATTGATCATTTTCATCATCATTATCATCACCACCATCATGGATCATTATCATCTTCATTATCATCACCACCATCATCGACCATTTTCATTGTCATTATCATCACCACCATCATTGATCATTTTAATACTCATTATCATCACCACAATTTTTGATCATTATCATCATCATTATCATCACCACCACCATCAACTATTTTCATTGTCATCATTATCATCACCACCATCGTTGATCATTATTATCATCATTATCATTACCATCATTATTAATCATTGTCATCATCATTATCATCATCAATGTTGTCTTCATAATCATTAATCATCATCATTTTCATCCTCATCATCATTCTCATCATCATCTCTATCACATTTTCATCATGAACATCATCATTCTCATCCCAATCAATTTTTTTACTATTATTTTCATCATCATCATCATTTTCTTTGTAATCATTGTCATCATCGTTATCATCACCACCATCATTGATCATTTTTGTCATCATTATCATCATTACCATCATCGATCATTGTCATATTCATTATAATCACCATCATCGTTAATCATGGTCATAATAATTATCATCGTAATCATCATCATCTCCATCAAATCATCATCATCTTCATCTCCATTAAATCATTTGCATCATCATCTCCATCAAATCATCATCATCATCACCACCATCGTTGATCATTTTCATCATCATTATCATCACCACCATCATTGATCATTTTCATCATCATTATCATTATCATCATAATAATATATTATTATTCTCATCATCATCATCTATCAAATCATCATCATCGACATCATCATTCTCATTCCCATCAATATTTTTACCATTATTTTCATCATCCTCATCATCACCATCATTGTCTTCATGATCATTGTCATCATCACCACCATCATTGATCATGGTCATCGTCATGATCATCACCACCATCATTGATCATTTTCACTTGTCATTATCATCACTATCAATATTTTTAATGATATTTTCATCATTCATCATCATCATCATTGTCTTCGTAATCATTGTCATCATCATTATCATCACATCCATCCTTGATCATTTTCTTCATCACGATCATCACCACCATCATCGATCATTGTCGTCACTATTATCATCACCACCATAGTCGATTATTGTCATTGTCATTATCATCACCACCATCATCGATCATTATCATCATCATTATCATCACCACCATCATCGATCATGCCATTATCATCACCACCATCATTGATCATTTTCATCATCATTATCATCATCATTTTTTACATTATCAACATCATCATTCTCATCCCCATTAATGTTTTTACCATTATTTTCATCATCCTCATCATCATCATCATCATCATCGTTGTCTTCATAATCACTATCATCATCATTATCATCACCACCATCGTTGATCATTATCGTCGTGATGATCATCACCACCATCATGGATAATTTTCATCATCATTATCATCACCACCATCGTCGACCATTTTCATTTTCATTATCATCACCACCATCATTTATCAATTTCATCATCATTATCATCATCACCTTCGTTGATCATTGTCATCATCATTATCATCATCAATGTTGTCTTCATAATCATCAATCATCGTTATTGTCATCCTCATCATCATCCTCATCATCATCTCCATCAAATCATCATCATGAACATCATCATTCTCATCCCCATCAATGTTTTTACCGTTATTTTCATCATCCTCATCATCATCATCATTATTATCATTATAATCATTGTCATCATCATTATAATCACCACCATTGTTTATCATTGTCATTGTCATTATCATCACCACCATCATTGATCATTGTCATTATCATTATCATCACCATCATCATTGATCATTATCGTTGTCATTATCAACACCACCATCATTGATCATTTTCATCGTCACTACCATCACCACCATCGTTGATCATTGTCATCATCATCATTATTATCATCATAATAATATATTATTATTCTCTTCATCATCTCTATCATCAAGATCATCATTCTGATCCCCATCAATATTTTTACCGTTATTTTCATCATCCTCATCATCAAAATCATCATCATCATTGTCTTCATAATCATTGTAATCATCATCATCACCACCACCATCGTCATCTTTTTCATCATCATGATCATCACCACCATCATTGATCATTGTCGTCATCATTATCATCACCACCATCATCATCATTTTCATCATCATTATCACCACCACCATCGTCGATAATTTTCATCGTCATTATCATCACCACTATCGTTGATCATTGTTGTCATCATTATCATCATTTCCATTGGTTATCATTATCATCATAATAATATATTATTATTCTCATCATCATCTTGATCAAATTATCATAATAACATCATCATTCTCATCCCATCAATGGTTTTACTATTATTTTCATCATCTTCATTATTGTTTTCTTTGTAATCATTGCCATCATCATTAACATCACCACCACTATCGATCATTTTCATCGTCATCATCATGATCACTACCACCATCGATCATTGTCATCATCATTATCATCACCACCATTTTCTTACCAATATTGATATTGCTATTAGAATTTATAAAAACTTAAAATTCATTATTAATTACTATTATTGGTATTAATATCAATGTTGTTATTATAATTATCGAAATTATTATTCTTACCATATCACCATTATAATTTTTTTAACAATAATGGTAATATCATCACCATCAATGTCATCCTTATCATCATTGTTATCCTCATCCTATTCATCATAATCACCATGTCATCTTCAACATAGTTTTCATTTTCATCGTCATCATATTCATTGTCAGATCATTGTCATGATTAATATAATAATTGTCATAGTTAGCATCATCATCATGATCACCATCTTATTGGTCATGGTCATTCTAGTTCACACATGAATGAACTCGATGCAAACCTACCAAGTTGGTTACTTAAGACTCATATTATTAACGATAAGAATCCTCGTCCATGTAGTTCATTGGTGTTCATTTTCATGATAATCATCGTCGTCATCATCTTTTTCATTGTCAATCATCATTATCCTTGTGATAATTTTCATGTTCATTTTGGTTGTAGTTGTTATCATCATCATTATAATAATCATAATCACCATCCCCGTCATCATCATTGTTATAATCATCAACATCATCGTCATACAAATTCTTATCCTTGTCATCATCACATCATTGTGATCATCATCATCATCTATATTTTCGTCTTCATCAGCATTAACATCATTGTCATAATCATTAATTATCATCATCGATAATCATGATCATCATTTTTATCATCATTACTATCACCACCCTCACCACAAGCCCCACCACCAATACCGCAATGTTATCTTCATTGTCATTCTCATCATTTTCATGGTCTTTTTAGTCTTATTTATGATCATCGTCTTCATCAACATCCTTGTTATCATTGTTAGCATCATCCTCATCTTATAAATTTCGCCCTCGTTGTCATCATAATCATCATCGTCATCACAATCATCACCATCTCTATTGTCGTCATCATCATCATTAACATCATCGTTAATAATCATCGCCAATAAAAATGATCATCATTTTTATCATCATTATTCTCATCTTTATTATCACCAACATCCTCAAACCCAACACCTCGACCACCACCACCACCACCATAAACACTATCAATGGTTGTGTTCATGGTGGTGCATTTCTCCTTAGCAATGTCTTCATCACTTTTAGAGTTGTGTTTGGTGTTAATGTTTCATCATCATCATCATAATTTATAGTTTTTCCTCATAATCATTAACATCATCATCATCATCATACTTAATTATCATCCTCAATAATCATGATCATGATTTTTATCATTATTACTAATGGTTTTCCCGGTCTTCATCATCGTCACCATTTTCCTCATCATCCCTGTCATCTTCATTTTCATTGTTATCATCGTCACAATTGTCATCAATGTTTCATTCTTATCATCATCATCATCGTCAATACGTTAAGGTTTTTATCAAATATTTGGGGAAATTAACCTATAATATCAAACCCAACACCTCGACCACCACCACCACCACCATCAACACTATCAATGGTTGTGTTCATGGTGGTGCATTTCTCCTTAGCAATGTCTTCATCACTTTTAGAGTTGTGTTTGGTGTTAATGTTTCATCATCATCATCATCATTTATAGTGTTTTCCTCGTCATCATTAACATCATCATCATCATCATTAATTATCATCCTCAATAATCATGATCATCATTTTTATCATTATTACTAATGGTTTTCCCGGTCTTCATCATCGTCACCATTTTCGTCATCATCCTTGTCATCTTCATTTTCATTGTTATCATCGTCACAATCATCATCAATGTTTCATTCTTATCGTCATCATCATCGTCAATAGGTTAAGGTTTTTATCAAATATTCAGGAAATTAGCTTATAATATGCTTTATCTTTCATCGTTACTCACACCGATCCACTATTATTTAAGGTGGTGTTTATGGTTCAAAATCTCCCATGACTTATTAAGTTGTTGAACTACTTTCTATGGCGTATTCATCATGATAATATAATGTATGAAATCAAAACAAGATAATCATTACACTTACTATTCATCATATTATCGTTCAAATATAATTAAATATTTACAAATATAGCTAAATTGACAATAAAAATCTCCATGATTGCAAAAAATCAAGTCCACAACAATGTTTTCCATGAGCACCAAGCCTTAGCTATAGATAAACTTAGAATAAAGTTTTCTAGGATTGTAGAAGAATACAAACTACTAAAAAAGAAAAGACATAAACAAGAACATGACTATTTTTCAACTCCACTACCAAGTATTAAAACTTTCAAGTGTTCTGGATACAAGAAAGGACATCTAAACAGACCATTAATAGTTTCAAATTTTACTGTGTCAACAATATTGAAATCATTTTTCATTGTTCGTATAAGAAAATCAAACATAATGTCATCCCATGAAAACCTGTTTTAAAAATTAAAATACTAAAGTTTTCATCAAAACAAGTTCAACTGCCATATATTCATTTTGAATCCCCAAATTTCTTAACCCCCTTAATTTTTAGCCCTATTCGGGCAATCTTTCTTAGCTCTCGGATTCGAGACTTCAATTTCATTCTTCATCAGTTTACTTCCGGTTCAAATCTGATTGCATCCTCCACAGTGTCATAGATAAGGCCAAATCCTCTAGAATGTGTTTTCTTTGTCCTAAACGAAGAAAGGAAAATAGTCCTCATATCACGGACTTAAAATTTTTTTATAGAGCTCTTCCTTTATCTCATCACGACTCAAATTCGGTCTTCTATGATGAAGAACATGAACAACAAATTGTTTTCTACAAAATTCTTCCTTGCACTGAATGTCTCTAATGCATACTATCCATGTAGGAGTCTCAGGAGGAATGGGGACGTTAGATTGACTCCGTGTCTTCATTTTGCCAACACAAAGCTGCAACAACCCAAAAATTGATTTATAAGGAGAGTGTCAACAAATTGACCACTTGCAAAAAATAATATAAAGTGCATTTTTATCCAATTTTAATGAAAAAATACACGCTACCATTTTATCATACGATAATTAATAAATACATCAGATGTTCAAATTATTGTATCATTTATAAAAATACAATGATTTACACCATCTTCAAACTTGTTAAATAGTTTGTTACTTATATTAAATAAACAAAAAATAATTTCAAGAAACCACAATTACCAAACAAAAATTAAAATAAAATATTTACATTTACAAAATAAAATAAAAAATAGAAAGAGATGTAGTACTTGCCACTTAAGCGGAGCAGATCAGAGATGTCTGATAGTCTTAAAATAAAAGAATAACATATTACAGTTGATCTATTCTATAAGCTATGGCTTGCGATCTGCAGGATTACTATCTCCAATACTCCACCGAATCTATATCCCAGGGCTACGAAATTCATCAAATCGAATTAGTTCAAAGAAATGGAAACCACAACAGTAAAATGATTTAATAATTTCAAAAGTAAAATAAATTCTGATAAAATATTAAGTGAAACAATTTATTAAGAGAAATGTTCTAATTCTCCAAAAGTGACTATTAAAATAGAGTAAGTATTTTAAGTTATCTCCGGAAACACGGAAAGTATCTATGGTACTATAAGCATAAAAAGACATTAAAAATAGGGCACCAACTCTATTCCGTAAACGTCCTCTCCTGACTGTCTTACCTGAAAAATGGTAAATCATAAGCATCCACGCTGGAAAGTGCAAGGCGTCTAAATGGAAGGTAAAATGATAAATTAGAGAGGCTAATAGACATCATCCTCTTCGACCTCTGCCTCTTCTTTTGTATTTATTTTTCATTAATAATTTTGTTTTGATTTAATATGAGACTTAGGGTTTTAATTATTTAATACATTACTACCCCAAGCAATTAGGAAATCACATACCAATATCTACACGGTGCAGTCATATTTTTCATTTCAACTAATATTAAAATCTATATATTTGTTAACCACAATTCTTAAAACTTATAAATCTGTTCACATTTGTTCATAATTAATTTGGGAGCAGCCTCATATTAGATTTATTCATTTATTTTCAACAAACTCGATCTCTCTGTAGTATGGAAGATAGAAAGGAAACCTAAATTCCCAAATCCAATCCCGCACAACGTCCTCTAGGATGAGACATCCATCTTGAATAAGATCTCGCGTCATTGGATTGTGAAGATAAAAACAGAAACTAAAGCATGCCACAACATTGCAATAACTACAAAAACACCAAATTTCTTGCAAAACTTGGCAATTATCACATTCAACAAAAATTAATTTGGGGCAATATTGTGAAAAAGATAAGAAAATAGTAGTGAAGAACAAAATCGATATGATCATACAAATTATGCATGACCTCTTTGTTCATGTGATCAAGCTCAAAATGTCCACCCATCTAGTCTTGTCTTGTCTAATCCGAAGATAATATAATTTTTCGTTGTTGAAAATATGCAAAAGCAATCACGATTTATGAATGAGCCAACGATTAGTTATTACGAGTGGTAAATCAAAATGGTTGAATCGTCTACAAATTCATTGTATTTATATTTTATTTTAATATTATTCATCAATTAACAATTTATTTTTTATTTTTTATTTTTTATTAATTATTAACAATTTATTTTTATAATCCAATTGTCAATTATTGAATACAACATTTGTCAATAGCTCTATGGAAAAGACTGCAGGACATGTGTCTAAAATCATTGAGTGAAGTTATATCAGCCTATCGGCCTAAATATGAATTTAAAATTTGTATTTTATTAAAATTTTCATATTGTTCTTACAATCCGTATGAGCATCTAATGGAGTTTGGGTAGCTATTTGGAGGCGTGAGAATGCGCGTCATGATCCTTGAGTAAGCTCACCATTTTTAGTCTTTATGTGTAGACATCTTGTGACTAATTGACTAATGCTTAAGGTTTAATCATGAAGGAAAAATATATTTGAGATCTGCGGGTTCTAGGTGGCCTCTCGAAAATGATTTTTTTAACAAGCATTTATAGAAAGTAGAAAGTTGAAACCATTGTTTATTAAATTTACTATTGGAATTGCCCATTATATTATCAAAAATAAGAGAGGTATTGTGTAATAAATTTCTATGACAAAGCCATCTAATTTTGATGTGGGCTCTTGAATTTGTTGTACGTATCTACAAAGGCCAAAGGTGGTGGAACACTTGGAAAAATATGAAACCAGAAATTGCATGAATACCGTTGGCCATTGTAAGGCATTGTAGTGCCTAGGGGTTAAATTTGACAATTGTTTAGACATTTTTTGTGATTTTAGACGTAAAATACTTGTAAATATCTTATCTAACCGTCACACGTGACTTGCACATTTAAAACATGACCGTTAATTTTTATATAGGTTTGTATATAAATTATAAAAATATATGTAAATATATATCAAAAAATATAATAAATATAGAATAATTAGTAAAAATAACATTATTTTGTGTTTTTGAAGGAAGTATTGAAAAATTACCATCACCCAAAAATTATTTGATAGGCATAGGTGGCCGTCAAATTTAACCCCTAGTAGTGCCCCACTTTTCATGCAACTTTGTCGGACATCTTCCAAAGACGCATCCTCAAGCAACCTTTGTGGACACTGTCTTTTCTCCTTGCAGAATAATACAAGCACTTTGTTTTTAATTTATGAGGCATTAACCATGGATAAATCCCATGTAAATGTTGGATATTTGGTAGCATTGGATGGTTTCAGCTAGTGGATCTTGCACTCCCATGAATAAATAAAAATAATGTGACAAGGAACTGTGCTAATCGAATCTCTCGCTAATAACCTGTCTAAAATTTAGTACGTTTTGTATTAACTTAGGTCTAGGTTGACATAAAATAAATTGACCGGATCATCTACCCATTTTTTTGTATACAAATTGATTGATCATGATCAATATCTCGTGTTTGAAGTGGGTTCATTGGCCCTCTTAAAAGAAACAAACTTATGCCATTACTTATTTAGTTTTGGTCTATAGAATAAGGAGAAGGATATTGAAGGGTAGGAGGCGTTTCCTTCTTGGCATAGTGTTTTGTTGTATTGTTCTATTTTCTTTTGTTTCTAAACTCCCGCATAACATTGAACACTGAACACCACTCTTGGAGTATATGAGGGCTACCACTTTACTTTTCCTATTCCTTATCTTTTTATTGTGAGCAGTAGTTAAATTGTTAAGGCTTTGAAAGTTTCCCTACCTATTGTCCCACATATGTCTATGCAAGACTTGTCTCTTTCACTATTCCTGCACCAAAATGGGAGCTTGAAAATTGGGCATGCACCATGTAGTATCTAATAGGCTAGCACCACATCTTTTTTTGTTTTTCCCATTAAGAGTAAGAAGTATGGCTTGAAAATGCATTTTCAAATAGATCCAGGAGTCATCTGGTTGATCTGCTCTGTAAAATTAATCTCAAAGAGACATGTGACTTTCTTAAGTCTTTTCCCACATGGTAAGAGAATAATGGTGCGAGTGTCAATTTCTTATTGGGTGCTCCATGGGTTGGATACATTTAGGATTAGCTTAGTGTTGAGAGCCATTGATTTCTTCATCTTTGTTTTCTTAAAAGGTACATAGACAATTAAGAAAATTCCTAGGGCATTTTTTAAGCCAAAAGTCCAAAAATAGTGCTAGATTCTTCTAAGCATGTATCAAAATGAGTTTTTGTTTTGTTGGTTCACCGGGTGCATGTATCCATGTAATCAGTTCACCTTTGTTGCCACTCTCATCCTGTGGCTTCAGTGACACTATGGCCATTGTCAGTTTTGTGGAGCTCATCATGCTTGGTCTCGTGGTTTGCGCTTGGTGAATGTGGCAAGCTGATGTAGTCTCATTGAATGCGGGGATCACAAGTTTTACGTAAAAAGGTATGGTTTTCCCTTTTCGTTTGCACTAAATCTTGCTTCATCATTTCTATCTTTTTAAAATTAAATGTTGAATGATAGGGAATGTAATCCCAACAATTGACAAAAATCTTACCTTGACACGAACTCTTAAAACATAAAAAAATCTCGAAATTCATGTGCATAGAGCACCACACCCACGTATACCGCAAACCCAAAACTCCTAGCATGACCCCTAGTAATGTGCAAGGGTTAAATTTGACAGTCATCCCCACCCATCACAAAAAAAATTTGTGATGGTTTTAATATTAATATCACCTTGCACATGACATTTATTTCTTCGACTTTCAAATTTTTTATAAGGATAATAAAAATTATATTTTTATATAAAAAACCATCCAATTCTATTCTAAATATATGTTAAAATGTCTAAAAAAAATACTAACTTGGTATAATATTTTATCATAATCCTTTTTTTTATAAAAATTGTGATTTGATTGCCACCCTTTATAAAACCCAGGTAATAGTACTATACCTATAAAATGTCAAAAGTAAGAAAATATTTATTGCTGATGTGTATAAAAAATATCATTGCAAATTGGATTGTCTCGTTCAATACATAAATTCCATCAGAGACTCAAAGTTCAAGGTTGTGGAAGTGACACTTGAAAATTTGAAATGCACTAGGTAGCCTAAATTTATAGTTGTCTAGTATAGCAATTGACAACCACTTGCCACTTGTCCAACATACATGCCCACAGCTCCATGTAACATGTTATTACCAATTAACATTAATATATTATTAATAGTTTTGACACTTACATATATGAAAATATATAAATGACTTATTTTTAATTTTGAACGTTAAAATGACAGTTCTTAAAAAATCATCCCATCCTTTTCTACGGTTTAAAATTTAACGTGGCTATATTTTACGGTTAAAAATGCAAAAAAGTCTAAACGGGCATCAAATTTAACCCCTAGTAACGTGGGACACCATGGGGTTACTTATCCAAGTCGTTTGAATTTATTTAGCATCCTTGCAAGTCAAATTTTGAAGCCACTTAGCTTAACAATCACTTGTGTGACGTGTTCGTTTTAATAAAACGCGATTAGTTTCGTTTTACGGTTTCCACTTAGTTTGAGCAAAATTTAAAATCCCTACCACCTACCTCTAGACTACCAAAAAGAGAATCATAACCCACATTCATTCCACTAAAAATTCCTTTAGAAACTAGTATTACAAGTGGGCTTTGGGGTGCACTAGTCATTGTGCAACAAGATCTATTATCGCAATTACGATAATTGACTGGAGTCTCCCTTACAACTTGAGCTCTGCTCTTCATAATAAACTTACGTTAAAGATGATGAATTATATGTATGTGGGAGAATACATAGGAATCATCAAAAATTGTGCTCAAACTTAAAACGAGTGTTTTCAAGGCCCAATTTGTGAGCACTTTAGGTGTTTCAGCCAACTTGCACCAAAATTACAACTTTAGCTAAACACACCTTCTAAGGGTTTTGTTGACTCCTAACTAACTATGGAACCTTGTACATATCATTTCCACACTTTATAGAGTATGAATTGATCAAACTATTGTATGAATGTTTTTTGGGAAATTATGATGTTTCTCTCTCTTTTTTCTTTCTAGAAGTAACTCTGATATTTTGATTGGTTCTAAAAATGTAAATGAGTTATAAATGTTCATGGGTTGGAAATGAAATGAAAATTTGATAATTTATGTGATTATGATATGATGAATAGAAAGGAAAATGAAATATAGACTTTCTCTCTCTTCCCCTTTCTCTCTCTAGAGATAATTATGAAAATATTGATTGGTTTTTGAAAATACAAATGGGTCAAAATGTATATGAGTTGAAATGAAATGAAAATTGGATACGGGATGTTACGGTGATTTGAAAAGAAAATGAATCCTAGATTTTCTTCCTCCTTCCCTTACTCTTTTGTCTCTCTCTCCCTATCTCTATCTCTCTCTATTGTTTGTTCTAATTGTTTGAAATGATGAATGTGTGGATTTATGCTTGAGTGTAGGGGATTTCCATACTCATTCCTAGGATTGACGCAATGTTGGTTGCAAGTACTCCAAACAAGAGGAATTTTTTGGATGTGATATGTTGTAATTAATGAGTTGTCATTGTAAAGTTGTATTCATCTTGCAATACATGTATTACCATAGAATAATGATATGTATTGTTGTTTGAAGAATTGTTCTTGGTATATTTTGAAAAGGGAATACCAATGTGGTTATATTTTATAGTGTCGAATTGGATGTGAAGTTGTACTCAATGTTGCACCTATGTTATAAAGATATTAAACAAATATTTTGCTATGTTAATTATTGGTTTACTTCCTTAACACCCACAATGCTAGGTAGAATCTCCTCTCATAAAAACTAATAAAATTAAAATAACAAGTTATATTTCCTATTATACTTCTTCTCCCTCATTTGAGTATTTTTCTAGGGTATAAAACATTGATTGTGTTAATAAAATACTCTAATCTCATTAATCATCTTCATGCTTCGCACCTAAGACATGTCATTAAGGACCATTTCCTTCATATTTTATGATGTGGTACATATATGTTGTGAAACCTATCATTGTGGGATGAGTGAGGTGATCATGTCTAGGTGTTGCAAGTATGACCATATCTTGAATAAGTTTAACCCTCTTATGCATAATTTCCCTAAGTACTTATGAGGCCATAAATTGGCCATAAATTACCATTATTTTTCCTTCTAAGTTACCTTTGAAAGTGGTTTTAAATGTAATCTAGGAACTTATAGTTTTCTTAAGATAGAATATATATCTTTCTCATTCTTTATAAATCTTTTGTTATCTATTTTGTTGACTAATCCTATTGATTATTTGGGAAAAGATGCAAAGTTTTGTGTATACGCAGCCATAAAGGAAAGATAATGCTAGTATTCGAGAAAAGTGGAATTAATCATGGATAGTATATCTAAACTCAAATTTTATTTCATATTCAGATTCCTTTTAAAAAATTATGCAACTTTGAAAAAGAATCATCTCAATCCAAGATCGTATGCAAAAGTTATAGTTGTTTTAAGTTAGCTCCAGAACTCACGGGCTTAGTTTCGAACTTGCGAGTTAGTGCTAGAAGTCACGCCTTAGTTCCGAAACTCACGAGTTAGTTCCAGAACTCGCAGGTTTACTTTCTGAACTAACAAATTTTGATATTTTTGAGGAATTGTGAAAGATTAGAGAATCCAATGGAAAATATGAGAGAGGTTTTTTTTCATAACAATGTGATTAACAAAAACCTCATTCAGATTTGCTACAAGTATTACCAATAAAGAGAGATCTAACTTTTAGTGAGCTATAGTCCGAGGAAAAGTGTATCAGACGAGCACTAAAAGTTCCATAAATAGAAAAAAAAAAGTAAAACAAAAAATATGAGAGAGATTTTTGTTCATAGAAATGTGTTTAACAAAAATCTCATTCATATTTTCTACAAGTTTTACCAATGAAGATATATCTAACTTTTAGTGAGTTGCAGTATAAGGAAAAGTGTATCAGACAAACACTAAAAGTTCCATAAACAAAAACAAAAAGTCAAATGGAAAATCTAAGAGAGGTTTTTATTCATAGAAATGTGTTTAAAAAAAATCTCATTCATATTTGCAATAGGTTTTATCAATGAAGATAAATCTAACTTTTAGTGAACTACAATCCAAGGAAAAAGTGTATCAAACAAGCGTCAAAAGTTCCACAGTCAAAAACAACAAAGTCAAATGAAAAATCTGAGAAAGGTATTTGGTCAAAATCATATTTTGAGGAAAATCCTCCTTCCAATAATGTAGAGGAATAAAATCATTATGATTCTTGTTACCGAAAAGCAAGGAGAAGATTTGGGAGTAAATCTTCCTAAAATAAGTGAGATAAGACTTTGACTCCAATAATATATCTCTCTCCATATTTTGTGGAGATGAAGATATTATTTGTTAGGATTGGAATAAAGATAAGATCAGATTGTATTTCCTAAAATAAGGAGTTGGTTGGATGCATGAATTATAAATGCAACCTTCCACACTGAGATATGTAATTCTTTTCTCCCAAGAAATAAAGATCTGTTCTTTCCTCTCAAATATTATGTAGTTTTAAGATCTCAGAAGTATGATTTAAATCCTCTTCCAAGGAATAAGCTGGCCACTCATTCCAAGGAAGATGGATCTATGTTTTTTATGTTTATATTTATTCATTTTGTTGTATTGTTTTTATCTTTATATTGTGAAAATTCAGTCTGTTGTGAACCTGCAAGTGTTTCGTTCAATTATGTTTATTTCTAATTCAACAATTTCAATTTATGCAAGTGTGTTTAAATTCCTGCAAGTGTGATTTCCTTCATGCAAGTGTGATTTATTTCATGCAAACTTTATTTCTGCAAGTGTGCCTTTAAATTTCTACAAGTGTGATTTATTTTATGCAAGTTTGGTTTGTGTTTAAAGGAGTTGTTTTCCAAGATTTTCTTCTCTTAATGCATATAACCTTTGGACACCAACCCAGATTGACATTATTAATGGCGAGGATTGACGACATCATCAAGTACCTAGTGGGTGGCTAAAGCCTTACAAGATAGTTGGTTGTTGTACCTATGATTTATCTCTCGAGGTATAAATTATGTGAGTGGAGACTATATGCCGAATTACTTATGTATTTACCCAAGAAATTGAAATAGGTCTTTAGTAGGATTTTGTAATGCATAAGATTATTTGGGATATCTCTCTTGTAATATAAACTCAATACTTGTGTGTCTAAGAGAAATGAAATGAGTTGTCTTGTGCGAGGTCACACTCCTTGTAGTCATGAATCCCTAAGTGTAAATCATATGTCATTTAAATTACTATTGTTCTGAAAACAATACCAACAAGAGTCCATATTAACCATGTAAGAGTAATGGGAAAAACAAGTAAATAAGATATTTTTTTAGGAATAAATTTATGCTTGAAGTCTTCATAATTGATTTAGGAATTCTCTTGTTTTTAAGAAAAAAAATAAATACGAATTGTTCTTGGTGAAATCAAGCATTTGAGCCAACACAAACTCTTCTATGAAAAGAAATAAAAAACGTCATGATGTGTAAATGTTAAACCAACTGTTGAACTAGAGCAAATTATAATAGGGAAAATAGGGTACTATGATAGAAGGATGTTTATGGGAAGAGATACCATAAATCTAAATCACCCTTTAAACTCTAATATTTCTTCCTTGACCTCATGATAATTCCCCTTGTCTAGTAAAGGTAAAATTTAAACATCGAATATACATCTTGAAAAGTAGAACCTTAACATCTTGTTAGTTCCTTTATGTAACAAGGATAACATTTAACATCAATTAAATATATTTGATAAACAAACCTTTAATGTAAGAATGAATATTGGGAGGCTCGTAGGTGTTAAAAATGAATTTAATTAATAAATGAGTTGTGGATAATTAATGGAAATTGAACAAGGAACCAACAGTGCATCCTCTTTTAAAGGCTAATGTTATACAAAAAGAAAGTATTTGAAGTTTTAGAAAAAAGAAACAAATAAATTTTACACCCTTACTAATTTAATTCACTTAAAACCTATAAGGTTATATAATGGAAAGCTAAATGTAATAAATATGTAAACCATAAAAAGGCCATGTTGTGTAGTATGCATATCCTGTGTGCCTTACCGTAGTTGGGGCATTCTCTTGGTTTATTTCATTTGATTACAACATTGATATGTACCTATGTTATCATGTTGTCTATGTGGGTCTGTCGACACTAAAATTTTCCTCCATAATTTCTATTTCATTAATGTATGTATTAGGAATAGAATGTTGTTAAGTGTAATTAGTAGTAGCGTCCGATAGAAGATAACAAATAAGGCTTGATCTGACGCAAATAATGTGGAGTACGGTAATAGTAAAAGTACAATAGGAATGTTGTAAAAAGTAAATATTTGTCGTAAGTGGTCCGGTAATGTTAAAATGTCAAAGTTTGGGTAATTAGAGAAGTAGGGTCTACATGATTAGGAATTAGAAATATTATATTAGTAATAAGGAAAAGGAATGAGGTCATAAATATTTTGTGTATTTTATTTGTAAAAAGTATAAAAATGTGGAACCCATGTAAAATGATAAGGTTTATCTTATCTTAAGAGATAAGCTTACATGTACAGATAAGAGTTAAGGTATGGAATATGATTCGTTAGAGTGGATTTCTTATCCTATCTTAGAGATAAGATGGATAAGCCTGTAAGTTCTATAAATAGAGAGGCCACCCCCCTCATTTAGCATAGAAAGAAGTAGTGAGAAATATTGTAGGAAGTGTGCAAAGGAAGCCATCAAGAGGTGTAATTGTAAAGTTTCTCCCATAGTCTTGTTGAAGTACCTCATGGGTGAGATTGTAACAATTTCATGTTAATATTATAATTTACTTTGATATTTCAGATTTGTCATCATTCCGTCTTATCATAGTCGATGGTATTCTTGTGTTATGTTGTTGTTTTGTTTCCAGTTACATCCACCAAACCAAAGGTCATGTGCATTAGTAAATAATCATAGCACGAGGAGTTCCCGTGAAGAATTATCATAGTGCCTAGATTGGTGATGACATTTTGGTTCCGTTGCCGGGACCATTCCTCGTTGGTGGATTTTCTGGAGAGATATTCCCACTTAGTCAAAAATCAATTGGAGGGTAACCTTGTTTTTACTGTGCATAGTAGTTACCATGGTAAACTCATTTTACCGTGAATAGTAGTTACCATGACAAAGTCATTTTTGCTGGAATAGTATTTATCACAGTAAAGTCACTTTTTACCGTGAATAATATTTACCGCAGTAACTTCACTTTTTACCGTGAATAGTATTTACCGCAGTAATTTCACTTTTTACCGTGAATAGTGTTTACCACAGTAAAGTCAGTTTTTACCGCAGTAAGTCAAGTTTTACCATAGTTACCGTGGTCATTTCTATTTTACTGTAGAAAGGTGTAAAGTCACTTTCTATTACAGTGATTCCAATTATTTGTGCACATAAGTCTTGTTGATTGTAATTGTGGGTTGGTATTTCACGGTGGTTACTTTTGAAAATGGGAAAGATTCCTGTTTTTTCAGCTCAATCTAATGAAGATGCTTCTTCTTTCATTCAAGAGTTTAAACAATCTTGTATTTGTAATGGCCTCATAAGAAGGGAACAATGGACTGAATTTTTTCCTACCTTTTTGGATGGTTCAGCACTTAGGTGGTTTGAAACACTAGGTGATAATGTGAAAAATTCATGCGATTTATTAACTGAAAGTTTTCTTGAAGAATTTGGTGAACAACGAGAGATATGCGAGATCTCATGATCGATATCACAGAGCTAACCCAAGGAGAGAAGGAGAAGATAAGGGATTATCATGCTCATGTTCTAGAGCTAAGGAGGAAGCTCGATGCCCGGATCTGGAAGGAAGGATTAACGGATGGGTTGATGAGCGGCGTGGATAATCTCCTATGTAAGCACTTCATTCTTGGGATGAAGCCGAGATCAAAAACGAGTGAAGTATGACCACCCGGCTACCATTGAACAAGCAAAGGAGATTGCAAGAAGAAGCAAGAAGAAAGCATGGAAGAGGAGCCCAAATAAATTGTTGCTAAAGTAGAGCCTACACCAAAGCACCTTTGGTCAGAGAATCCACAACCACTCTCGGTGAGCACAAATATTTCTCCTAGTACATCTCCGAGTATGAAGATCTGCTCAAAAAGATGGGTCGATTAACTATTAATCTTCTTGAGGAAAGGAATTTAGTTCTCGGGGAGGAGATAGAGGTCAAAAAGAAATATTTCTGAAGTTGTATGTTATGGTTGTTATAAAAAGGGTCATTATAAGTATAATTGTCCGGATAGAGCTTCTACATCAGTACAAGAGATAATGATAAAGGAAAAGCACTGTGAATTCTCTTGATGTAGTAGATAAGAGTAGAAATAATGAAGTAGATGTGTTTGTAACAAAAAAGAAAGAAAGAAAAAGATAATCAAGATGGGCCAGATCCTAAGAAGATGAAAGGAAAAACTAGTAAGAAACATAGGAGAAGAAAGTTGGGTGTGCGGGATTTTCTCGATTTCACACGGGGCAAGGACCATACTCCATCTTGGAAGATCTGTCCAAAAGGCCTGCAAATATTACATATGGTCAACTCTTGGCTATGTCTTCGAGAAGAGGCGGGAGTTGTGAGGTGGACTCAATGCTCGAAGAAGGAAGGAGGTTGAGGTCCCCTGTTTTGGAGGCGGCGAGATCCCTATGCTCCACAAGGTGAGGTATTATGTAATGGTATTTCAATTCATGATGTCTTAGTTGATGGAGGTGCTGCGATTAATGTAATGGCCGAGTCGTAATGAATATGTTGGGTTTAAAATTGATCGCCCTTCAACACTTATGTTAAGGTCATTAAATAAGGGAAAAACTAAACCGAAGGTGTAGTTTCAAATGTGGCAATATCTGTTATGGGTGTTGTATGTGTGGTAGACTTTCGGGTGATAAAAAATGGTCTTTGTTGCGTACCCAATGTTTCTTTAGGAATACCATGGCTAAGAAGAGTTCATGCGAAACTACTTTGGAATGAAGGTTTCATGACACTTGGACGTGGTAGAGAGAGGGTGAAGATAAATGTGATCCTCGGCATCATAAAGTAGAACACAGTGGATTCAAGTGATGAAACCGATGATTGGACATCCTCTCGATTACTCTAGTACCAGGTGAAGTGGACACGAAGATGAAGAAAGCGAGGTGGATGTTTCGATCATGGATATCCTGCCGGTCACACCAACTCATGACCCCATAAAATTATCGAAGAAGAAATTGATGATCGTCTCCAACAAATAAAGATTGGTGATGTTGTGATGGAGAGTGAGAAGGAATCCTACCTCCAGCTCTTTTGAAGGTACATACACCTATTCACTTTTGATTACAAGGAACTCTGTCAAGTAAGTTGGGTAGAACATTCTATTGAGCTGGTAGATGGTGCTAAGCCCATAAAGCAAATGCCATATAGAATGAATCCTAATTTTCCAAGGCGTAAAAGAAGAAATAGATAAGTTGCTTGATGCGGGATTCATATTTCTTTGTGGAGAATTCGAATGGGTTTCTCCCATTGTGATCTCAATAAAAAAAATGGGAAGCTACGCATTTGTGTTGATTACGGGAAGCTCAATAAGGCAACAAAGAAGGATCATTACCCTCTTCCATTTTCGAGATCGGATCTTGGGCGAAGTAGGCTGGCGAAGAGTGTTATAGTTTTTTGATGGATATAGCGGCTACCAAGTTCATATAGTAGAAAGATCAGCTAAAGACCACGTTCACCACTCCTTGGGAACGCGTTGCTTATAGAGTTATGCCTTTTGGGTTGTGTAATGCTCAAGTAACATTCCAGCGTTTGATGAGTAGGGTGTTCGAACCCTACATTGGGACCTTCATCGAGTATTTACGGATGATTTTTACATCTATGGGAGCAAGTTGGACCACCTGCACCAAATGGAGACGACATTTCAAAGGTTAGATGAAGCACAAGCCTCACTAAACCCTACAAAGTGTGTCTTTGGATGTTCTAAAGGCGTTTTGTTAGGGCATGTTGTATCCGAGAGATGGTATTGATGCGATCACGATAAAGTTTCAAAAATCAAAGATTTACCATTTCCTATGAATAGAAGTAAGTTGAGATCATTTTTAGGCCATGTGGGTTACTATAGAAGGTTCATCAAGAATTTCTCAAAGATTGCATAGCCACTAACCCAGTTCTTGAAGAAGGATGTTACTTATGAACCAGGAAATAAGGCACATGAAGCTTTTAGACAAGCTGAAGGAAGCCTGGTGTCTTCACCTATTTTGAAGAATCCGAATGGAGCAAACCATTCATTGTGTACACTTGATGCCTCGAGATGCAGCACTAGGAAGTACTTTGAGCCAAAAGGATGAAAATGGGAATGAACATCCAATTTACTTTGGGAGCGGACAAATGAGCGATCTTGAGGTAAATTATCTTTATGGCTCGAAAAAGAGGCTCGCTATCATTTTTTTGTAAATAAGTTTAGAAATTACTTGCTAGGGAAAAAATTTCTAGTTGTAATAGATCATCAGGCTCTAAAATATATTGTAAATAAGCCTAACCCATCAGGGAGGATAGTAAGATGGATAATTTTGCTACAAGAATTTGAATTTGATATTATAGATAGGCCAGGAAAGAAGCATGTCAATGCAGATGCACTCTCTCGAGCCTATGATGGTTTAGGATCATCTTGTGATGATGATGATTTCCCCGATGCAGCATTGTTATCCCTTGACACAATCCCTAGTGAATACATATATATTTGGAATTATCTGAATGAATTCAAGTTTCCTGATGGTGCCAATGCAAAGACTAAGAGAAAGATTACTCAAGCCCGGTCGTCCATATTCTATTCTGCATGGAGTATTATTTCGAATAGGACCCGATGGAGCAGTATAAGAGGGCGATTGGGCGTGATCAAGGGAAGGAACTGCTAGAAGAATTCCACAATGGTACATGTGGAGGGCACTTCTCTAGACAACTTACAACAAGAAGGATCTTGGATGCATGTTATCACTGGCCCACTCTTTTTAAAGATTGTTATAATTATTGTAAGACATGTGATATTTGTCAAACACATGGTAACCGTAAGACTTCATCAGCTCCATTATGTCCTATTCTTCCACTTGGTCCCTTTGAAAAGTGGGGAATAGACATTGTAGGTCCACTTCCAACTACATCATGCCAAAATAAGTATATTGTAGTTGCCATAGATTATTTAACCAAGTGGGTTGAAGCTAGGCCATTGAAAACAACTTCCATGGATGAAGTGGCAAGGTTCATATATGAACGCATTGTCACCAGATTTGGTTGTCCATTAGAAATTGTATGAGATCAAGGAAGCCACTTCATTAATGAGGTGGTAGAAGCCTAGTCAATAAGTTTTCTATTAAGCATAGAAAGGCAACAACATACAAACCAAGCACAAATGGATAGGTGGAGCGAACAAATTTTGTGTTGTGTCAAATTCTAGCAAAAGATGCGGCCTTGCGGTACATAAATGGGATAAAAGGATTCATGCAGCATTGTGGGCATATAGGAAACATCAAAGTTAGCAACAGGATACTCTCCATTTCGATTAGCCTATGGCATTGATCCAGTTCTTCCTATTGAGTTTGATATTCCCACTATGAGAGTTATGAAAAATGAAAGGATGGATGAAAGTGATTCATAAAAGAAAGGTTGGTACATCTTCATTTGCTAGAGGAAATGAGGGAAATAGCAAAGGATACAAGCCATAAGAAGAAAATGAAGCGAAGGAATACTTTGATCAAAAGATCCTTTGGTCTCCATTTCGGAGTGAATGACTTGGTTCTAGTATATGATTCCGATACAAAAAAACAAGACAGAGGAAATTTCTTCCAAAATGGATGGGGCCCTACAAAATAAAGCAATCTTGTGCATGAAAATGGTACGTATCGATTGGAGGAATTGGATGGCACTCCCATTACGAAATGGGTCAACCACAATAAGTTGAAGATTTTCCACGCACCGAGAAAGAGTCTACTCAGGGACGGAGTAGAGTAGAAGCTAGGAAGGGGAAGATGTCGACACTAAAATTTTCCTCCATAATTTCTATTTCATTAATGTATGTATTAGGAATAGAATGTTGTTAAGTGTAATTAGTAGTAGCGTCCGATAGAAGATAACGGCCTGCCCGATCGATGCATGCAAATAATGTAGTACGGTAACAGTCAAAGTACAATAGGAATGTTGTAAAAAGTAAATATTTGTCGTAAGTGGTCCGGTAATGTTAAAATGTCAAAGTTTGGGTAATTAGAGAAGTAGGGTCTACATGATTAGGAATTAGAAATATTATATTAGTAATAAGGACAAGGAGTGAGGTCATAAATATTTTGTGTATTTTATTTGTAAAAAGTCTAAAAATGTGGAACCCATGTAAAATGATAAGGTTTATCTTATCTTAAGAGATAAGCTTACATGTACAGATAAGAGTTAAGGTATGGAATATGATTCATCAGAGTGGATTTCTTATCCTATCTTAGAGATAAGATGGATAAGCCTGTAAGTTCTATAAATAGAGAGGCCACCCCCCTCATTTAGCATAGAAAGAAGTAGTGAGAAATATTGTAGGAAGTGTGCAAAGGAAGCCATCGAGTTAAAGGTGTGTTGAAGAAGCCATTAAGCAAAAACTTCCTCGTCATATGTTTTCCGTCGAAGGTGCACGAGGTGAATAAGTTTTGTATTTTTATATTTTATTTATTTATTTATTGAGAAGGATTTAAAAAATATTCATATTTCTAAGTTTTCAACATGTCATTATTTGCAGTTATTTGATTGTTTTACCAATAATATTTGATTAAAATTAAAATTAACAGCCCAGAACCTATCAATTTCGAAGTTGCTATATTTATGAGAAATAAGACTCCACATAAAAACAAAGGCCATAATAAATGGCCAGGGGTACTCCCAAAGGTCATCCGAATGGGAGATAAACTCCCAACAGTTGATTCTACATTGATCCGGAAGTAAATACATTATAAACATTTAACACTTTGATCTTAATAGATTCCTTGACAAGTCTCCATTGATATCCTACACACATGGAGGGCTTTAGCACACTTTAGTGCATATGTATCCCTCCAAAACATAGTAAATCTTGAGCTTGATATAATCCTTTGTACATGTTGTGCTAAAGCACGCTTTAGTGTGCTACTGAGGTTAGAAAATGTGAGCCATACACAACTTTGTCCCGAGGACTTAGGATAGCCTAGCGCAACCATGACTTTGTATGATTTTCTTTGTGGAAATAGTATTTTCACTAAAAATTTCCAATTAAACCACGACATGTATGTAATACGATTGTTTCACCTTTTTCTTTACGTTTTGAATATGATGAAATAGATAATGTTATGGGATGAGGAGTAATACTTGTTGTGATGGGTGGTTTGAAGGTTGTGTGTGCATTCTGAATTCTCAATCCTATCTTGACTATGAGAGCTTCCATTTGGCTAGGAGGAACTACCTAAAATAGAAATCAAGACCAAAAAAGAAGACTTAAATAATATATGACAATGGAATGCCTAGCATATGCTAGATCCGGGAAGTGTGATACTTCCTAGAAGGTTGTCAATCCACTGTTTTTATAAAACAAATATGACATAATTGAAATACATACATAAACGAATCTAGTGCTAATATCCTTATTTGGGTACCTTAGATCACTATCATCATCGATCCAATTAAATACTAAAAACTATGCAAGTCTAAGTCTTGAGTTAGGTTGTAGGTTGTTCAAGTGGTGCAGGTCACAGACAGGGTCTTAGTAGGGTTGGGTAAGGTGTTTGGGTTGTTTTGGTAGGTAGGTTGGTTGTTGGTTTACACAATGTTGGCAGACACAGAGACCAACGTCGGTCGGGTATGACCAGATCATGGTTAGGAAGAATCGATGACGGTTATGGGTAACCGGCGTCGGTAGAAAACAAAGCTGATAAAACTCAATAAGATCTAGTTGTGGGGTTTGAGCTAAGGTCAGACAAAGATGATAGAGGGAATGACGAGGTATGTGGGGATCTTAGGAACACTCAGAGATATGTAGAAGTTGGGTATAGGTGGTTTTATGGTGTGGGTGGAGGAATGGTTGAGTTTATAGAAAGAGGAATAGTGGGGAAAAGGGAATGCAAGTAGAAAATGATAACAGAGATGACAAAAACCTTTAAAACAGGACAAAGATGAAATAACATAGGTGATAAATGTACTTACTAATGTTGCAAGTCTAATGGCTAGGTGGTGGTGATGATTGATCGGTGGGATGGAGCTTGGTGCCGCGGTGGTGCTTCCCGGAATGCTACCATGAGAGTGATACCTTTGGATCTATCTTGATGTTGGCTATGGCTACTTAGATGTGCGAAAGAGCTCTAGTTCTTTCTTACATGTAGATCTCCTTTTTGCTCCCAAATTTGAGAATGTGGCCAACCTCCCAAACAAGGTTACCAAAATGGTTATATGGTAACCGATGATGGTTCTTGGTTGATCGGCGTCGGTTTAGGGATGACCAGCGTCGGTTAAGGTGGGATTCCCTAGGTTTACTAAAAATGATAGATCTTGCAATCATTTGGGCCAGGTATGTCCCTTTCTCGCATATCAAAATAAACTTTATCTTTTTAGGAGTGGTAATGTGGTTAGAGTAATAATATGCATTGATTTTTAGGGTTGAAATAAGTCTTAGTTAGCTATGGAAACATGCTATGAATAGGTCCATGATGAGGTGTCTAGGTGAGGTGTCTAGGTGAGGTGTGCATCCATTTAATTAAAGTAATTAAATTAATAAATGGGGTGAGGATGGGTATTAATTTAACTATAGATAATTAAATTAATATTAAGGTGGGGTAAATGGGGGCCATGATTAGGTGAATATATGTAAGTTAATTATTCAAAAGCGGAACAAGGGAGTGTGACCCAATTTTGGTGTCTACATCTTTTGCCTTTTTCACGTGGCTTGTATTGGTAAGTGACGTTGAAAAAAATAGGAAATGGTTGTGTTGAGCGTAAGTGAGGGTGTTGATTCCCCAAGTGTGGGTGAAGGTAACTTCCCTCAAACTAGGAACCGATGAGGTGAAATATGGAAGCGGTGAGTGGTTTGATAAAATGAGGAGGTGGGAAAATGAAGATCAGTGGGCACATTGGGTAAAGGTAAAGGTCAAATCAGGTAAACAAGTAAATGGGCCAAGGTCGAAGGTAGTGGTAGTTGAATGCACGCACACATTGGAAACTACGGCATGACACCAGGTGAGAAGATTTCAAACTCTATGTCATCTAAGGTTGATAGGTCTATCCAAATAGGGTTGAAGTGATTTGGTATCCAAGGTATAAGATATGGTGTGGAAACAAAACAGAGGTTAGGTACAAGAACATTTAGGTATGTTCTAGTACACCAAAGGTTAGGTTAGGATAAACAACACGACAATAGGCAAGGTAAGGTCGGTAGGCCGAACAACACCTGTGTAACCATGTCGCAAGGTACAATGAGCACGAAGGGTCAAAGGTCACAAAAAGTGGTTCAGATTCAAGGTATATAGGTAACGACATGGGTAATGCCAAGGTATAGGTAAAATAACAACTCCTAAGATGTAGCAAAGGTAATGTAGGGGTAGGTTGGGTTTGTAGGTATGGTTCAATGGGTGTTTGGAATGATAAAAAGGTGTGTTGGCACTAATGGTTGCAGGAAAAGGAAGCTTAGCAAGACCAAATAGTTATAAGGGTGGATCAATGTCGGTTATAGGTTGGTGATGTTTGTTGGCTAGCTAGGCACAAATAATATCGGCACTCATCGAGTTGGGTTTGGTTATAAAACAATTTTTTTATTTTACGAATCATTGTTGTGTTGTGATGTTGGAGAAAATGACAGATCCATTTGAATTTTGGTGCTTTTCCGAGAGAGAAGGATAGCGCATTGTACCCGTTGAGGTGGAGAGTATGAGTTGGTGAGAGGAGCTAGGGAGATGGGTCCACAAGCTTAGGGGGATCGATTATATTGGGTGGAGGTGAGGAGGGCATTTGGTGATGATAGAGGTAGGAGAGGTGTCGGTGGATTACTAGTGCCATGGCCGGACATGCCCCCATAGAGATGGCATCGCAACGAGGTAAGATTTGATTGATCATTGTCGATCAATAAGAACGATGTCGGTTGGCATTTTGAGGAAAATAGCCCGCAAAGGAGAGAAGTTGGGTGGGGGAGATAGGTCATGAGTAGGAAAGGTATTGGGAATAGGTTGGGTGGGTATAAGTGAAGTGAGGGTATGGTAGAGATCTAATGATGTTATGGTTTGTTAGATGCAGGCGAGGGACCAATTATAGATGTGCGATAGGGTACCACCCCTATTATTAGCGATCTGAGGAGTGCAATAGATAAGGAGTGGCAGAATTTGGCCGAGGTAGGCTTGATTGGGGTTAGACATCACCGACACGTAGTTCGGGAGCTGAGTTTGATGGTCACCCTCATCAAAAGATGGGATTCAGGATGCAACACATTTCGTGTGCCGGCATGTGACATGACCATCACCTTGGAAGATGTTTATAGGATCCTACGGTTACCGATAGTAGGGACATATGTGTATTCCATTTCCTCAGAGGCATGTGAGGAGTTGATATTGATAGTGTTTGGTAAGGGGCTAGTGAAGTTGAGGTTCCATAATGCCGGTATGAGTTATAGAGATATGTACTGGGCCCATCCAGAGGAGATGAGATTAGTGGTGCTGATGATGGAGGAAGTTTTTACTTTGTGCTAGAAGATGTAGAGGGTGGGAGATTCCCATGGGAATTGATGGGGGTTCTTCACAATATGATTGAGGAGAGGACCTAGTTTGCATGGGCACCTACATTCTTGGTGCAATTATATAGAGAGTTATGGGCCTATGGGTAGTTATGGCGATTCAGCCTATGTTGCACGTTCCTACTACATTGTTGGGCATACAAGCACATCATGTGTGTATCGTTCAACGGGCATGCCCTAACCTAATGCATTCAATACGGGCATGGTTCAAGTGGGCTACAGGTGATGGGTACCTACTGTTGGAGAGCACCGAGCTGCTAGGGCTACACATGATGTAACATATTACAGGTGTGTATTAGAGGGGTTGTCCAGTGTGGACATCATTTGGAGGTCTGTATGTGGGCTTCCCATCATATATGTAGATGGTAGATGAGCTGTAGGGGCTATAAAATTTGAGGATGATAGAGGTGCTTGTGCGAGAGAGCATGAGATGATACCGGTTGTGAGTCGATGACGATTTGGGTTGATATAGGATGTACCTCCACCATTTCCATAGTACAGGAGGGATGACATGGAGAGTCTTATGCCTCTACCACACCAAGGTGCTACGGGGTAGGAGGAGAAAGTGGTAGGCGATGGATTAATGATGTGGGGGTTACGAGATAGGTACGAGACAGGTGGTGGGCATTACAACTATGGGTACTACCCCCAAGGCTAGGGCAGCCGACTTAGCCACTATCATAGTTCGAGAGAGACTCCTACGGGAGCAGGTGGTGACTATGGTTACACAGATTAGGGTAGTGCGAGTAAAGATGACAGGGTTAGAGGCATAGGTTTCTACATTGTAGGAGGCAGTGGCAGCCCTACGAGGCCTAGGTAGCACGGGAAAAGTACCCGCATAAGGCGAGATAGAGATGGAGTATAGGTGGATGCCCTACGGAGTGCGGGTTATAGCTTTGCAAGGCCGGTTAGCCACCGTGCATAGAATAGATTACGGCCCTTCAAGCCTGTGTGCAGACACGAGGAACCCACACGAGGCTCGGGGAGAGGTCTCATTTTACATATAGGGGTGGGACAGGGTCCCTCGATATAGGTATAGGGTCAGAGGCTGATGACACCACCACAAACAGTACCCATGGCCAATTTCAGGGATGCCTTAGGAGAGATGAGATATTATCAATATCACCTAATGGTTGCAGGGATACATGTCCCTTCTTATGCAAAGTATAGAGCACAAAAGGCCTCAAGTGAGAGGACCAAGTCTCACACATAGTGTGGAGAGTACAAGGAGTCAACGAGCCCCAAGACATGGTCAAGGTGAGGCCACCCCGGTGTACAAAGGCCAAATCTAGGTGAGGTACTTTCATAGGGTCGGGCCGAGGCCCATGGTGGGTGGTGAGATGCTAGCAGGATGCCGCACGGGAGTGAAGGAGGAGGAGACACGTGAGATAGAAATGGAGGATATCGAGATGGGGGATGCACGATAGTTACACATACCTCCATTTTTTTGTGTATTTTTGGTATATACCATCCCGCATGCCGAAGAGAGTGATGTTATATATGAGAGTGTTGAGATTGTTGATCATATAACAGCCTACGTGTTGAAGATGGTGAGGATGTACATGAGAGTTTTGAGATTTTTGATCATATACCGGCATGCATGCCAATGATAGTGAGGATGTATCTAAGTGATTTGATATGTTTGTATTTATTTATATCTATGTACATATGTATGTATACACAAAATTTCTGATTTATAGATGATGATATTTATAGTATGGATGGTGTACTTGTTTTAATTTTCATTATTATTTGTGTATGTGATGGAAACTAGGTGAATTAGGCATGATTGAGTCAAGGTCATGTAGGCATGGTTGAGTCAGGTCATAGGCATGATGGAGTCAGGTTATAGGCATGATGGATTTGGGTTATATGCATGATGGAGATAAATGATGGTGTATGTGCATGTTATGGTTTAAGTTTCCTAATATTTGCTATAGTAAAAATGTTAAATGATTAATGTATGATGTGGTAAAAATTTGTATTAATTGTTGCTTGTTTGGTTTAATTTCCAATTGTTGATATAAAATGAAAACAAACTAAGGTAGGATAAAAATTGGAAAATGTAGGGGAAGATAGGTTAGGGTGAAGAGTGGTGAGCTAACCTTCAGGGCCCTATGCCCTTGAAGTGCTACCTATATATCCCTGACGAAAAGGGGCCTTAGGCTGATGTCATTCTCCCATAAGCTAGGGAAGAAAATGATGAATTAAGGGGATGGGTTGGTGATTTTGTAGGCATGATTGAATGCGAGATCATAGGCATGGTTGAGTTTAGGTCACATGCACGGTTGAGTTTAGGTCATAGGCATAGTTTGAGTCATTTAAAATGTAGGTGTTGACGATCGAGTCTTGTAGAGGATAATCAATAAGTAATGAGGAAGGTGAATGGGAAGAGGTGGCAAAATATCCACTTAATTGATAAGAACCCTAATGAGTCTACCATACCCAAGATGGGCTTATGAACGTAAGACCCTAAAAGCATTGTGTAATAGACTATTCTAAGGGTGAAGAAAGTCACATGATCACAAAATGTTGTGGTTATGGCAAGTCCCTTGAGTAGAGAGGAAATTAGGATGAAAAGGCAATGAGGTGAGAGTGGGTGGTTTAGTGTAACTTAGTGTACGACAACATGTTTTCCTTAGCAAGAAACCTAGGATCAAAAATAAGCAAGTCCATGACGAAAATTTCTTCATTTTTTCATTTTTAATAGACTGATCAATGCAGGAAGTCTATATGGGATGAATATATTATCTCCTTGAGGTCTTCATGAAGCTAATTGATGTGGGAAGCTTCTAGAAATTTTTATTATATGTTTGTAATGACTTTATATAACTTTCCTTTAAGGGAGTAGTCTATTTATAGTGGCAAAATAGAGTGAAGAGATGTCCCTTTTGAGGGAGTCATCTTTTGCTTTGAAGTTTTAATCAAGGATTTGAATCCTTTTTTGTTTATTTATTTTTGGATGTTTAAGTCATGAAAAAGACTATATAGGAAGATTAGGTTCGTGGTTAGAAGACAAGACCATAACATACATAGGGTAATTATGAAAGAGGTGGTTCTGAGTGATGAATGACCATGAGATTCCATCTGTAAGAAGACAAAAAGTATCCATGAGAATCATGTTATGAGTATAGCCATGGTACTCATATTGAAGAGGAGGTTGAAAGGTGACGTGTAATCACATGATTCTTGTCTAGCCATGGATCCTCAAAAATGGGAGTATGGAAGGTGAACGATGCTCAAGAAATGAGTGGGAACGAGAAAGAAAGTGATATAGGAGTTGATTTTAACAATAAACTAGTCAAATATGCAAGGCATTGAGGGCTCATGCTCGGGTTTACCCTAGAGTGAAGATAAACAATAAGCACGTAATCCATAAGCATGAGTAATGATATAGGTTACAAGCCAATTAGGATCAAATTTTCCCCATTTAATTTTCTCTTCCTTAGTTACATGTTAATTTTCCTTCGGAAAAGGTTGCTGACTGAAAGGTTTGTGTTAGAGAAAATCCACAACACCCATGGATGTTTTCTAAGATTTCTAGTTTGATAACGGGCATCCAGGTGTGATTGCACAACATGGAATCTTTTGCCAGCGTGGGACTTGTAAAAATGGGAAAAAAATCTCCATATTAATGGTGGTTCCTCTACTCCTCCGATCGATGTATGCATGAAATTTGTAGAGGTTTAATTCAAAATCCTACTCTAATCCTACCAAGGAGATAAGAATAGAAGAGAGAAAAGAAGATAAAACTAAATAACAAGGTGATACACCAAAGGAGTGGGAACATCTACTTCGCAAATTGACACAGATTATTAAAATGCAACACAACTCATGCACAAATTGCTGAAATTATAATGAAAGATCGGGATAGAGCAAACAACACAAAAAAGGATTGAAAATTCATTGAAAGCTTTCATTTTCATTTCCATTTTAAATACGATTGCATTACAACAACAAGAGAGGTAGAAAACATGTTGTAGTCCTAAAAGAGGTCTGATATTCCACAAATTCACTTGCCGAGGTGAAGGAGGGAGCCTACGAGATCATAAAAATGTCCAACCATTTACAAATGAGCCAAATTTTGCTTTTAACAATGAAAACTGAGCCAAGAAGGAGAAACGTGGGAAAAATGAAAGGAATAATTCAACCACTGACCAAATCTATCAAAATAGCATGGGTACCCTTAAAATTTCATTCCCAAGATTTTAGACCATCTTTGGAGAAGAATGGAAGCCATACTTCATTAAAAATGGTGGTTGAATGTCGGTTCTGCTCTTTTCCCCATGCCGAGGCATTTTCTTATTTTCTCTTACTAAACTCCAACAAAAACAAAATTGAAGATTCCATCATGTAGAGGACTTCAATAGCTTTGAATGACACCAAAATCAAGAAAACTGAGCTCTATATCGAAAGATATGCCCCTCTAAAGATATAGGGAAAAATAGGGGCAAAAATCGGGTCAATGGGCGAAACCCAAAATTTTCCCCTTTTTAGAATTTGGGAAAAATTCCCCCAAAAAATTTGCCCCGTCGCTCCGCTACCACATGTCGCATTCCCACAGTGCGCGGGTTTAATCGGCCATTTCACGCTTTTTTGAATTTTGGAAAAAATCCAAAATCACTCTGTGCCTCGCCGCTCCACTACCACATGTCAACCTCCTATTTGGCGCAGGCCTAAATTATTATTTTTTCCTTTGCGGGCCTACAGGAACAAATTTTCTTTTGCGCCATTTGCAATACTTCAGCAAAATTGATAAATTTCCCCTGCACCCCTGACCTCCAATGTGAACTAGACACGTGTCACACTTTGATTAGTCCAGAGGCCTTTGCATTTTTGTTTTGCTCCTCGGCGAGCTTTCGGGCCAAGATTTTTCTTTGCGCCCTTTGACTATTTTGGTGAAAAGCCAAAAATCACTCCGCCCCTCGACTCCGCTAGCTTGATAGAAATGCGACGACCTCGAATTGTTCCATGGGGCGTCGGGACAAAAATTTTCTTTGTGCCCCCACCGAGAACTTTGGAAATTTTCTTAACTTACCTCCACTAGCCCGCCATTCTTCGCCATGTGGCATCTTTTTATTCACGTGGGCCTCAAGCCATTTCTTCCTTCGTGGGCCCACGGGCAAAATTTTCCTTTTGCACGCTTGCTACTTCCTTAGTAAAAAATCCAACTTTCCTCTCTTGGCCCACCATTCTACCACCATGTGGCATATTTCTATTGGCTACGGACCTTCCCAGGAAAATTTCCCTCAAAAACTCCGCCGAGCCATAACTTGTAAAATACAAGGAGTTAGAAGGAAAAATTTACCTTTCTAGAAAGGTGAGAAAATTCTCTATCTGATGAAGCCATTTCCAGATAATTTTGAGTTCCTAAAAAGTGGAAAAATTTGACTGAGGCACAAGGAAGGAATGAAAGAAAGTTAGCCAAAATAAGCAAGGGGCTTATTTGGATAACAATTTTAGCGACTTAGAGGGGTCATCTACCTGCTGGATGAATGATCAGTGGCCTTTGAAGCATCCATTGGGCATGGAGACATCAACTTAAGTACTTGGTACTCTCATCTTATCGAGAAAATTTCTAGAAGGAAGATTGGAAGAGTAGAACATCACTTGATCCGGAACATGGCACGTAAAGATGCATCTTTGGGATAAGCAAAGCTTGTCTAAAGCACTTAGGAAAAGTAAAACTAAGATACAACAAAACAATGTGCATAAGCACTTGGAGAAATGAGAATCTAAGATAATATGTACAAGGTGAGGAGTTTCCCTTCTAGTAGCAATGCTTTAGATGGATTCCATTAACTGGAATATGCAATTCTTCACCATCCAATGTAGACAATTGGAAGGAATTGTTGTTCTTACATTTTGTGACCATGTAGGGGCCACTCCAAATGGCATCAAACTTTGAATTCCTTCCTAGCTTTTCTTGTTCGCATCCCATTTCAACACTAAATCTCCAACTTGGAAGGTTCTAGCCTTAGCTTTCCTATCAAAGGTTCTCTTGATCAAGGCTTGGTCCTTCTCCATTGTTTGGGCTAAATGCTCTCTAATTTCTTAGAGTTCCATCAATTCTACATATCTAACCTCCATAGGTCCAAAATCCAACAATTCCAATTGCTTCATGAGTTCCAACGTTGGTAACTCAAGTGATATAGGAAAAATTTCCTCTCTTCCATAAACAAGTCTGAATGGAGAGTTACCTATGGATCTCTTGGGAGTTATCCTATCATCCCACAAGGCTGATTTTAGTTTAGTTTGCCAAGTCCTCTGATTTTCATCAAGAGTCCTCTTGATGATCCTTAATAGGTTCTTGTTGGTAGACTCAGCTTGGCCATTACCTTGGGGGTAATAATTTGATGAAGTGCTCGAGATAGATCCCATTCTTAACAGAGACCATTTAGTTACCTTTGATCCTATGAATGCCAATGCATTATCTAATATTATAGTGGTAGGTTTACCAAATCTAGTTACTATCCCCTCATAGAAGTCTAGAATGTTGGATTAATTTGCCTCTTTGAGTACTACTTGCCTCGAGTCCATTTGGTGAAGTAGTCATTTGCTTCATTAGAATCCACGTGTGTCCTTGGCTTGAGTTTTGTTTAATGACTCCAATGAAGTCCAAACCCCATTACATGAATGGCTGGTTAACTGAAATTGGGTGTAATGGAAGGGCTTCTAATCTTTCCTTTCCTATGAAGAATGCACAATTTTTTCACCTCTTGATCCACTAATAACAATCACTAAACACCTTGGGCCAATAATAACCAGCCTTCATAATCTTGAGGGTGTCACTCTTGGAGCAAAATGACCCCCAACTGATCCACCATGGAACTCTTCTAACATTCTCTTAATTTGATTTGTCCTAATGCATCTCAGTAGCACTCCATTTATATCCTTTTTGAACAAGACACCATCAACAAGTGCATATGGAATAGCCTACAATTTGAAGTGTCTTCTCTTGGTTTTGTTCATCTCTAGAGGGCATAGGCCTATTTGTAAGAAGTGAATTATGTCTTGGGTCCAGCAAGGAGTGAGCATACCACCATTCTCTTCTTGAACACCTCTTTGTTCTTGGTTGTCTTGCAATGCCAAAACAACATCCTTCCCATTACTTGCTTCCATTGATTTTCTCAAGACTAGCTGCTCACACAATCCCTTTCCTCAGACCAGCTTGGTGACTTTGATCTCAATTTCATACTCCATGACATGATTAATCCACCCTGCACATTTTTCATTTAGGTCTTTGTTGAGGAGGAAGTCCTTAACTCCTACATGAGAAACCAACAATTGAACCTTGTTGTTTGAAAATAGATGCTTAAATTTCTTCAAGCTCCTAATCACTATAAGAACAAGCTTCTCAATGAAGGAATACCTCACTTCATAATCCTCCAAGCTTTAGTTGAAGTAGGCAATTGGCTTCTTTGCATTTTCTTTGTTCTGCTTTGTACTAAAATTGTAGAAATCCTATCATCACCTCCAAATGCATAAATGATAAATCCTTAGAGAAATCTTGGTTAATGAGAGTTGGAGATTGTGAGATAGCCTCTTTTATTGCTATAAAACTTGCCTTACCTTTAGCTATCCATTTGAAATCCATACTTTTCTTCAAAATCATAGTTATTGGCTTGACAAGGGCTCTGAAAGTCTGGAACAAACCTTCAAACAAAATTGATTCTTCCCAAGAAACTTTGAAGGGCCTTCTTGTGACTTGGTAATGGCAGTGCTTTTATTGCTTCAACCCTCTCTTGATCAATTGCTAATCCCTCTATGGAAACAATGTGGCCTAGGAACTTTCCTTCATGAGTTAGGAAGATACATTTTTTGGGATTCAAGGATACTAAAAATCTTCTACATCTTTGAAACACTTGTCTCAAATGAAAGAGATGATCTGCTGCACTTTTAGAAAATACAGTAATATCATCTAGGTATATCAGCACTATTTTTTTGATCAATCCCTTGAACGCCATATCCATTGCCCTTTAGAAGGTAGCTCTGGTGTTAGACAGCCCAAATGGCATTTTCCTATATGTATAGGTTCCCCATTTGGTGGTGAAAGGCTTTGAACTGATCATCCTCCTTTACCATGATCTGATTATACCTTGAATAATCATCTAGCAATGAAAACCTCTTGGAGCTAGCAACAACTTGCAAAATCTACTCCATAGAAGGAAGTGGGTAATGATCCTTGAGGGACGCTCTATTTAAATCTCTAAAGTCTACACACAATTTGATTTCTCCACTCTTCTTTATAACTGGAACCATGTTTTCAACCCATATTGAATGTTTGATAGGAAATATGATACGTGCCTCTATTAACTTATTCAATTCCTTCTTCATGAGAGGCTCCATGTGTGGATTGACTAGCCTTTGTTTTTTCCTGATGGGTTTAGCACTTGGATCTAATTCAATTGTGTGTTGAGCTTAGCTTGGGATTAAAACCCCTCAATTCTTCATATCTCCAAGAAAATATATCCAGGAACTCTTGGAAAAGTTGCATGAACTCATACTTTTCTGCTTGGTTGCCACTTTACCAATTTGAAGTGATTTTCTTTCTCCCACTTTGAGATGGGCACTTGAATCTTCTCCCTTGACTTGGATGTTTTCTTTCTCCTTCCTAAATTTAACATTAGGATCAAAGATGGACTCCAAAGTGACAAGTCCTTTTGGTAGTTTTCGGTTCTTAGTGTACACCACTTGGTCACCATATTATTCTTGTTCCAACTTTTCCTATTTTTGGCTGAGAACTTAGCTTCTTCTTGCAAGAAATTGATGATTTTTAGTCACTTTCAAACACTTTCTAACTTACATTATTATCCTGGTACTAGTGGCCTTACAATCACATGAATTTTGGTTGCACTTTATCCTCCTTGATACTCTCCACAACATCAAAGGCTGCCCTAAGCTGCTGCAAGTCTATCGAATCTTGGTTTTCTTTCATAGGGATGGAGTTGATTCCAAAGCCTTAAAAATCCTCAATGAGATCCCACACCCTATTCTTAAAACACTTGAGAAGATCATTCTTGGCAGCATGCTGCCCTTTAACTGATTAACAATCAGCTCACTATCACCAAAGACTTGTAAGTTATTTATACCTCTCTTTCTTGACCAATGCAATCCTTGTATCAAAGCTTCATATTCAACAGTGTTGTTAGAACATGAAAATTGAAATCTAAAAGCTAAATAATACTTAATGCCTTGAGGTGAAACAAGCATAGCTCCCCCTGCACCTTGTCTACTTCTTGATCCATCTAAGTATAGCTGCCATACCTCATTGTCATCTTTATGGTCTGGCTTGGTGATGTTAGGAATAGGCTGATTTTCTTCATGCATGCAATAAAATCCTAGTTCAGATTCCTCTATTTCCTTGTAGGGATCAAAAGCATGTACCTTTCTTTCCCATTCATCAAGAGTCAAATCTGGGATGCTTCCAACTTTGGTGTCAGCTTCATCTGGGCTTGGATAATTGTCTTGATCAAATGTTGAACAATTGGCATTGATTAGGCTTGGAGTATGAGGCTCAATGTGAAAGTTTGTAATAGGTTCATACCTGATTGTGGCCTTAGTTCCATATATGGTCTGGAGCAACATATGTGACCAATTAGTAGATAAATAGCCTCCAATTCTAGCTATGAAATCCCTTGACAAACATAGGGCAAAAAGTGGTGGTAAATCTATCACTGACACATCTTGCAAAACAATAACATTGGGGCATGCATGAAAAGTGAGGCTAAAATATTTAATTACCCCCACTTTGTTGTTATTACTATCCCATCCAGCTTACACCACCCCTTTGGATATGACTTCCTATTGGAGGCCCAGTGATCGGCTATTTTCTTGGGCATCACAGAACCACTTTCCCCAAAATCAATCATACAATTGTGTACTATTTTATCCCCAATGATCAATGAAACATAGAATGGAGGGGGCTTCAAAAATTTACCTTGCTATTCTTCAAGTTTCCCTTTAGGTTGAGCAGCATTTGTGAGTACCTTCTCTTCCATATGAGCTTTTTGATTGAAGTTGACCAATTCTTCATGGTAGCTTGTAGTAGATCCATTTGGCACAGGGATGGATAGTGATTCCCACATAGATATATTCATATTTGTCTTCTTCATTTGTTTAATGATGTTAAATGGGGATGAAACATATCTTTGTTTCCCCTTATCTTGCACACTCTTTTCTTGTATATGGGTTGCAATAGCTAGCATTTGAGCTGGTCTAGAAGGTGGCATGGGCTGTTCTTACACATTCGGAACTAAATTTTTCTTGCCAACACTTTGTGGAGTGATAGAAGGTTATGGATCACTTGGAACTAATGATTTCCCTTCACCAATATTCCTCTTCTTTGATCATGTGTTAGCTGCTACATTCTAAGAAGTTGTTTAATTCATACCACAAAAATCTTTAGCCTGTCAGTTCACAAGTGTAGTCTCATTTGGAGTTGTATTTTGTTCGGATGTTCCTTGTTGTTGGTTTGTTTCTTGACTCACCTCACTCTCTACACTAGTTGTTGTCACCATCAAAGCTTGGTTCAAAGCACCATTGAAGCACATAGATGGTTGTTGTGAGTTTCATTACATGAGAAACACCAATCATACTCTCGAGCTATATTATTTTGCACTTTGGCACTAAGGCTTTAGAGGTAGATGCAACATTGGGGTTATAGGGCTGAAATGATCCATTGGCAGCGTGCCTTACTTGATATTGATTCATATCTTGATTGGGTGGCCTATTAGGCTGACTTTGAGACCGATAAGAAGGTCTAAAAATTTAGGCTTATTGCCTCTTGAGTGTAACCAGCTCATTGCCTAAATTTTGTAATTGTTTCATGAATTCTTGAAGTTCATTTGAGGCACTAGAGGATGAAGTAGAAGTTTCATTTGAAATTTGATTTCTAAGAGTGGGAATAGGAGCTAAAGTAGGTGCTTGACTAGTGTTTGGGCTTTCCAAGTTTGGCTATAAGGGCATGGGAGGCCTAGGAGCTAGTTTACCGGCTTGGATCAAACAATTCTCAGCCCTAATGGAAATGCTATAAGTTGTAGGTATATTTGCACCTCCCATGGATTGGATTAACATAGAAATATTAGAATTTAAAGCTTTGAGATAGTATAAGAAAGAACCTTCAGGTGTTGTTGGTGGTCGTACTTGTCACTTTAGGGATTCTATCCCATGTCCTTTGAAATCTGAAATTGAAGTTTGTTAGCTACTCATCGGGAGCTCTCTTTATAGTTGTCAGTTGTTCCAGTAGAGACAAATTATCTCCCTTTTCTCCAAACTACTCATGGAGAGCTATGCACAACTGGTTCCAATTTTGGATAGAGCCTACCCCAAGGCTCTTGAACCATTACAAGGCTTTCCCTTTGAATGAAGATGCCAACAATTTGACAACAATTTACATCTCAACAATATCATGGATTGCACAAACATTAGAAATATCTTTGACATGATCACCAGGAGTGGTATGATTTTCCCGATAAATGTATGGATTTTCTTCAATTACAGTAATTGGGCTGGATTTTGTGCATTGAGAGAAAGTGGCTGCTTTGCTAGTGAAGTTGACATAAGGGTTATGTTGTGCCATTTTGATTGGCCTGAGAACCCTTCTTGATTGGGTGAAAGGTCTACCAGGTGGAGGAGTTGATAGAGTTCTATTTTGTGGAGATGGAGACCTTTTAATTATTATTCCCCTCTCTCTTATTCCTCGGGATAACTATAGATACTCGAAAAAATCCCTCTTCTCTGGCCCTTGACCTTGTTTGGATCCTTCTCATGAATCTTTAGAGTTAAACTGCTGAAACCCATTGATTTTATCTCTTTGGAGTCACCGGATGTGCAAATTAGGGCTCTTTTAAAGCAAAAACTTACAAAAATGCACATCAACTTTTTGTAATGAAGATGAAGACCTCTAAGGTCCCACTGGGTGTGCCAAAACTGTTAGAGCAAATCCACAAAGACCATTTGGATGTTTTCGCAGATTTTTAGTTTGATAATGGGCATCCAGTGTGATTTCACAACATGGAATCTTTTCCCCAAGCTTGGGACTTGCACAAATAGGAAAAAAATCTCCAGTTATTAAAGGTTAGTTCCTATACTCCTCCGATCAGAAGTATGCATGAAATTTGTAGAGGTTTAACTCAAAATCCTACTCTAATTCTGCCAAGGAGACAAGGATAGAAGAGAGAAAAGAAGATAAAACTAAAATAACAAGGTGATACACCAAAGGAGTGGTGAAAATATACTTCTACAAATTGACACAGATTATAAAAATGCAACACAACTCATGCAAAAATTGTTGAAATTGTAATGAAAGATCAGGATAGAGCAAACAACACAAGAAATGATTGAAAATTCATTCACAAAGCTTGCATTGTCATTTCCATTTTAAATACAGTGCATTACAATAGTAAGGAGGTAGAAAACATGTTACAGTCCTAAAAGAGGTCTGATATTCCACAAATTCACTTGTCAGGGTGAAGGAGGGAGCCTACAGATCATAAAAATGTCCAACCCTTTACAAATGAGCCAAATTTGCTTTTAACAATGAAAACTCGAGCCAAGAACGAGAAAAGTGGGAAAATGAAAGGAATCATTCAACCACCAACCAAATCCATAAAAAAGCATGGGTACCCTTAAAAGTTCATTCCCAAGATTTTAGACCATCTTTGGAGAAGAGTGGAAGCCATACTTCATTAAAAATGGTTGTTGAATGTCAGTTCTGATCTTTTTCACATGCCATATGTGTTTTCACATTTTTCTCTCACTAAACTCAACCAAAAAACAAAATTGAAGATTCCATCATATAGAGGACTTTAATATCTTTCCAATGACACCAAAATTGAGAAAAACTGAGCTCTAGATCGAAAGATATGCCCCTCTGAAGATTTAGGGAAAAACAAGGGCAAAAATCGGGTCAGCGGTGAAACCCAAAAATTTTCCCCTTTTTTGAATTTGGGAAAAATTCCCCAAAAAATCTACCCCCATTTTTCGTTTCCACGTGTCGCATTCCCACCGTGCGTGGGTTTAAGCAATCATTTCACACTTTTTTGAATTTTGGAAAAAAATCTTGAATCGCTAAGCTCTGCGCCTCATTGCTCACTCGCCACGTGTCACCCTCCTATTTGGCACGGGCCTGAATCATTTTTTCTTTCCTTTGCGGGCCCATGGGAACAAATTTTCTTTTGCACCATTTGCAATAGTTTGGTAAAATTGATAAATTTTCCCCACGCTCTCGACCTCCGACGTGAACTGGACACGTGTCACACTTTGATTAGTCCAGGGGCCTTTGCAATTTTTTGTTTTCCTCCTCGGTAGGCTTTTGGGCCAAGATTTTTCTTTGCACCCTTTCGGTCAAGAGCATTAAGATGGCATTCATCAAATAACTCAAGCTATGTCAAATGGTCTGACGAAAGTCATTGTCGTTGAGCATGTCTTTTAAGGATACACAAAGAGATGGAATCTAGACTTCGAGAGGTAAGACAACCTCGGTACCGTAGACCGAGAGAAAAAGGTGTGGTAACAGAAATTGAAGTGCGAATACTAGTACAATAAGCCCGGGAGGTGAAAGGAATGTGCGAATGCCAATTCTTGTGAGTATCGTTAACTAATTTCATAAGAATTTGTTTCAAGGTTTTATTGGTCGATTCAGCTTAGCCACTAGTTTGCGGGAAATAAGATGATGAGAAACTATGTTGGATGCCAAAAGCATCGCATAGCTTTCGTAGGGTTTTGTTTTTGAATTTATTTTTTTATTAGTGATGAGGTAGTGAGGAACACCAAAGTGACAAATGATGTGATGGTTGATGAATTTGCATATTTTCTTGGCTTTTGTAGAAATGAGGGGATGGATTCTACCAATTTAGTGTAATATTCAGAGTGGTTATAATCCATTGGTGACGTTGTGAAGAATGGGGATTGATCTTTCCGATGAGGTCCAAGCCCCATTGAGAGAAAGGCCAAAGGTATCATGTGACCTGCAAGGCATGACTAGGTGTGTGATGAAGATTAACATGTTGTTGGAATTTCACACAATGTTTTACATAGTCACAAAAATCACGGTTTAAGGTTGGCCAATAATAGCCAAGGTGAAGAATGTGTTTTGCAACAGTAAAAACACTAAAGTGACCTCTAAAAATCCCATCATGGACTTCCTTAATGGTGTAGGGAGTTTCAAAACTTGTAAGGCATCGTAAGATAATACCATCGAAGTCACGCTTATAAAGGAGACCACCCATGATTATATAATGGGAGACACTTTTAAGAAAGGCACATTGTCAAGATCGAGTGAGATTGGTAGGTAGAATGGAAAGGAAAGATAGTCTATAAATTTCCTATACCAAAGGTCATGTGGGTCGAGTGCAACGGTTTTGTGAGTAGACCTCATGAGGTAAATAAGAGGGTGATTGCAACTTTTGTATTGTGACATAGATTTTAGAGTTGGCAGGTGAAGTGGGTATTTGAGAAGCCAAGTAGGCCATGGTATCCACAAACTTATTGGTAAAATGTGGGGTGGTTTGAAGTTCGTAATGGTCAAATGTGGTCAAAAGTATGTCTAGATGATTCTTATACTTTTCAAGTATCTCATTACGACACTGGTATATACCATTGACTTGGTTTACGACCAGCTATGAATCACCAAAGATATTGATTGACTTAACATTTAAGGCATAAGCAGCCTAGAGACCCAATATGAGTTCTTGATTCAGTAATATTATTTGTACAATAAAAATCGAGTTTGAAAGACAAAGGCATAGGTTCACCATCAAGAGGGATGAGGATAACACCAGCCCCACCTCCACAATGACACTTGGAGCCATCGAAGAAGAGTGTCATTTGGTAAACAGGTTTGTCTAACGAGAGGGTAGTTATGGATTTTTGGGAAAATCAAAGTTAGAAGGTTGATTCCTGGAAAGAGGTGCGTCTGCTAGTTGGTTAGCGATAGCTTGTCCCTTGATGGAATTTTGATGAATGAATTAAAGTTCAAGGTCAGAAAGAAGCATAAGCCAACGTTTACACGTTGATGTTGATAAGGTTTGGTGTACATATAGTGTAAGGGGTCAGTATTGGTAATAACGAAGGTTTTGTGGTTGAGTAGATAATAGTGGAGTTTGGTGGTGACAAGATCTAAGGCTAAGTAGATTTTTTTAGCGTGGGTGTATCTAGTTTTGTAGTTCAAAAGGGTATGGCTTATGTAATAAACCACTTTCTCTCTATGTTGCTCGTCGCGATGAGCGAGCATGACACCTAAAGAATGGTCAGTGGTAGAAATATATAGGTAAAAGGGTTGGTCATCCTGATGAGGAATGAGCACTAGTGGTTGAATAAGGTATTTTTTTAAGGATTTGAAGTCTTTATGGAATTCATCATCCCATTTGAATGAAATGTATTTCTTGAGAAGATGATGAAATGGTTGAAAGTGGTCGAAAAGCTATGCGATAAAACAATGAATGGATTACAACTTACCTTGTAGGCTTTGAAGTTGATGGAGATTAGTAGGAACAAGCATTTCTAGAATGGCATTTACTTTAGCGAGGATCAACTTCTATGCCACGCAAAGAAATGATGAAACCATGGAGTTTTCTTAAAAGTACCACAAAGATGAACTTTGTTGGTTAAATACAAACAAAATACTTGATGAGGAGGTCAAAGATGACCTTAAGGATGGTTAGGTGTTCGGATCGATGTTTGGATTTGGCAATAAGATCATATATGTAATATTCCAATATGTGATGCATGATGTCATGTAAGATATAATTCATGGCTCGCTGATATGTAACACCAACGTTTTTAAGGCCAAAAGGCATGACTCTATAATAGAAGGTCCCCAAGGAGTGGTGATGGTAGTATTTTGTTGATCTTTTGGAGCAAGTATTATTTGATTAAAACTTGAGAAACTATCCATGAGTGATAGCATTTCATGGCCGGCGGTGAGATCAACTATTTGGTTAATGCCTATAGGGAAAATCATCTTTGGGACAAGTTAGGTTGAGGTCATAGAAGTCTGTCCAAATGCGAAATTCCCTCTCTGTCACCTTTATGATAGGAATAATGTTATAAATACATTTGGGATAGTCAATGGGTAAGATGAAGGAAATTGAGAGAAGGCATTAAAACTATTAATTGCCCGAAAAGCAATGCGAGGATGCATTTTCCACATCTTTTGTTTGATGGGTTTGGCATTAGGAATGGTTACGATATTATGGACCATAATTTTTGGGTTAATACTAGGCATATCAGCATAGGACCAGGAAAAATCATTGCTATGGTCCCAAAGGAAAGAGGTAAAAGCTTCCTACTCAATAGCATCTAAAGATTGGCCTATCTTTAGAATTTTTGGGTCGTCTGCTGAGTGTTAATATTGATTTCAATGGCTGATTTGTACAACATGGTTTACGTCTTAGAAGGTAATGACCGATGAATATAAGAATCTTATGCACCCATGTAGGTGAGGATGGACTCATTTTCCTAACATTGAACGACATTAATAGAAGGTGTATCGTCATCAATCATGTTAGGATACAAGAATGGGAGAGAAGAGGGAGCCTCGCCATCACGTGGATAGGATAGATGTTCCGGAGAAATTGTGTTTAAAAAAAAAACTAAAGCTAATGTTGCTATAGTCATTCTATTTACGGGTGGTATAGGAGATGATAGTATAACATCCCTATTCATAAAAACTGAAGCAAAAGCCTTTCCATGCACAACCGTGAAGGAAAGTGTGAGTGAAGTGGTGATTAGCTAGGAAGTGTAAGTCGGATGAAAATGGTCGTGTTTGGGATGGAGGTTCGGGTGAATAAGTGGCAATATCAAGTCCCCCATATGTTAGATTAGTGTGAAGGTGGGTAGGACCATAAGGAAAAACCTTGCCTACACGGTAGTCATAACTACGGTGCTGGCGCAGGTTCCCATACTCTTGTAGAGTGAGGAACGTGTCAATATTTTATAGATGGTACTCCCCCAGAGTGAGGCATTGAAAAAAATTCTAAGGGATCAGTAGTCAATATGTGGGTAGCGAGGACAAATGACTCACTAGATGATTAGGAAGCAAGTGATTCAGATTGTAGATGTTGTGGAGGTTGTAGGAATAGTAGGGTTAGATGTGGGAGATGTGATGGCAGACTTGGTGGATGGGCTTGTGGGTGAAGGTAAAGTGGGGGTAGAAAAAGATTCCTTGACTGGTACAAGTACATTGTTCGGCCTATACATCATGTTTCAGGTCTTGAAAGGTGATGGGTCAATCGGGATGGTGTAGTTATGTCCTTTGTGTTCAAATTTGAGGCAACGGTGTAAAGTTGAAGGGACATAACCCATGGCGTGGATCCAAGGCTGTCCAAGAAATAGATTATATTGGAACTCCCCTTCTAGGACATAGAATAGTTTTGGGACAGTGTGGGGACCCACATAGACATGGAGAATGATGGTACCTAGGGTAGAGGTCATGGCATCATTGAAGGAGCGCAACATAACTAGGTTACCATGCATGCAATTGGTAGGTATGCACATTTGGTTATACACATGGGAGGATATGATGTTAATACTAGCACCACCATCGATCATAACACATTGTATGTGTATATTATCGATATAGATGGAGATGAAAAGAGTGGGATCAGGGTCCTCGACTGGAAGGGAGTGATCTCTTCATCCAAAAGCTAAGGGTGGCTACTTGGCTAGTAGGTGGAGTGTAGAGGAAGGTGAAAACTTAGTGAGAGAGGCTATGTGATGAGGGGTAATGATGGAGGCTACGGGCATGGGGTCATTTGGTAAAACCTCAATAGATTGAAGGACCTCCATGAGGGCTTGATGATGTGACTCAAAGGTTTAGATGAGGTCATATAAAGACATTTTGAGGGAGGATTGGTGTAATTGTTTTAGCATTGTGCGATGTGTGACCCCATCAGAAATAGGATACGTGGGACCTCAAATGGTGACTTTGGGTGTGGGTGCAGATGGTATGTTGGGTATAGGGTTGGTTGATGGGCTAGTTGCCTTTTCCTTGCCTTTGTATTTCTGAGCGCGGGGCAATGTGAACCATGTTAATCTGAGGGGAGGTGGATGGAGAGGGTGTGCCATGAAAAGTATAACTACATAAGACAAAAACTCCTAGCAGTGGATAAGAGCCTTGTGAAATGAGTAGAATACACTGATATTTAAGTGGGGGTTTTGGAGAGCTCTCTTATGCGGACCATGTTGATTTCAAATTTTGGGGGTGGATAAAAGGGTTGTGGGGGTGGAGATACTTGTCACTAAGTGGGTAATGGACTTAAGATTTAGGGAGATTGGTGAAGGTGGAATGGGGTTCTCATCAAGAAGATTTTCATCGTCAAAATTTTCTTCAGGAGGACATAATTGGATAAGAGTAGTTTTTAAAGCCTTATAGTTCTCTACATCATGTTTTGACACATGATGGTAGGCGCAAATTTTAGTTTCATCAAATCCTTTTGGTTTGGATTTGAGTGGGTCGTAAGGTATAAGAGGTGGTAATGTGATGACAAAGGTTTCAAGGAGGTTGGCTAAGATAATGGCATATGACCCGCCAACGGATCACAGTGTGAGGTGAGTGTGGGCTTGGATGGAATAATGGGTGACTGCGTTGTGATAGATGTCACAGGTGAGGGGTCTTGAAGAGGGGTAGGCTAGACCATTGGTTTGGGGATTGGTACTATCTTAGGCTTGGGTTTCTCCTTCTTGGGTAAAGGAGTAATGGATGAATTGGTAATTGGGGGAACAATAGGTCTAACCACTTCAATGGAGGGCATTGTGATTTTCAATTTCTATTGTACTTTATTGGGTAGAGGTGAGGAAATATTACAAGACATATGTGGAAATGTAGATGGTATAAGGGGGAAAGCTACCCATGGGGGTAATCACGGTGTAGTAGCGGTCATTGGAAGATTTCACATGGAAGGTGCGAGTGGAAGAGAGAAGAGTGTTATGGGTAGTGAAAAATTTATGGAAGGTAGTGGTAGTATGGGTGGTAAGAAGGTCATGGTTGACAGCGGGGGTTGTGTGGATCACTTGGGTATATTAGAGGGATGTGATGAGGAGGTGGGCTGCTGCATTCTTGGTTTACTAGTGGAAGAATGTTTCTTGGCCAGGGTTGAGGGGTGAGGTCCTAGGATGGATGGAAGGGGTGAAGGTGACAACGGTTTGGTAGGTGAAGTTGATGTATGAGGCCTAGAAGGTTGGGTCTCCCTTTTAGGCATAGGAATGAGTTTAGTGTTGGTTTGGGAAGATGTGGCTAAATCTAATTTGACGGGTGGATGATTAAGGTTCAATGTCGTCATGACCCCTGAGGTAGTGATGGCTTTAGGTAAGGGAGATGATATAGGTGTGGGAAAGTGTTTGCATATAGGTAAGCATTGGGTTATGGGTAGAGGTGCATCTTGGGTTGTGGTAAATGAAAAGAAGGTGTTCCAATAGACATGGTTATGTTTCGTTTGGTTTCTTGAAACACTTTTGGATAGATTGTGGAGGCGTCGGTGAGTGACAACTACATTTGGGTTGAAGCAGGAAGTAGAAGACATCCCCAAAGCAAGGCTTTATCAACATAATCTAGGTGATTGGCCAAGCGTGAAAATGGTACTATTGTAAGTGGGGCCAATGTGGATCAAGTAGCAATCCCCATAAAATATGTTTGAGAAATAGGGAAATGGTTAGCTTCAGACTCTGTGGGTAAGAGAGCTAAAAGCATATCAATAGGATCTTAGAAGGCCGATGGAGAATGGTCACCTAAAGGAAATGGTGTTTCTATAGGATCCTCTATGGGTAAAGGAGATGATGGGTCGACGATTTAGACTCTCCTTGTGATGGTGTAGGGAGTGGAAATGTGTCCCATATGAGTAGGATAGGTCTTCTTTTCCACTACTCTCGTAATTTGAGAGGCAAGAGGCGAAGTGTTAATTATGGGCTCTTTCGGGCGTGAAAGAGAAAATAAAGGGGGTTCCTATGTGGGTAGAGGATTAGATGAAGTAGGCTCATGTGTAGGTAGGGGAGTTCAGGCTAGATTTCATCTATGGAAGGAATAGGGAGCAATTGGGAAGCAACTGGTATGTCATCGAAAATAGTGTGGACCTCACGGACATTACTATCATTGGTTGAAGCGTCACTAGTTTGGTTGGAAGATGGGGCATGATTAGGGAATGGTTTTTTGAAGATATGTAGGTTTTGGTTGGCTGGTGCATTTGGGTTATCCAAGACTAGATCTTCATTGTCTAACATTTCTTGGATGATATTATTAAAGGTGATGCAATTACCATCGCTATGACCTTTGACACGATGATAGTTGCAAAAGTCATGTTATTTATACCATGTGGGCGTGGGGCGATCAGGGTCAAAACCAATGTGTGGTTTTATAGGTGGAAGGGTAATGGCACCAACCTTAATAAGATTTTCCAAAATAGAAGAATATGGTTCCCCTATTGGGGTGTACTTTCGTTGTTCTCATTTGAACTAGAAATTTTGGATAGAGAGATTAGAGGAAGGCTTGGCTTGGTTTGATGGGTGAGAGGGTCCAGCCTTGAGAACCACGACATTGGCATATCCTTTGGATTTTGAATAGTTGTTCTGGGGTTTCAAAGATGAAGAAGCATCATTTGATTTAAATGCGGTGTTTTTGTTATGTAGCTAAATTTTCTTCTCTTCGATAGCACGAATCTCTAATTTTTCGTGCCATGGTGAATGCCTCGTCAAAGGTGCGAAAGGTCTACACCTGTAGGGTTGGTGAAATGTGTCTAGCACAAGCCCAAGTAAACAACTCTATGAGCTCAGTTTGAGGTAATTGGAATGTGAGCTGGTTAATTAGGCTATGCCAATGAGCAAAAAAAGTTAGCGATAGACTTGTCATCATATTGTCGAGTGGAATAGAGATCAGTCATGGTGACTTTCTTGACAATGTTGATTGAGAAGTGGTCTAAGAAGGCTTGGGCTACTTGATTAAATGATTAGATGGAATGTTTGGGTAGCCCACTATATAGTCTAATCCAGTCCTTTCAACGACATTGGGAAGGTCTGTAGGAGTAAAGCATCATCATGGGCAATCAGGTAACACCCATGTTTGAAGGACCGCAAATGTTGTTGCGGGTCTTCTTTACTATTGAAGTGGTTGAATTTTGGCATTTCCCAATGTACAAGGTATGGGAGAATAGGAATGGATGGATGAATGGGATCATTATAGATTTCATCGTAGGTGAGGGAATTGCATGAGCCGGAAATAGATGCTTCTAATTGTTACATCCTTTTAATCATTAACTTAATGAGGTCATCGGTAGGTTGTGATAGAAGGGCACTTCTTGTGGTGTAAGAGGGTTGGTGTTGAACATGTGATATGGGTGGTATTCCAGTGTATGGTGATTCTGAATAGGAAGGTTGAGAATGGGGGACTGACATGGAGGGCATATACCCAGAATGAAGGATAGATGATATATGGGGTTGTTGATAATATGTATATGTAGGTGGGATAGTCGAAGTGACTCTAGTAGCGATTGGGGGAGACTGTGGGATAGAGAGGACAAGATTCTAGAATGGGGTAGGGGTCACCGACACTATGGGTGGTTGTGTTGTAATTGGTATATGTGAGATAATGGGTGTGGATGGGGTTATGCTCTAGGTGGTCAATGAAGGAAAAACCGATACTACGGGTGTGACAGATGTTGCAGATGTAGCGGTCATAGCGGGTGTGGGGCCTAACTGTAAAACCACTGGGGAAAAGTAGGTGAGGGTAACACCAAACTAGTAGGGGCTGATGCAGAAGTGGGGACAAGGGAAGGAGAGATGGATACGAGCATGCCATATATCAAATGACTCTGAGGAATCCCGAGTGGATGAGTGGGAAAGGTAGAATTGTAAGGTTGTGGGATTTTGATCAAGGAGTCATGTGAACTCCTCATCGCCTGTAGCAATGGTGGTAGGTGGAGTCAGATCCATGGGTAACAGGATAGAAGGTGGTGAGGGATTAGGTGGGATTGGTTGACAGATGGCATGGAATATAAGAGTGTTAGTTTGGTTACGAGTCAACACCATGTGAATAAGTGTTGACATGGTAAGACTATATTTTGTAAATGACACAAAAATAGCAGGAATAGAGAAAAATGAGGTTGGGAGGGTGAATTCGGTCAAGGTTTGGGTTTTGAAAACAAAACATAGACATAGACACCGATGAAGGTAAGACTAACTGGTGATGGTTAATTGGGAACCGATGTCACCACGTAAACCGATGCCATTTGATGTGGAAAAACACCGCCGTTGAAAGTGAAACAAGACTGATGGATGTGCAAGGAAGTAGTGTTGTATAACAATAATACCAACAGAAGAAAATATGCTCGTGCCTCGAGGGCAAAAATTAGAACATAATCAGCGGATGAAGATTATTGCATGTAAAATACCAAGAAAGCCAAAATCGACGACACAAGTTATGGTTAACCGATCGACGGCGGTCGATGAAAACCGATGACTGGCCGGATCGACGCTTAGTTAATGTGAAATTTAGAGAGAATGAAGAAAACTAGATTTTGTTAATTAAATTAGGTGAAGACTCAAACTCAAGAATCCAAGAATTAGAAGATGGGGCCCTGACACACTCAGATAAAGTCAGAATAATCCAACTATGATGGTGGAGTGTGCAAGGAAAAAAATAAAAATGTAGAATCATAGGTTCACACCTCAAAATGTAAGCCAAGAAGAAATCTAAGAAAAACATGATCCTAAGAGTGATTTTTCTTTATGTTTGTTCATCTTACGCTATTTAAAACTAACCGTGTGCATTCAAAATATAATTTTTAATTGGGAAGACATCCTATAAAGAAGGATATCTAGAAGGTGAGGTTTCAGGTTATGTTATGGCAAGGGGGCTCTCTCTGATGGGGTACTTGGATAGAGATAACCAACTGGAAATTACTTGTCAATCCTCTAATTGTGTGATCATTGATAGGTGTTCCCAGGTAAGATGTCATTTAAGAAAGTGTGTATATTAAAAAAATGTGAGGTTTGGAAAGAGAGAGAGAGAGAGAGAGAGAGAGAGAGAGAATGTGCTTTCTACGATTCTTTTATGTCAACCATCAACTAGGCATGACTTCTAGCATATAGGTTGCCCTCAGTTTTATTGTGAGCTAAATGTAGCATACAAGAAATGCAATGCAAGTGTTTTAAACCCAAATTGAAATATGATATTCAATGAAGCAAAATGATGAACAAGAGAGAGGGTGCTCTTTCACTAAATGCAAAAAGCAAGAAGAATGATTCTTTTTAAATGCACCAAAAGAAATGTTTCATTTAGAGAAATTAGAAAGAAAAAGAGGATTACTAGAGAAGAATATTTAGTGAATAATGATTTAGAAAGGAAACACACAAGATGTAACCTATATGAAAAGAAAGGGAACCCACAAATGAGGGTCCCACCGGGCATGCCAAAATGTTTCATTGTTTTCTTTACATTTTGAATGTGATGAAATAGATAATGTTATGGGATGAGGAGGAATACTTGTTGCGATGGTTGGTTTGAAGGTTTTGCACACATTCTAACTTCTTGATCTGATGTTGACTGTGAGAGCTTCCTTTTGGCTAGGAGGAACTACCTGAAATAGAAAACAAGACCACAAAAGAAGAGTTAAATAATATATGACAGTGGACTTCCTAGCGAATGCTAGATCCGGGAAGTGTGATACTTTCTAGAAGGCTAGTAATCCAAAAATTTTATAAAACAAATATGCTATAACTGAAATACGTACATAAACCAATCTAGTGCGAGTATTCTTATTTGGTACATCGGATCACTATCATCATAAATCCAATTAAATACTAAAACCTATGCGGGTATAAGTCTTCAAAGTTAGGTTGCGGAGTTGTTTAGGTGGTCTACATGTCACAAAGAGAGTCTTTGAAGGGTTGGATAAGGTGTTTGGGTTGTTTTGGTAGGTAGGTTGGTTGTTGGTTTACACATTGTTGGTAGAAATAGATAATGAAATCAGGTGGGTATGGTCGATCATGGTTAGGAAGAACTGATGATGGTTATGGGTAACCGACGCGTCGATAGAGGTGAGCTGATAAAACTCAATAAGATCTAGTTATGGGGTTTGAGCTGAGGTCGAAAAAGATGACAGAGGGAATGATGAGGTATGTGGGGATCTTAGGAACACTCAGAGATATGTAGAATTTAGGTATATGTGGTTTTATGGTGTGGGTGGAGGAATGGTTGAGTTTATAGAAAGAGGAATAGTGGGGAAAAGGGAATGCAAGTAGAAAATGATAACAAAGATGAAAAAACCTTTAAAATAGGACAAGGATGAAATAACACAGGTGATAAACATACTTATTGATGTTGCAGGTCCAATGGTTAGGTGGTGGTGATGATTGATCGGTGGGATGGAGCTTGGTGCCACGGTGGTGCTTCCCAAAATGCTACCATGAGAGCGATACCTTTGGATCTGTCTTGATGCTGGCTATGGCTGCTTGGATGTGTGAAAGAGATCTGGTTCTTGCTTGCATGCAGATCTCCTTTTGCTCCAAAATTCAAGAATGTGGCCAACCTCCCAAACAAGGTTACCAAAATGGTTATATGGTATCCGATGATGGTTATTAGTTGACCGACATTGGTTTAGGGATGACCAGCATCGGTTAAGATGGGATTCCCTAGGTTTACTAAAAATGACAAATCTTGCAATTGTTTTGGGCTAGGTCTATCCCTTTCTCGCAGATCAAAATGAATGTTATATTTTTATGAGTGGGAATGTGGTTAGAGTAATAATAGGCATTGATTTTTAAGGTTGAACTAAGTATTAGTTAGTTATGGAAACATTTTATGCGTAGGTCCATGGTGAGGTGTCCGGGTGAGGTGTCTAGGTGAAGTGTGCATCCATTTAATTAAAGTAATTAAATTAATAAATGGGGTGAGGATGGGTATTAATTTAATTATAGATAAGTAAATTAATATTAAGGTGGGGTAAAAGGGGGCCATGGTTAGGTGAATATATGTAAGTTAATTATTCAAAAGGGGGCCAAGGGGAGTGTGACCCAATTTTGGTGTTTATAACGGTATAGAGATATGCTTTAGTAAGGCAATTATCATGTGGGAAAAGCAAGGGCCAAATCTGTTTGACGTCATTTGCTTAGGAGCTTTGTAATGGGATTTTCCTTACCATGTGCATAGGATAATATCCGAGGCTCACCTTATGTTTGGTATGGATTTACATAAATACCTGTGAGAAAAATATAATTTGATGGACAATTCTCCAATTATAAATTAACATGTAAGAAGCTATTTTGAAAGGTTGTGCTTGTAGTGGAGAACTTCATGTGCACAAAATTAGCAATTTAGCACACTGACATTAGCGTTAGGGCACAACTACGCCTATCCAAATTATATTCATGTGTGGAACCTATGATTTGTAAAAACTGATAAAGGTTTCGTGTATGTAAACAAAAACGAGTCATTTATATTGGGAAAGATTCGTTTCCTAGTCTCGAGTGAGGTGTGAGTGTGAAATTCATGACAGGGGAAAGGATCCAATGATCATGAGTTCATATGTAAAATAAAGTACCATTAGTTGTTTCAATTAAAGTAAGCATATATCACTTTTAAAAATTAAAAATTACATATAAACTAGCCTATAAAGTAAGTCTCATCAATAAATTAACCAATGAAATGGTGACACATAGGTAGTTCATGAATGTGACTTTATTCCCAAGTAAGAGGTCAACTTAACTTTTTGTCAGATCAAAAAATACTTAATTTAAATCCCTTAAAAATATATTTTCCACACAATTTTAATGCTCAAAAGAAAATATATATATTGACAAAATCATGATCTATTAAAGGGTATTTAAAAAAAAATTATAATAATTTAGTGGTTGTGACAAGCCCTTTAAGTTAGAGTTCCTTTCCCCTAAGTTAAAAAAACATAATTTTTTGATGAAAAGGATATTATATTATATTAAATTCAATAAGATACAAGATATTTTTGAACAAAAACGGGCAGTATGAAAGCACACCCTACAACAACAAACAAACTAGGACAAGCCTAGGAGAAAATGAAAAACACTAGGTGAAACCTATGGATACATCAAAAGATAAAATACCAATTTGTTGCCGCAAAAACCCTAGAGGAGGGGATCTTGATTATCGTGTCATCCCGAACAAGAGAGGTCCTTTTCGATGTTAGGAATGTCCCTAACCCAAACTAATGGGGATTCCTCTTCATTTTAACCACCCACAAGGGAGATATGACAAGAGGAACATGAGGGAAATTGTTTTAAGGCAACGGAAGTAGATGTGGAAGATTCCAGTAATCATGTGTGCACGGCTCAAGAGCCACCGACAAGCCCCATCTCGAGCTAAAGAGTAGGGGGAGCCTCGGCCATTGTTGGAAAATGGGCAGAGAGAGACACTCTACCACTAATGGATGCATGGGGAGTGGTGATCATGACCGAATGAGTTCCACTGAGACTCGACTCGATGACATCCACGGGATAGCCACCATGCGATGGAGAACACCGAGAACATGAGGTGGTTCCCGGGTGACATTACATGGGGCATCACCCCAATGTTGCAGAAGAGTTTGTAAATGTTCCACCTCAAGGCCACTTTATTAGCCTAGACTTGAATTTGCATAAGCACATTAGAGATAACCATATACATTTTGTACATAGAGAATTGTTGATCAAATTCAAAGTTAGAAAATAAAAAATATTTTTTCTTTCCATATCCAAAACAAGATTTCCCCTTTAAAAACATGCCAAATCTAGGCAAACATATGTGAAATTTTGGGGCTATCTCCTAGAATAATGTGATGTTAGGTAAAACATTCCAGTTTGAGAGGGAAGAAAAAGGAATGAGTCCATTCCATGCACGATGTGCTTTGGGGTGGTATAAGAAGAGGTGTATCATGGTTTCCAAATGGCCACAAAATAGAAATTTGGGATTCGACACCCCAATTTGAACCAGGAGAGAGCCAATTGGAAGACCTTGGTGAAGAATACACTAAAGAAAGTGAGCAATTTTTGGCTCCACACAGACAGACCAGACAATGTCAAATCTCCTTCCCCAACATGCATGCGAAGAATGCACCCCCACCAAACGTTGAATTTTTCAACCATGGGAAAATGTGGGGAGAGCCAATGGTAACCTTTACTGGCTGAGTAATTGTGAAATGGTGTATAAACATACCACTTCTAGTTTGTCCACTAAGAGTGAGAGGGTTGCACCTAAATATTGTTTATACATATGGTCAGAAGACCAAGTTGATGATCTCGGTAATGCTAGAACAATCCTTGGTGGAGAGCTGAAATAGAGCTTTAAGCTCATGCTAAGAAAACTAGGATTGAGATTGTTTTTCGAATAGATTTTGGATGGTACGAATTCTACACTTAAAAATTTTGAGCGTAGGAATTCTAGGGACTTCTACAAGACACCGATCTTGAGCATGTATGATAGGATACCACCACAGAGAGTGATGATTAATGGAAGGACCATTACGAAAACCATTTCATTTAAATTACAGGCATAGTTTGATGCATTCCCATGTTTTCCAAATACTTTTGAGTAATAAGGTACCCAAAATTTTGATAGGAATAATCTAGCAATGAGAAGATTAAAAACCCCAAACCTTTCCATGTGGGGATACCATAAGATAAGCCCTCCTAAATCCCATTGTGTAGAAGTACTTTCCATGATTTAAGAGCCCTTAATTCATCGAATTATCCATTTCTCACAGAGCACCTGCCCTTATCACTAAATGTGTTTCACCTAATTTTTTGCTAGTTAAAATGGAATAGGAAATAGGTTAAGAGGAATACCTATGATATGTAGGTCGAAGGTTGAATGCGTGCATTAATGAATTTTTTTATCCAAGTTGATCATGAAGATATTCCCTTTGGCTAGGAGGAATGACCTGTATAAGAAACAAAACAAGACCACCAAATAGTATTAATAATATAGGTTAGTGGACTTCCTAGTGAGTGCTAGATCTAGGAAGTGAGGTGCTTCCTAGAAGGTTATCAATCCACTTTTAAATACAATTTAATGAAAATATCATGAAGTAAGGAAATCCTATTGTAGTTATACGATTTAGGTATCTCATGTAAATACAATAAGAAAATATAATCTAATAGGAAAGGTTATGATTAGATCTAGAGGTTTGGTAGGTTATTCTGGGTTTTATAGGTCTGATAGGGGTTTGGGATTGATCGGGTGAGGTCTAGGTTAGTTTTGGTTAATTAAGAGGTTTGTTGGTCAAAAGGAATGAAATGACATAGAGATCGATATCATTCAGGTGACCGATGTCGGTATAGAGGTGAAAGCGATGGCGGTTAGGTAACTGACATTGGTAGGGGAAATTGAAAATAATTTTATAAAAATGGTTTTGGGATTCTTTGTGATTACAAAGAGAGAGAGACAAGGGTGTGGTTAGGTTTTAATATTACTTGAGAAGACTCGGGGATACCGAGGGGAAGTCATGAGAGAAGTGAAAAGGATATATGTGGTTATGTTGGTAAATTGGTGAGGAGGTGGAGATAAAGGAATAAAGGTAAAAATAAAAAGTATAATGAAAGAGATAAGGAATCTATACTTTAAGCAAGCAAAATATGATCAAAATCACAAATACTTACTTTCCTTTACAATCTAGTAGGTGAAGGTTGATGGTAGATGATTCGTGAAGAGATTCTAGAGTCGAATTGCTAAAGGAGTACTCTCGTAGTGTTCTCGTAAGTATTCCAATACTCTGAAGGAGAACCGGATGCTTGTTTGGGCCTGTGGTTGAGTATTTTGTGTCATCTGGATGCTGAGAGGATTTGGATTCGTGCTTGAATGCAATATTTCTCTCAAAACAAAAATTACCAACTTGGGTAAAAGGTTACAAAATTGTATATAAAGTAAATGATGGTGGTTAGGTGATTAGCACCAGTCGAGGGATAATTGGCGTCGGTTAAGGCGGGTAAGTCTAGGTTTACCAAAAATAGGATAGATCTTCCTAGATTTGTCGTGTTTTCAAAGTTGAGTATACTTAGGCAAGTGGAGTTCTTATTAGAAAAGGTAGGAATGTCATATAAGAAGTCCAATTAGGTTTGAGAATAATTCTTAGTTAGTTAGGTCAAGTGATGATTCAACACTAAGAGTTAAATTCCCCTAGAATGAGTCCAAGGTGAGGTGTCATGATGAGGTGGAAGTGTGAGGATGAACATTAATTCAATTATAAGTAATTAAATTAATATGAATGTGGGGTTAAGGGGTCATGGTTAGGTGAATATGTTATGTTAATTAATTGAAGGGGGCCAAGGGAGTGTGACCCAAATTGGTGTCTACATTTTCCCTTTTTGTCATGTAGTTTATATTGATAAGTGATCTTGAAAAAAATAGGAAGTCGGTGCTCTAGGTATGAGTGAGGTTTGGGTTGCCCATGTATGGATGAAAGTGATCCCCTTAATCTAGGAGCTGATGATGTAGGAAAAGGAGTCGGTGAATTGTTTGATAAATATGATGTTAATAAAAACAAGGGTGGATGGATTATAGGTAAGGGTAATGGTCAAGTCGGTAATAGGTAATAGAAATCAAATGTACGCACATGTATAAATTATGATAAGGTACCATGTTGAAGAGATTACAAAATATACTTCATCAAAGGTTGATAGGTTTATCTAAATGAGGTTGAAGTGGTTTAGGTATCCATGGTATAGGATGTGGTCCTAAATCACAACTAGGCAAGGTGTAGGAATGGGTAATAGGTTTTGTCACAGGGAACCAAAGCTATGGTCTGAATAAACATCACAAAATTAGGCAAGGTAAGGTCATTAGGCTGAACATGATGGGTATCAACATCGCAAGTTATAACGAGTACACAAATTCAAATATCACAAAAGGTGAATCAGGTCAAGGCATAGGTAATGTCAAGGTATAGGTAAATAACATGTCCCTAGACACAATAATGAAATGTATAGGTAATGTAGGTGTGTAGGTGAGTTTTAATAGGTGTTGGTAGGGGAAAAAGTTCTTTGAAAACATTATTTTTAGGCAAAGTGGGTGTATGCATGAAATAGTTAGCTATGTAAGTAATGTTAAACTAAAACCTAGTAACTTCAATACAATGCTAAACTAAACTTATTCATCATCATGCTAAGATCTTAAGCAAAGGTAACCTATCAACATATCTACATTATACATGAAATGAACATTTCAAGCTAGTATGCTAAAAAATTAACGCTATCTCTTATTGACTGCTAAATGAGATGAAATTGAACTTATGTAAACATCTAGTAATCGAATAGTTTATTATGTGCTTGAAATCCCAAGGTTTTTAAGAATGGAGTCTTGTTAAATCATGGCTACAAGACCATTTGACATATCTCCATATGACTTCAAAACTTGGGTGGATGAATGCAAGAAATGGAGAAGTCTAGCTCTTCTAATGCAAGAATGCTTAAAGATGATAAAATGGCTATAGTATATGCTCAATGCTCATTTAGGAGTGTAGGTGTAAATAGAAAGGTAGGAGGAGGGCTCCTTATATAGCCTAATGGATAGAAGAATCTCTACATCCCTCTTCATGTGGGATAAATGGAGATGTTGGGTTAGTTATGGATAATGGAGGTTTAGAAAGGGGGTTTAGAGTCAACCTTAGAGAGAGTTTACTTTGTTCTTTAGTGACCCATGGGGTTTGAGGGGCTTTATTAATGAACCAAAATGATTAATTAATAGGTGTGCAAGCTTATAAAATCTTTTTTAGAGTTATAATTAGTATGATTTAGAATATGAGAGGGATTTAATCAAATAAATGGTGATTTATTGATTTAATGGAAGAGGAAGCTAATTAATTAATAATAATTAATTATTCTAGATATATAGGGGGATTAATTAACAAAAGATCGTTAATTGGTATATTTTTGGATAGAAGGGTTAATTAACTAGTGTAATGTAACTAATTAATGATGATAGAAGAGGAAGTGTGTTATATTGACGATATGTTGTCAATTTGTAGGAATGGGTATAATTAGTGTAATTTAAGTATTTAAATTTCTCAAGCTAAATTATAGGTGTCTAAATTTTCCCCTCTTTTGGGTGGCATAAGTGAAACCACTTCAAAGATAATAGAAAAATTAAATTTTGAAAGCATAGAAGAAAAATTAGTAGAAGTGAGAGATGCTCCCTCGAGTGTCGATGGGGTGATGAGATAAGCGCGATGGACGATCTAAAAAATGGTGAGAGAAAAGAAATAGAATAATGGGTAGGAGCAGGATACCCCAAGTGAATATGAAGACTAGTGTGGATAGGAGAATGATGTAGAAGAGGAATGATAGATGAAAATAAAAGAGCAAATTTCATCCATTGTATTGAAAAACTTTATTGTCATCATATTGCCAAAGATCTACATCATCGGTCCTTATTAAAAATATAAGCATATGAAAAAGTATAATGACATGAAAAGCCATACTATGAACAATTTTCCGTTATTGCTGAAAACACCAACTCAATGCAAATACAAGAAGCAATGCAATATGAGAAGGAAACAAGCTCATTTAATAGGGAAAACAAATACAAACAGACATATTCCAACCAACAATGGTCAAGACGGTTGTAAAAAAATTTGTTATCAAGATGAAGATCCCCAAATGTTCATGATTGATGAAAATGGTTTAAAAATAATGCCCCGAGCAAGGATACATGCAAGGGAAGATGATGAAGGAAACCAAGTCCAATGAGAAAGTGTAGTGCACTACGAAACATTATCAGAAACTATATGTGCCCCAGAGTGCTAATGAAGTAAGCGGGATAGATTAGTAAATGGTTGTAAATCTGATGATCCACGAGTCATTTGATCTGTGAAGATGTGAAATTTCTAGCAAGATATGGAAAGAATACCATGCACAAGACATGAGTTTCAACCACTATGAGCTTATTTACCTAGTTTTGTGAGTTTTAAAAAAAATAGGATTTTTGGAGAATTTTTGAATTTTTTTATTTTATTAATTTTTTTATTTTTTAGATTTTTGACTTTTTAAAAATTATTTTTGATGGGTTAAATGCATAGAAGAAAGTATAAGAATCAACAAGAATCTCCCGAGATGTAAAAAGATATGCCCCAGGAGAAGAATGAAGCTGCAATGCGGTAAAAATAATGCCCCAAAAAATAGAAAAATTAATAAAATATTTATTTAATAAAAATAATTATTCAATGGAGTGTGTAGAAGAAGGATATCTCTTAGAGCAATAAAATTGTATCTAGTGAGAAGAAATGAGTACTAGATGGCAAAGAATTCCAACACGACGAAAATGAAATAAAAATAATTATTTAAATAAAATAATTATTCATGATGAGTAGAATAAGAGTTAGAGCAACAACGGTGGTCAAAATAGTCTTCTAGGAATCATGATCGATGAGAATGGTTTAATATACCCCACCCGGGGTAAATCATCATGAGAAATTCATTTGTTACCAACCACTGCCAAAATTTTACCGTGAGACCCATGATAGTGCGATGAGAGGATGATGGTGAGAGGATGAGCCCATAGGAGACACGCTAACTGAGTTTGGGAGTACACTCAACATGCCTGAACAATGGCTTCTTTGTGAGTAACTTGACATAATTTTTCAATTACATATTTAATATTATAATTAATGTATTAATTAATAGAGTAGACGTAAGGCATAGCGTAGGCACCCACGCGTGGGGGCACAAGTGACCCTATGGTGGCGTATATACCCCTGAAGTGCATGTGCGCATACGCAAGCACTAGAAAATGTGTGTATGCATGCGCATACGCACCAAAAATCATATCCACACCCACACACATGTGTATAGTACATGCGCGCATATGCATGCACCAAAACCTTGGTGCACACACACCACACACACCTGTGTGCACACGCAGGAAGGAAAACATGGCACATGTGTCCTGAGGTGGATGCGCACATGCACACGACACAAGATGCACACATGCCCTAAAGGGTGCATAGGCACCCTAAAAGAGATGAACTAGAGGGGGAAATGCCAAAAAAAAAGATCCTTAGAAGAAAAATAAAATTTAGCGGAAGATAGAAGATCCTAGAAGAAATGTTAGTGTTTAATACATGCAATGTTTTTTTCATAGATGGTTTCCAAGTGTTACAGAGACGTGAGAGCAACACACACTTGCATATCTGAGATGGAGGGGAGCATGTGCTGACAAGACTATCACGCGATGACGATACTAATGGAGGCAATTGGCTTAGACTATGTAGTGTGGATGCCCTCGATTACCCTAAAACATCACTTATTGACCTCTTTGATTGAGTAGTGGCATAGTGAGAGCCAGTGCTTCAGGCTCCCCACAGGAGAGATGACCGTCACATTGGAGGACGTGTGGTGGATTTTATGCATTCCCATTGTGGGCTTGATGATTGAGTATATGAGTGATTTTGGTTAGATTACTGTGGCGATTAGTGACATATTTGGCCATGATGAGATACCCCACAAGGGTATGACAATGTCTTTACATGATTATATAGCTGATCTAACCCTTCACCGGGGACCACTTTACTTGATGGCTCTTATCAGTGGGTTCTTACTCACTGATAAGACAGGGACATCATTTTCGATGGGATTGATCACATTAGTACACAAATTGTTTAGTGGTGAGTGATATTGCTAGGGCCAGTGCATACTAACACATTTATACTGGGATATGCACTTGATTACCTACCACCGTCAGAAGATGGTGGGGCTAACATCTTTGCTATAGATCTATTCATGGAACCATATAGCAATTGGGTTCCCTGTAGGTGCGTTGCACACCCAAGCTCTGAAGGAGCTGACATTTATGGCATGGGTCTCCATGGGAGATGATGTACGAGGGCACCTAGGCAACATCTACTATTACCAATGAGAGTTTGACGAGATCTTTGGAGAGAGATATAATTTAGAGGCCCTATAGACACATATAGTGGCCCAAGGATGGAGTAGAGCTTAGTGTCTGTGTGATAGAGCACTTTCTTCTTGGAAGCCACATATATATTAGTGAGATATACAAGGTAGATTGTTGTGAGCGACAACTAGGTAGGGTTCAGGCATCCCTTAACCCGATATGTGGTATGCTCACCATGATACAAAGAGTCGAGCATGGGGCTGCGTATATAGGTATTCTAAGCCAAGGATAGCTTCTTATAGGTGGTACCATAGGTTTGGGAATTACCTAACGAGTTAGAGACCCAAGCACCACACCAGACTATATGGTCTAGTATGCAACTATTTTCTACAACACTTGAATAGATCATATGAGGCATGGGAGTAGACATTCGAGCACCACCAGAGATACCATACATAAACGATGTTTATGAAACAAGTTCAGGCCATGCGATGATCCTTTTGATGGTAAAAACATGATGGGTAGGGTCCAATATAGGATCTTGGAAAGAGGGAGTAGGATCCGGGACAGGCACGGGGGCATGCACAAGGTCCTAGGCCTAGATTACGGGACTAGGGATAGACTCATGGACATGTATAGGGCTGTGTACAGGGACATGCCCATGTAGTTCTTCTAAGTATGCCCCTAGCTCAAGGTGGAGACACCAAGGGATAGCTAATCGCCTCATGACAACATCTACATGAGCGAAAGTGGAGAGATATCAAGACCGAGCTCACATTCTAGTTATAAGAGTAGAGTGGGACCAAGCTAGAGCCAAGGCTATATAGGGAGGAGATGGATCTACACACTTTTAGCAGATACATCATATGGACTCTCAAGTGGCTTAAGAGATGAGCCTAATATAGTAGACCCAAACCTAGCTACATCCAAAGTGATAGCCCAAATAGATCAACATGCGTGTAGAGAAAGAAATGGGTCGTGATGAGGTTGCACCACTATCACTAAGGTAACATATTTTCAATGCACAAATGGGACAATGATAAAAATCACACTCCCGAGACTTGGCTACAACGGAGGGAAGAGCCTCCTACTATCAATCATTATATTATGAGGTAGTTCCAACTGGTCAATGGGAACCCACCTATAGCCAGCAGTCGAGTGGATCGACGAGATTAGAGAGGCCTCAAGCATTAGTGGAGTAGACATGAGGGTAGCCTACAGGACAACGTGGTACACAGGTCATGGGTCCTCCTTCACTTCACAGACTAGCAAGTCCATATGAGGGTTCTAGTCATCCATGACCCTCAGTGTATTCATTGATTGTACTTGTATCATTATATACATACCTCTTATGAAGGTGTTATCATTTTTTACAGTTATATACGATGTACCAATTTTTTTATGCATAGGTCGATGAAGGATTTATTGTTTTGATCGATGTATAGCATTTTTTATGTACGCCTTTGATGAAGGCATTTATGAGTTACGCCATTTGATCGCCCATTTTGTATAGATGATGTATATCCTCTTTGAGATAGACATTTTATACTTGTATATATGGACATTTTGATGTAGCATGGGTGTTATGAGATGATGGAATTTATTATTTTGATGATTGATTACATGGATTATGGATGTGTCATGATGTTATGTGATTTGATTTCACACTTTTTATGTATCATGATGATAGTTGAGTTGTTTTTACCACATGTTTGATTTTGATATGATAGATCCATATATGATATTGATTGTATTATACATGTGATGTTTTAGATTAGTGGAAGGGATGACATGATGATATTGGTGTGGGGGGGATAGATTTTGATATTTTTGATCCCTCTTTCCCCATTTGATGATACAATATGTGATGATTAGCTTAGCATTCATGTATGATGTATACTTAGCTTTTTATTTATATGATGTATAGATGATGTTAGATGTGATGATATTGATGGAAATATGATGATGTGATAAAAAACCCATGGACATGCAACAAGTGAATACAATCAAATGTGAACAAACTTAGCCAAATATGCAATGTTAATCAACATGAATTAACACAATTTTTACAAGCATGTAAAAACACACTTCATATGTTCAAGTAAGAATGAATCTAATCTAAGCAAGAAAAGATGAATCCTAACAAAGTATTTCTAAGAAATAAACTATACAAATGTACAAACAAGAAACAATTATACAAGTAAACAATGTACACAAACAAAGCAAGAAACAAGATAAAGTAAGTAAACTAAAGTTATGTTTTTGCCAGACTGTTTTGTGAAACATTTTTCTACTGTTTTTGTTTTGTTGTGAAATAATTTTCTATTGTTTTGTGCTTTTGTGAAACAAATTTCTATTGTTTTTTGGGTTTTCAAACATTTTTGAATGTTTTTGTGATTTTGTAAGATTTTTGAATATTTTTACAAATTTTTAAGGTTTTCTGAAACTATGCATAGGTAACCAAGAAACATGGATACCCCTGAATTAGGAGGAGAATATACAAGGTTAGGTGCCACTTGTTTACAAATAGGAAGGAAAAGTTGCATAAGTGCCCCCATCATTAGATGTGGGTTATAAAAAGACCATCCCTTCACTGATTTATAAGAGGAGAAAAATTTGGATCAATGCTTGACAAGATAGGTTCACAGGGAATCTCGGATGCAAGTGCAAAACTAGCCCTAGGCTAAGTAAAAGTACTGTCATCACCAATCTGACACTATGATAATTCTTCACCGGGAACTCCTCATGCTATGATTATTTACTAATGCACAGCCTTTAGTTTGGTGGATGTAATCTGGAAACAAAACAACAACATAACACAAGAATACCATCGACTATGATAAGACAGAATGATGACAAATCTGAAATATCAAAGTAAATTATAATATTAACATGAAATTGTTACAATCTCACCCATGAGGTACTTCAAGTGTTATTGACTTCACTTGCCTTTCACCAAGACTATGGGAGAAACTTTACAATTACACCTCTTAATGGCTTCTTCAACACACCTTTAACTGATGGCTTCCTTCGCACACTTCCTACAATATTTCTCACTACTTCCTTCTATGCTAAATGAGGGGGTGTCCTCTCTATTTATAAAACTTCCGGCTTATCCATCTTATCTCTAAGATAGGATAAGAAATCCACTCGACGAATCATATTCCATACCTTAACTCTTATCTCAGTACATGTAAGCTTATCTTTTAAGATAAGATAAACCTTATCATTTTACATGGGTTCCACATTTTTAGACTTTTTACAAATAAAATATACAAAATATTTATGACCTCACTCCTTGTCCTTATTACCAATATAATATTTCTAATTCCTAATCATGTAGACCCGTACTTCTCTACTTACCCCAACTTTGACATTTTAACATTACCCGACCACTTACGACAAATATTTACTTTTACCACAACATTCCTATTGTACTTTTGACTATTACCGTACTATACATTATTGGCGGTCAGTAATGGCCGTGCCGTTATCTTCTATCAGACGCCACTACTAATTATACTTAACAACATCCTATTCCTAATACATACATTAAGGAAATAGAAATTACGGAGGAAAAGTTTAGTGTCGACATCTTCCCCCTTCCTAGCTTCTACTCCGTCCTCGGAGTAGACTATTCTGGTGCTTGGAAAATATTCAACTTGTCGTGGTTGACCCATTTCGTAATGGGAGTGCCATCCAATTCCTCCAGTTGGTACGTACCATTTTCATGCACAACTATTATTTTGTAGGGCCCCATCCATTTTGGAAGAAATTTTCTCTCTTCTTCTTTTTTTGTATCTAGAATCATATACTAGAACCAAGTCATTCACATGAAATGGAGACCACCGGATCTTTTGATCAAAGTATTCCTTCTGCTTCATTTTCTTCTTATAGCTTGTATCCTTAGCTATTTCCCTCATTTCCTCTAACAAATGAAGATGTACCAACCTTTCTTTTACTGAATCACTTTCATCCATTCTTTCATTTTTCATTACTCTGACCGTGGGAATATCAAACTCAATAGGAAGAACTAGATCAATGCCATAAGCCAACTGAAATGGGGAGTATCCTGTTGCTGACTTTGATGTTGCCCTATATGCCCACAATGCTGCATGAATCCTCTTATCCCATTTATGTACCTGCAAGGCTGCATCTTTTGCTAGAATTTGACACAACACAAAATTTGTTCGTTTCACCTGTCCATTTGTGCTTGGTTTATGTTGTTGCCCTTCCCGTGCTTAATAGAAAAATTATTGACTAGGGCTTCTACCACCTCATTAATGAAGTGGCTTCCTTGATTTGTTACAATTTCTAATGGACAACCAAATCTGGTGACAATGCGTTCATATATGAACCTTGCCACTTCATCCATGGAAGCTGTTTTCAATGGCCTAGCTTCAACCCACTTGGTCAAATAATCTATGGCAACTACAATATACTTATTTTGGCGTGAGGTAGTTGGAAGTGGACCTACAATGTATATTCCCCACTTTTCAAAGGGACCAAGTGGAAGAATAGGGCATAATGGAGCTGATGAAGTCTTACGGTTACCATGTGTTTGACAAATATCACATGTCTTACAATAATTATAACAATCTTTAAAAAGAGTAGGCCAGTGATAACCTGCATCCAAGATCCTTCTTGCTGTAAGTTGTCCAGAGAAGTGCCCTCCACATGTACAATTGTGGAATTCTTCTAGCGCTTCCTTCCCTTGATCACGTCCAACTACCCTCTTGTCCTGTCCATCAGGTCCTATTCGAAATAATACTCCATGCGAGAATAGAATATGGATGACTGGCTTGAGTAATATTTCTCTTAGTCTTTGCATTGGCACCATCAGGAAACTTGAATTCATTCGTATAATTCCAAATATCTATGTATTCACTAGGGATTGTGTCAAGGGATAACAATGTTGTATCGAGAAATCATCATCATCACAAGATGATCCTAAACCATCATAGGCTCGAGAGAGTGCATCTGCATTGACATGCTTCTTTCCTGGCCTATCTATAATATCAAATTAAAATTCTTGTAGCAAAATTATCCATCTTGCTATCCTCCCTGATGGGTTAGGCTTATTTACAATATATTTTAGAGCCTGATGATCTGTTACAACTAGAAATTTTTTCCCTAGCAAGTAATTTCTAAACTTCTTTACAGAAAAAATGATAGCCAGAGCCTCTTTTTCAGTTACAGTATAATTTACCTCAGCACTGCTCATTTGTCTACTCCCAAAGTAAATTGGATGTTCATTCCCATTTTCATCCTTTTGGCTCAAAGTACTTCCTAGTGCTGCATCTGAGGCATCAGTGTACACAATGAATGGCTTGCTCTAGTCTGGATTCTTTAAAACAGGTGAAGACACCGTGGCTTCCTTCATTTGTCCAAAAGCTTCATGCACCTTATTTTACGGTTCATAAGTAACATCCTTCTTCAAGAATCTGGGTTAGTGGTCAGTGTAATCTTTGAGAAATTCTTGATGAACCTTCTATAGTAACCCACATGGCCTAAAAAGGATCTCAACTTACTTCTATTCATAGGAAATGGTAAATCTTTGATTTTTGAAACTTTATCGTGATCAATACCAATACCATCTCTGGATACAACATGCCCTAAAAAACGCCTTTAGAACATCAAAAGACACACTTTGTAGGGTTTAGTGAGGCTTGTGCTTCATCTAACCTTTGAAATGTTGTCTCCATTTGGTGCGTGTGGTCCAACTTGCTCCCACAGATGCAAAAATCATCCAAAAATACTCGATGAAGGTCCCAATGTAGGGTTCAACACCCTATTCATCAAACGCTGGAATGTTGCTTTGAGCATTACACAACCCAAAAGGCATAACTCTATAAGCAAATGTTCCCCAAGGAGTGGTGAACGTGGTCTTGGTGATCTTTCTCTGCTATACGAACTTGGTCAGTAGCCGCTATATCCATCAAAGAAAACTATAGCACTCTGGCCACCTACTTAGTCCAAGATCTGATCTGAAATGGAAGAGGGTAATGATCCTTCTTTGTTGCCTTATTGAGCTTCCCGTAATCAACACAAATGTGTAGCTTCCCATTCTTTTTTATTGAGATCATGATGGGAGAAACCCATTCTCAATTCTCCACGAGAAAATATGAATCCCGCATCAAGCAACTTATCTATTTCTTCTTTTACAGCCTTGGAAAAATTAGGATTCATTCTATATGGAATTTGCTTTATGGGCTTAAAGACCATCTACCACTCAATAGAATGTTCTACCCAACTTACTTGACGGAGTTCCTTGTAATCAAAAGTGAATAGGTGTATGTACCTTCAAAAGAGCTGGAGGTAGGATTCCTTCTCACTCTCCATCACAAAGATCACCAATCTTTATTTGTTGAGACGATCATCAACTTCTTCTTCGATAATTTTATAGGGTCATGAGTTGGTGTGACTGGAAGGATATCCATGACCGAAACATAAACCTCACTTTCTTCATCTTCGAGTGTCCACTTCACCGGTACTAGAGTAATCAAAGGATGTCCAATCATCGCTTTCATCACTTGAATCAACAAGTTACTCGCTTTATGATGTCGAGGGATCACGTTTATCTTCACCCTCTCTCTACCACGTCCAAGTGTCATGAAGCCTTCATTCCAGCAGTTTCTTGCATGAACTCTCCTTAGCCATGGTCTTCCCAAAGAGTAGCATTGGGTATGCAATGTATCATTTTTCATCACTGAAAGTCTACCACACATACAACACCCATAATGAGATATTGCCACATTTGAAACTACACCTTCTCGTTCAGTTTTTCCTTTATTTAATGACCTTAACATAAGTGTTTAAGGGCGATCAATTTTTAAACCCAACATATTCATTACAGACTTTCGGTCATTACATTAATCGCAGCACCTCCATCAACTAAGACATCATGAATTGAAATACCATTACATAATACCTCAAACGTAGGGATCTGCCTCTACCTCCAAAATAGGGACCTCAACCTCCTTCCTTCGTCGAGCATTGAGTCCACTTCGCAGCTCCCGCCTCTTCTCAGAAGACATAGCCAAGAGTTGACCATATGTAATATTTGCAGCCTTTGGATAGATCTTCTAAGATGGAGTATGGTCCTTGTCCTTGTGAAATCAAAAATCCCGCACCCCCAACTTTCTTCTCCTATGTTTCTTACTAGTTTCTCCTTTCCTCTTCTTAGGATCATTTCCATCTTGATTATCTTTTTCTTTCTTTCTTTTTGTTACAAACACATCTACTTCATTATTTATGCTCTTATCTACTACATCAAAAGAATTCACAGGTGCTTTTCCTTTATCATTATCTCTTGTACCAGACGTAGAATCTCTATCTGGACAATTATACTTATAATGACCCTTTTTATAACAACCATAACATACAACTTTAAAAATATTTCTTTTTGGACCTCTATCTCCTCCTTGAGAACTAAATTCTTTTCCTTGAAGAAGATTAATAGTTAACTGACCCATCTTCTTGAGAAGATCTTCATACTCAATAGATGTACTAGGAGAAATATTTGTGCTCACCGAGAGTGGTTGTGGATTATGAACCAAAGGTGCTGGTGTAGGCTCTACTTTAGCAACAATTTCTTTGGGCTCCTCTTCCATGATTTCTTCTTGCCTTCTTGCAATCTCCTTTACTTGTTCAATGGTAGTTGGGAAGTCATACTTCACTCGTTGTCTGATCTCTGGCTTCATCCCAAGAATGAAGTTCTTACAGAGGAGATTATCCACGCCATTCATCAACCCATCCGCTAATCCTTCCTTCCGGATCTGGGCATCGAGCTTCCTCCTTAGCTCTAGAACACGAGCATGATGATCCCTTATCTTCTCCTTCTCTCCTTGGGATAGTTTTGTGATCTCGATCATGAGATCTCGCATATTTCTCGTTGTTCACCAAATTCTTCAAGAAAACTTTCGCTTAATAAATCGCATGAATTTTTCACATTATCACCTAGTGTTTCAAACCACCTAAGTGCTGAACCATCCAAAAAGGTAGGAAAAAATTCAGTCCATTGTTCCCTTCTTATGAGGCCATTACAAATACAAGATCGTTTAAACTCTTGAATGAAAGAAGAAGCATCTTCATTAGATTGAGCTGAAAAACAGAATCTTTCCCATTTTCAAAAGTAACCACCGTGAAATACCAACCCACAAGTACAATCAACAAGACTTATGTGCACAAATAATTGGAATCACTATACTAGAAAGTGACTTTACACCTTTCTACAGTAAAATAGAAATGACCACGGTAAACTATGGTAAAACTTGACTTATCATGGTAAAACTCGACTTTCTTGTGATAAACACTATTCATGGTAAAAAGTGAAGTTATCATGTAAATACTATTCATGGTAAAAAGTGACTTTATTGCGGTAAATACTATTCCCAAAGAAAAATGACTTTACCATGGTAACTACTATTCACGGAAAAATGACTTTACCATGGTAACTACTATGCACATAAAAACAAGGTTACCCTCCAATTGATTTTTGACTAAGTGGGAATATCTCTCCAGAAAATCCACCAACGAGGAATGGTCCCGGCAACGGAACCAAAATGTCATCACCAATCCGGCACTATGATAATTCTTCACCGGAACTCCTCGTGCTATGATTATTTACTAATGCACAACCTTTAGTTTGGTGGATGTAATCTGGAAAAAAACAACAACATAACACAAGAATACCATCGACTATGATAAGACGAATGATAAAAAATCTGAAATATCAAAGTAAATTATAATATTAACATGAAATTGTTACAATCTCACCCATGAGGTACTTCAAGTGTTATTGACTTCACTTTCCTTTCACCAAGACTATGGGAGAAACTTTACAATTACACCTCTTAATGGCTTCTTCAACACACCTTTAACGATGGCTTCCTTACCACACTTCCTACAATATTTCTCACTACTTCCTTCTATGCTAAATGAGGGGGTGGCCTCTCTATTTATAAAACTTCCAGTGCTTATCCATCTTATCTCTAAGATAGGATAAGAAATCCACTCTGACGAATCATATTCCATACCTTAACTCTTATCTGTACATGTAAGCTTATCTTTTAAGATAAGATAAACCTTATCATTTTACATGGGTTCCACATTTTTAGACTTTTTACAAATAAAATATACAAAATATTTATGACCTCACTCCTTGTCCTTATTACCAATATAATATTTCTAATTCCTAATCATGTAGACCCTACTTCTCTACTTACCCCAACTTTGACATTTTAACATTACCCGACCACTTACGACAAATATTTACTTTTACCACAACATTCCTATTGTACTTTTGACTATTACCGTACTATACATTATTGGCGAAGTCATCTTTTCAGCGTATTGTTATCTTCTATTGGACGCTACTACCAATTATACTTAACAACATCCTATTCCTAATACATACATTAAGGAAATAGAAATTACGGAAGAAAATTTTAGTGTCGACATACCCTCCGGATACAAGATGATTACTGAACAACGAATCCTCCAAAGTTACGAAACTAGTTTTCAAAGCAAGAGACCTATCCAAAGTGTCACAATTGCATGGTTTTCACATATGGATGACATGTTTTCTCTTTTCTTTTTCTTTTATTATTTTTTTAATTTTGATTTTGATCATTTTTACTCTTTTTTTTCTTTGCTTTTCTATTTTTTGCACCATATTTAAGCATAAAACCCTTAAGGTACTTGGAGTTCAAAGGTTTGTTTGCAGAGCTCACACCATTGGGAGTGGTAATTTTGTATGCTCCCATACCATATTTGGCCACAATGACGTAAGATTCTAACCAATGCGATTCGAAATTGCCTTTCTTTTGTCTATCTTCCCTTATGTTGATCGATTTTATTTCATGACCAAATCTTTGATCTCAAATTGATGATGTATGATCCTTTTGTTGTAATTTCTAGAGAATCTTTCCTGATACACTTTGAGATGGTTAAGGCCCTAGATACACTTTTAATCCAAGAGTTCTAATTCTATCAGCTTGGCCACTCTGTAATCTTAGCTCCTATAACATAAGTCAAAGGAATAGCCTCCACCCACTTAGTGAAATATTCCATAGCTGTGATGATGTGAGTATGAAAATCGAGATGAGGTAGGGGTGATCTTTCTTATTAAATCCAATCCCCATTTGTAGAATGACCATGTGGTTGTGATTGGATGCAACGGTTGTGATGGCGCACATGCATGAAATTTATATAATTTTGACATAGTATGCATTTCTTTACATAGTTATAGTAGTATATTTCCATAGTAGGTCAATAGTAGCCTACTCTCTCAAATTTTTTGAGCTAGAACTATTATGTTTTTATGGGCACCGCATACCCCTTCATGTACCTCTTTGATCACTTGGACTGACTCTTTACATCTAGACAACGCAATAGATTCCCATCATAGCCACATGATAGAGCATATCTCCTAAGAGGGTGTAACGAGCTATCTGGTGGATAAGGATTTGTTTTTTGGAATGGGAGATGTCAAGAGGGAAGGTTTTGTGTTTAAGATAGGTGAAGATGTGTGCATACCATGGGGAATTGGGACCAACAACCTCACAAGCCAAATAGGATTATGGCATGTCATACGCTGGCTGGCGTAGATTTTCAACAAAGAAAGGCATATCATTGCTTTCTGGTGGAATTCATAGCATAGAACCTATGGTTTCCATAGCATTTGCGGATCTATTTTGTGCTCTTGGAATCTATTTGAATGTGATACGCACAAAATACTCTTTCAAAGTTTCCACCATTTTTTTAAGGGATGATCTTCTTGTCCTTGAATTTTTATTCATCGTTAAATTACGCGATGATCAATTGTGAATCACAAACAATATTAACATGATGAATATCCCATTGATTTCAAGCTTCATCCCAATGATGAGCCTCGTATTCCGTAATATTACTAGTACAAGTAAAATCAAGGAGAAAATCTTGAGGTATAGGGTTTCTAAAGGAGTAATTAATACCACACCTACCCCCAAACCATGAAAAGTAAAAGATCCATCAAAGTGTACTTGCCACATGACGATTCCTCAATATACATTAATGAAGCATCTGGCAGATCTAGACTTACAGGATCTGTTCCTGTAACGATGCTTCTCTAACTGATCGGTGAGTACTTGTCCTTTTACCAACTTTTTGATGTACATAATCAATGTCAAATTCACTTAGTAGAATGATCCAATTAGCCATTCTACCCGTAAGGGTGGGTTTTGACAATAGGTACTTAAGCGGGTAAAATTTGGATATAAACTTAGTTTTAGTATTTAACAGGTAATGGTGAAGTTTGTTTGGAAGGTAAAAACTACAACCAGACAAGCTTTTCAATTTGAGGGTAGTTGAGTTCATAAGAAATGAGAGTATGATTGAGATAGTACACAACTTTTTCTTTATGGCCGAGGTCATATTGGGTGAGCAACACACCAATAGAAAATTGAGTAGTAAAAATATACAATAGGAGTGGCTTGCCAAGAGTTGGGGGTATGAGGATAGGGGGATTGACCAAGTATTGAATAAGCAAGGCAAAGGCCTATTATTTCTCTGGTCCCCAAATAAAGGAAACATCCTTTTTTAGCAGATGGGTGAATGAATGAAATCTTTCAACAAGTTGGGAAATGAAGCGGTGAATGGCTTGTATCTTTCCTACAAGATGCAGGTTGTTTGATGTTTTTAGGAGGAGGCATTTTAGTAATACCAATAAATTTTAGGGTCCACCTCAATCGCTCTTTTTGATACAATGAATCCAAGTAACTTTTCTAACAGTACGCCAAACACACATTTCTTTGGATTCAAACGGATCTTGTATAGATGATGTTAGATGTGATGATATTGATAGAAATATGATGATGTGATAAAAAAACTATGTACATAAAAAACAAGAAAACACAATCAAATGTGAACAAACTTAACCAAATATATAGTGCTAACTAATATGAATTAACACAACTATGTACAATTATTTACAAGCATGTAAAAACACACTTCATATGTACAAGTAAGAATGAATCTAATCTAAGAAAGAAATGATGAATCCTAAAAAATTATGTCTAAGCAATGAACTATACAAATGTACAAACAAACAACAATTATACAATCAAATAATGTACACAAACAAAGCAAGAAACAATATAAAGTAAGTAAACAAAAGTTATGTTTTTGCAAAACTATTTTGTGAAACATTTTTCTACTATTTTTGTGTTTTTTGTGAAACAATTTTCTATTGTTTTTGGGGTTTTCGAACATTTTTTAATGTTTTTGTGATTTTGCAAGATTTTTGAAATTTTTGTGATTTTCTAAGGGTTTTGAAGCTACACATAGGTAACTAAACAACATGTATGCCCCCAGCATTAGGCAAAGAATATACAAGGGTAGGCGCCACGTGTTTACAAATAGGAAGGTGAAGTTGCAGAAGTGCCCCAATGTTAGATGTGGGATATAAAAAGACCATCCCTTCACTGATTTATAAGAGGAGAAAAATCCAGATCAAGGCTTGACAGGATAGGTTCATAGGGAATCTCGGATGTAGGTACGTGAACTAGCCCTAGGCTAAGTAAAAGTACCCTCATATACAAGATGTTTGTGAACAACGAATCCTCCCAAGGTATTGGAAACCATTTTTCACCAAGGGACCTATCCAAAGTATAATAATTACATGTTTTCACATATGGACGAAGTTATTTTCTCTTTTTCTTTTTCTTTTATTTAATTTATTTAATTTTGATTTTGATCATTTTTACTCTTTTTTTTCTTTACTTGTTTTATTTTTGTGCCATGTTTAAGTATAAAACTACTTAAGGTGCATGGCATTCATAGGTTCGTGGAGCTCATCACCATTGGGATGGGTAAGTTTGTATGATCCTTGTACCATATTTGGCCACAATGACGTAAGGTCCTAACCAATGCGGTTCAAATTTTCTTTCTTCTCTCTTGTTTCCCTTGTGTTTAACTGATTTTATTTCATGACCAAATCTCTAACCTCAAACTAATGAGGTATGATCATTTTGTTGTAATTTATGGAGACTCTATTTTGATACACTTTGAGATGGTGAAGGGTAAGAATATGCTTTTCATCAAGGATTTCTAATTCTACCAGCCTAGCCACTCTGTAATCCTCATCCTTGTCCTAATAATCCCTAAGTGATATTCTTAGGAAGGAAGCTCGAATCCAATGGGATGATGGATTCGGTTCCAAATACTAGGGAATATGGTGTCACACCAGTAGAAGTGTGAGTGGAGGTCCTATAAGCCCAAAGGGTTGGGTGATTTTACAAATTCCAATTCCAACTTGCCTTACTCACCATCTTTTCCATGATTCAACTAATGTTTTGTTAGTGTCTTTAGCACTACCACTACCTTGTGGATAATATGGCACAGACCACTTAAATTTTATTTGAAATTGATGAAAAAGGTCCTTCACTTTCTTGTTCTTGAATTATTTTACATTATCAGTAACTATGGCCACAGAAATTCCATCTTGGCGGATAAGGTGATTCATGATAAACTTTGAAATTTGAGCTCTGTAACATAAGTCAAAGGAATGACCTCCACCCACTTAGTGAAATATTCCATAGCTATGATGATGTGAGTATGACCATGAGATGAGGTAGGGGTGAGATTTCCTATTAAATCCAGTCCCCATTTAGAGAATGGGCATGGGGTTGTGATTGGGTGCAAAGACGTGATGGAGCATGGATAAAATTTCCATACTTTTGACATAGTATGTATTTCCTTACATAGTTGCAACTGTCTCTTTCCATAGTAGGCCAATAGTAGCCTAATCTCAATAATTTCTTAGATATAATCATTCTATTTTTATGGGCACTTTCATACCCCTTCATGTACCTCTTTGATCACTTAGAGTGACTCTGCTACATCTAAACAATGCAACAGATTCCCATTGTAGCCACGGCGATAGAGCATATCTTCTAAGAGGGTGTAACAGATATCTTGCAGATAAGGATTTGTTTTTTGGAATGGGAGATGTTAGGAGGGAAGTTTTTGTTTAAGATAGGTGAAGATGTGTGCATACCATGGGAATTCGGGACTAATAACCTCATAAGCCAAACAAGATTCTAGCATGTCATATGTTGTTTGGCATATATTTTCAACAAAGAAAGGCATATCATTGATTTTTGGTGGAATTCACAGCATAGAACCTATGGTTGCCATAGCGTCTACGGATCTATTTTGTGCTCTTGGAATCTACTTGAATGTGATATGCACAAAATACTCTTTCAAGGTTTCCTCTAGTTTTTGTAAAGGATGAGCTTCTCGTGTTGACTTTGTATTCATCATTAACTTGCTTGATGATCAATTATGAATCACCAACGATCTTAACATGATGGATATCCCATTTGATTTCCAGCTTCATCCTAGCGATGAGTGCCTCGTATTCCGTAATATTATTAGTGCAAGGAAAACCAAGGTAAAAAGCTTGAGGTATAGGGTCACTTAAGGGAGTAATTATTACCAAACCTTCCCTTGAACAATGAAAAGTAAAAGATCCATCAAATTGTACTTGCCACATGATAGATTCCTCAATATACATTAATGAAGTGTCTAACAGATCTAGACTTACAGGATTTGTTCCTGGTAACGGTGCTTCTACTAACTAATCGGTGAGTACTTGTCCTTTTACTGAATTTTGATGCACATACTCAATGTCAAATTCACTTAGTAGAATGATCCAATTATCCATTCTACTTATAAGGGCAGGTTTTGACAACAGGTACTTAAGTGGGTCAACTTTGGATATAAGCTTGGTTTTAGTATTTAATAGGTAATGGAAAATTTTTTGGAAGGTAAAAACTACATCCGAAAAGATTTTTCAATTTGAGGGTAGTTGAGCTCATAAGCAATGAGAGTATGACTGATAGTACACAAATTTTTCTTTATGGCCGAGGTCATATTGGGTGAGCAATGTACCAATAGAAAATTGAGTAGCAGAAATATACAACAGGAGTGGCTTGTTTGGAGTTGGGGACACGAGGACAAGAAGATTGGCCAAGTATTTCTTAAGCATGGTGAAGGGATGATGTTCCTCTAGTCCCCAAATAAAGGAAACATCCTTTTTTAGTAGATGGGTGAATGAATGACATTTTTCAGCAAGTTAGGAAATGAAGCGGTGAATGGCTTATATCTTTCCTTGCAAGCTGCATAGTTTTTTAACGTTTGTGGGAGGATACATTTTAGTAATAACAGTAAATTTAGCCTAGTCCACCTCAGTCCCTCTTAGTGATACAATGAATCCAATAAAATTTCCTAACATTATGCCAAACACACATTTCTTTCTATTCAAATAGACCTTGTATTCCCACGGTTGTTCAAGATACGCCACAAAATATCAGGTATGATCTACTCTCATCTTGGATTTCCCAAGGATATCATCCACATAGTCCTCCATGATGTCATGGATCATATCATGGAAAATTACTGTCATTACCCTTTAATAGGTGGCTCCACCATTTTTAAGGCCAAAGGGCATTACTTGGTAACAGAAATTTCCCCAAGGAGTTGTGAAGGTTGTGTTGTGTTGATAATCATCATCTATTTTGATTTGATTGTATCCTAAAAATCCATCCATAAGAGATAATATTTCATATCTTGCAATTGAATCAACAATCATATCAATATTAGGAAATGAGAAATCATCCTTTCATCATGCCTTATTTATGTCTCTAAATCTATAGATTCTAATCCCAAGAGGTTTCTTCTGTATGGGGACTATATTTGATATCCATTTAGAGTAATCAATGGGTCGAATGAAGCCTATGTGAGTAATATTTCTAGCTCTTCTTTAATAAGAAGATCCACTTGTGGGTGCATATTTCTGAGATTTTTCTTGATGGGCTTTGAATCTACATGTACAACTAGGTTGTGTACTACCAAAGTTGGATCCAAGCCCGACATATCTTTATAGGACCATGTGAACACATCTACAAATTCCCACAAAAGAATGGTGAATGTTTTCTATTTCCATGCTGAGAGTAAAGCTCCTAGTTTGACTATCTTTGGATCATCTTCTATTCCAATATTCACATCAATGGTTTCTTCCACTAGAAATTTTGAAAAATCTTCCATACATATAGGATCGGGAGGAATATTGAGATCTTCTTCCAAGGGTGTCTCTACGAGATTTTCACCCTTGGTGTGGTCACTTTTCTTATCCATTGATGTTTGAACTTGTTTGTCATCCAGTGCCTCAAAGAGGTTTTCACTATGTGTGACTTGGACTTTTGTTTTTCGAGGCTTTGTGTTGGAAATTTTTCCCTCACTTTTTCTTAAGTTTTGTTGACCATGAAGCTCAACTTCCTCACTGAAGTATGTGCAGGTATCTAAGTCAATGTAGAAACCTTTCTTATGGTCTCCAATCAGAATTGTATCTCGAATGCCCATGAATTCTACAATGGCTTCATCATTTTCAAAGAGATCTAGTGGTATGTGACATTTTGGTCCCATTCAATAAGGAAAGGGTAAACAAGGTCAATTTTAGGTTCAATAGGGGTTATGGTAAGGACAACGGTATCCATGAATAGGTTTGTGGAGGCAAGATCCTCATATTGGCTATAGTGGGAATCTATGTCGTTGTCTAAATAATCAAAGCTATCTTCATGCTCGAAAAATGGCATCTTGATCATTGGGGTGTGATCCATAGGGTTGAATGCCGATGTCATATCTTTTCATCTTAAAATGTGGAAGAGGAACTGGTTCTCTCGGTCCTTTCTCATTCTTTTTGCATCCTAGACCCTTGTAGCCCATGGAATACATCATTCGGCTAGACTTCTCATACTCAGGGATTTGGTAGTAATTTGGTTGAGTATCTTCCAGGACCCAAGTCATAGGTGGGTCCAATAATTTATCTTCAGTGAGTAACCCCCAGGTAAAAATGACCTGATAGTTCACTTGTCTCTATACCATCTCAAATGATAGTTGGGTCGGTCTCTAGTTTTAGGTGAAATGATAGGTCTAAAACCAAAAGATCTTGTTACACATTATATTCTCCACAACCATATTCCAAAACCTTCATCTCCCATGAATAAAAATATTATTTGATGAATAAGCCTCACGAGAACAAGAAATTAGGAATCGACTCTACTCATGATTCCATAGCTTTGATTGAAGAGGAATAGCTATATCAACAGAGGGACACATATAGACACCCTTATGTGTAAAAATATTTAGATTTCTGTAGTGAGGAAAGGGCTTTTGATCTCCTTGTATCATGATGATGTGTCCTTCATGTTTCAATTTGATGCATTGATGGAACGTGGATGGCACGACTTACATGGTATGAATCCATGGTCGTCTAAGAAGCATATTATATGGAATTTCCAAGTCCAATACATGAAACTTCATCTGATGAAAAGTGGGTCCTACTTCCATGGGTAATGTGATTATGCCATCTGATTCCTACTTCGGCGTTGTCATAAGAGGTTATGGTAATGATGTGGGACTCTAGATATTCTTTTGTATGTCCCAGTTTCTTAATTAATTTCAACATGCATATATTCATCCCTAATCCATTATCCACAAGCACCCATTTTATCTTTCAGAGGGTAATGAATACCTCAATATATAAGGGGATATTATGTGTTGGATCTTCAATAGGGACCTCCCTATGATTAAAAGAGATGTATTCAGTTGGTATAATGTTGGCCACTGTAGCTTGAAGATGTAAAGGGTCTACTTCTAATAACACTCTTGACCCTTGAAGAGTTTTGTATAAGATGTCCTTATGTACGCTCAATATTTTGAGAAGATCCAAGATTGAAATCTTGGTAGATGTCTTCTCAAGTTTTTGTAAGAGGTTGTACCTACCATCTTATGGGGTCGACGGAGAGAGATCAAGAATCATGAGGTGGGCATGCCTTGTTATCATAACACAATCCTTTTCCTTTATTCTAATGGTGTTCGCATGGTCACTAGGAGAGTAGATACATCCAATGAGAAAATCGTAATGATTATTTTCCTTCTTGGTATATAGACAATTCATTGCTTTGTAACTATAGGATGACTCTCCTTGATCTGGATTTTTCTCATCTGACTTACCATGTTTAGGGAATGGTTCTTTGAATATTCCCATCTTTTCGTTTAGTGCCTAAGTTTTCTCCAGGGTATCCACTTCTATCTCCCCATTGTCGATGAGATCTTGGATGTAGTGATGAAGTCATAGACATTTGTTTGTTTTTTGTCCCTTCACATGATGTAATTCACAATATTCATGCTCTTTGTACAATGATGATTTTGTAGCATTGTCTTCAAAGGGTTGTGTCGTGGGATAAGTCACTATGTGAGCTGCATCCAATTGTTTCAATATGGCCGACAAAGTCTTATTGATAGAGTGAACATTCTACGTTTAGGTGGTGTTTGAATAGGTCCTTTGGTCAATTTAAAAGGTTGAAAATTTTGAACCGTTTGTATGCATTTGGAATCAGTGATTCCATCTCCCACCACGTTCTTGTTTTTGTTAAATATTTTTAGCTTTTCCGTAGGTTTTGTGTTTTGGTTATCCTTAGAGTGTGATTTAATGGTTCCTTTGGAAATAAGGTATTTCTCTATTTGAATGCCCTTCTTAATAACCTCTTTGAAGGTGTGAACACAATGCATTTGTAGATGAAAGGTGATGTTTGGGTTGAGATTGGGTACAAAGATACTCACTATCTATTTTTCTTGGAATGCATAAAGGAAGCGACTAGCTATCCCTCTCCATCTTTACAGGAAGATAGCGAATATCTTGTTAGGATGTTGTTTAGTGCCACACAAGTCCTTCATGGTTATGTTTCTTTCTATGTTGTACTAGAACTATCGTAAAAACTTTTCTACTAGTTCGGGTGATGTGAAAATAGACCCATGAGATAAGCGAATGAACCATTCCAAGGCTTGGCCCCTAGACTCTTTGGAAAGATTCGTATGAGGTAATTGTCACTATAGGACACTTCTTGGCATGCCATGTAAAAATATTTTACATGGTCTTGTGGGTCACCTTTCCCTCTATATTTGTCAAATTTTGGCATGTCAAACTTTTTAGGGAAGGGTTGAAGTGTCATAGTTTTATCAAATGGATGAGGACATAGCTCTTCATATTGATATTTTATGTTATTTCCCACAATACTCTCTTGGAGGCTTGTAAGTGTCACTTTCATAGATTGCATTTCTTACACGAGTAATTGTTCTTTGGTAGGAGAAGTAGGGATATATATACGATTGTGTTCTGTATTGTCTCCTCCTTGATTGTCCATTTGAAGTTCACTAATTTTGACCTTAGGTTTTGTCTTTTGTACATTCTTGTTTGTTTATTTTTGTACATGAGATGTTAACAAAGATAATTATCAACTAAGGTTGTAAATTTTATGTTGAATAGTGACATATTCTTCTAGATTTTTCTCTTCTTCTTCATGTTGTGGAGGTTGTTCAACAATTTCGTTGTTCTATTATGACTTTACGTGGTACTTTAAGGAAAGCTATTCTATATCCCACTACATTATCATTTCCCATGTTAGAGGTAGAAAGATGCCCATGTGTTAAGATATCATCCATGTTAATAAGAGGTTTCTCCTTTTCATTAGCATCATTTGTAGGTGGGATTATCTCTTGTTCAATAGGCATTCTAGCTCCCAACTCCACAACTTGTGCTAGTACCTGATCCTTGTTTCTAAAAAGGAATTCATCTAACAAGGTGGGGTCAAAATCAAACTCCACATGTGGTGATTCCAACTCGTCATTGCTATGATATATCATTTCTTCTACCTCTTTCTCTATGGAGAATAAAGGCCCAAGATCATGGCCAATAAAATGGTTTGACCCTTGTTTGTTTGAGGCTTCCCAATTTTGCATTTTTCTTTCTTCCAAAGCCTACTTTTTGAGTCCTAATCTTGTTTTAGGAGCCATGACATGTAATAGCATCACTAAGGTATATGTGAATGTGTTCATATATTTTTTTATCAAACGTAAGTGAAAAAAATAATGTTGAGAAATTAAGGTATGTTATGAATGTCAAAGAACCAACGTGACAAAATGATTGCTCTTAAATGAACGAGCCAAGCAATAATCAATCACATAATGTTGAGTTTCAAACCAAATACTCTAATGATGTACTTCCTAAATTTTTCTTTAGAAAGGTAGTTGGTGTTGTATGATGATTAAAAAAATGTCCCTACTTATGTTGAGTTCAAAGAAATGAACAAGGCGTAAGTAATAACAAGAAGTTAACGTGACCTCCAAACAAGGTATACTATACATAAGCCCAAATTCAATAAAAACTTATATTCCAAAAGGTGTCAATTACGATTGTGAGTGACAAAACAATTTCACCAAAATATGTTAACCAAAATTTATGAGAAAGTAAGGTATTGATATCAAGATGATATTGATATAACATGCACAAGTGGTAACACTTACCACTCTTCAGAATCAGGTAATAATTGAAATCGAACTAAAGTGATAATATACCTAAGAATTTTCAAAGTGTATATAGCATAACCTTACAATATAGATATTTAGGTCAAGTTTACAAGAAACAAGATGTAAATACCAAAATTTTAGTGACACAATATAAACAAGATAACCATTCAAAGGAGAATAAAAGTGATGAACCAAGCCTAACTACGATGACAATCTTGACTTGGGTATCAAGATCAAAAAGGATACCAATGATATAAAAATTTCTCCACACACTTTAGACGTTTGATAACCTAGCCAAAAATATGGATGGGTGTAAACGGATAAAAAAGTGGTGAAAAAATCAATTGATAATGCAAAGGTAGTCATTCTTCTTTTAGTAACAAAGTGTCAAAAGAAAGTGAAGAAGTAGATCAATTGGGGTTGAAAAATGTTGGCCTCACTTCGGCGAGTTTTGCCTCACCTTAGGGAAAGTGAAAAACTAAGAAAAATTAACCCTTCACACATTTTGTGATGAACAATAGCTCTCAACTCAAATTGGATTTGATGTGGTCCAACTTGGCTCTGGTCAAGGGTAGCTTCCTAGGTGGTTCACTCAACTAGGTGTTATAAGTCATCTAGGAGTGAGCTTGATTTAGCAAAAAAATTCACACTAACTAATTCTTGGAATATCTTGACTTTACTTTACCCCATTCAAGCACAATGGGAAATAAATTCTTCCATTGTGTACTCTCACTCAGGTCGCGATACAAATGAATTGTGACACTAAATATCATAAATGATAATACTAGTCAAGTAGGTCGTGTGGAGCACTTCCCATTTCATCCACAATGCTCCCTCTTGCATGGAATAATTTGGGGTTCCTAGGACAACAATCATTGTTGAAGCTTAAGGCTTATGCCAAAGGGTTTATGTCCTAGTTTTAAGTGGACAAAACGTACCCTTAACTAAACCTACAAATACAAAGTGTAATAATTGTGGTGTGTTTTTATGTTTTTAATTGGATGTGGCTTTCTTGAGCACCTTTTGACAACCTACACAGAAACTATAATAGTAGTTTAATTTTGTTTCAACTCCACCTTTCTTTGACCAACATTTTTGGTTCTACACAATAGATTAGTAATTTTCCATGAAAAGAATAAACGATGTTTTTTTTGATTCTTAAGATCACCCTAAGATGCAAGAGAAGAGCATACACGATGCAAAATTCAAGAAATCAACAAATGGAAACACTTAATTCAAATGCAAAATATATCTTTTCTCAATTTAGACATTCGACACATTCTCAAAGCAATAAAAGATATAAGGATAATTTCTAATTCCCAAGATCTCCCCAAAAGACATGAGGGAAGAGCATACGCGACCTTACTCTTATAATTAAACATGTAAGGTTTATCCAATGTCTAGTCTAGCATACCCATGTAAAAACAAATGTGGAATGATATTAGAACTTTAGGACACAAACCTTTGGAAACCTAGAATTAATATGCCAACATAGACTAAAGCACCTACGCATAGGTTAGGGTTTGTGCGCATGGGTTAGGGTGGTATGGGTGTGTGTGCCAGGGTATAGGCGTGTATGCAAAGGTTAGGGTGTTTGCGTTGAGGTTAGGGTATGTGCGCTAGCCTGACAAGTCTCTGATAGCAGCGAAGGTACAATATAGGAATAGTGTGTGTGTGTGTGTGTGTGTGTCGAGATGTGTGTTTGCATCTGGTTTAGTATACCTGTGCTAGGATTTGTGTACTGCACCTATCCTGCTGATCAAAATACAACAAATGACACCAAAAATCTCAAAATACTCCAAATTTTAGTATGTTAGCTCCAAATTAACAAAAAACCATTAGAATTAAAGCTCTAAATGAGATCCTACACATGAAATATTAGTAAAATCATAACAAATTTAACATTATTTCCCATATGTGTATATCAAGGGTTAGACAAAAACTTGAAATAACTATAAAATTTAAACTAGAATATTAAGGGACTAAGCACCCCTCCCACCAGGTGTGCCAAATGTATGCATGAAATAGTTAGCTATGTAAGTAAAGTTGAAACTAACAACTAGTAGCTTTAATATAATTCTAAACTAAACCTATGCATCATCATGTTAAGAGCTTAAGCAAAGCTAATTTATCAAAATTTCTACATTAAACATGAAATTAACATTTCAAGTTAATATGCTAAAAACATTAATTTCTATCTCTTATAGAATGTTAAATGCGATGAGATTGAACCTATGTAGATCTCTAGCAATCAAAGAGTTGATTATGTGCTTGAAATCCCAAGGTTTCTAAGAATGGAGTCTTGTCAAATCATGGCTACAAGAACATTTGACATATCTCCATATGACTTCAAAACTTGGGTGAATGAATGCAAGAAATGGAGAAGGCTAGCTCTTCTAATGGAATAATGCTCAAACATGATAAAATGTCTATAGTGTATGCTCTATTCTCATTTAGGAGTGTAGGTGTAAATAGAAAGGTAGGAGGAGGGCTCCTTATATAGCCCAAAGGATAAAATAATATCTACATCCCTCTTCATGTGGGATAAATGGAGAGGTTGGGTTATTTGTGGATAAGGGAGGTTTAGAAAGGGTTGAGTCAACCTTAGGAGAGTTTACTTTGTTCTTTAGTGACCCATGGGGTTTGAGGGGCTTTATTAATTAACCAAAGTGATTAATTAATAGGTGTGAAAGCTTATAGAATATTTTTAGAGTTATAATTAGCATGATTTAGAATATGAGAGGGATTTAATCAAATAAATGGTGATTTATTGATTTAATGGAAGAGGAAGCTAATTAATTAATAATAATTAATTAGTCTAGATAGATAGGGGATTAATTAACGAAATATCATTAATTGGTATATTTTTTGGATAGAAGAGTTAATTAACTAGTGTAATATAACTAATTAATGATGATAGAAGAGAAGTTTTCTATATTGACAATATGTCATCAATGAGAAAGAGTATAATTAGTGCAATTTAAGTATTTAAATTGGTCAAGCTAAATTGTAGGTGTCTACAGTGGGCGAGAGTGTGAGTCAAATGGATATGTGTGGTGACCGATGCGATTAGAGCTTATCCGATGTCGGCTAGCAAGGGTATGACTTGACGATGTCGGTCATGTCAATTTGGGGCTAAAAAAGGAAAAAAATACTTTTTACAAATTCATTTGTTGATTGTCAGTTATAGAAAATGACAAGCGAGAGGTGTGGAAGTGGAAAATGATAGTGCTAAGTCGTGAGTGGAGTCAATAGTCTGCGAGGAGGTGATTGGCATCTAGTGGATGGGCCCACGAGATCAAGTGGATCCATTTGATTGGTTGTGGAGGAGTGGATTCATGGCCATGGCGAAGCCGGGAGGGAGCAGGAGGACCATTGGCACAAAGACCCAAGGTACCATCAGGAGATGGCACCAAGTAGAGGTAGGAATCAATCCTCAGGCCCTGTTTTAAACAAATTTGGGTAAAAATGAATGAATTTGGGGGATTTGTTTTTAAAATATGGGTGAAATTAAGGTGGGGAAGGGAAAATATAGGTTAAATAGGTTGGGAAATGAATGTAGGTTGAATTTGGGTGGGGTAGGATAGGTTTTTAGTGGGTTTTGGTCATTTTTTTTAAATGGGAGGGTGTGGGGTTTCATTTATCGTTGAAATAGTGACCAACGTCAGTCAAGGGTTGGCTAACATCGGTTTGGTTTTCCGACATCGGTCGGTTAAAGGGTGACCGACACTAGTCAAGGTGACCAAGATCGGTTGATATTAAAAGTGACTAGGTTAAAAAAGAGTTAGTTGGGAAAGTGAAAAAAAAGTGAGGTAGGGGTAGGTGAAGACTAATGTAGGCGGAAGAGGGAAAAGTGAGTGTAGGTAGGGCACGATTGTGTAGGTGTGTGATAGGTAAGTAGGTGAAATGATTGATGATAGTGGGTAAGTATCAGAATGGAGACAATAGGGTTTTAGGTGAAATAGGTAAAGGGTAGGTATGGAAACCAGGTGAAGGGTAGGTATGATTGATGGTTTTAGGTATGATTTGGTAAAAAATGGCTAAGTATGAGGTCAATTGAGGTTTGAGGAATAGGTGATGTGAGAAGGTCTTGACTTGATAGTGTTGGTTTGGATGATGCAAGTAAGAGATCAATTGACTATGAGAGATAGAGTACCACCTCTATTGGTACAGATGTGGCCTAGTGTGATGACAACTGAGGAGTGGGAGCACATAATAGATGTGGGACTTAGTTCGATCAGGTGTTATAGGTGTATAGGCTGAGATCCTAGCTTGATGGTCACTCTCATCGATAGATGGGACTCCATGACCAATACCTTTCATTTACCGACTGGTGAGATGACCATCACATTAGAGGACATGTATAGGATCATGTGGCTTCCTATTGTTGGGGAGCCAATGTATCCGATTTTGAATAAGATGTCGGTAGAGCCAATAGTGGCGGTATTTGGTGAGGTGATGGGCATGCTGAGTTATCATAGTGTGATTCTAAGTTATGGGGATATGTATGTAGCATATCCATAGGAGACCAGGCTATTTGTTTTGATGATGGTGGCAGTAGGTTGTTTTTCTCTCCCAGATTCCGAGGGTGGGATATTTCCACGAGCACTGATAGGTGTTATAAGACATGATCAAGGAGTGGATACATTTTGATTGGGCACCAAATTTTCTATTCTAATGTATAGGGAGTTATATGCCTATGGTAGGTATAGGATATTTGGTATGTGTTGTACATACTTGTTACATTGTTGGGCATATGAGCACATTGTGTATGTACATCCAGTTGGGTTACCACGATAGGACTGGTTTGGGGGTGGTTTATATAGAGTGGGTTTCAGGAGATGGGTACCAGTTGGGGCACAACCGAGAGTGGTTAGGGCCACATATGATGTTACATACTACAAGAGGTTGTTGGAGGGCCTATCAATGGTTGATATCATGTGGCAGCCATATGTTGATTTTCCATCATATAGAGGCATGGTTGAGGAGTTAGAGGAGCTTTAATTATTGAGATGGATAAAGGGCGGTGTTTCGGTGAGCATGAGATGATATTCCTATGGGTCAAATGGCGTTTGGACCGCAGAAAAACATGCTCCCACATTTCCCATAAATCATTGAGATGACGTGGAGAGACCCATGTCTCCACCATGTTTGAGTGATCCCACAGGGAAGGAGGATCATGTGTTAGATAAATGGATTGATGATGTGGGCATCACCTATGGATATAGGTAGTGGTGGGTGACATAGCTATGGGTGACACCGTGAGGCCAAGGGAAACTAATTAGCTATAGTAATAGTATAGAGAGATATTACAAGGGTAGGTGGTTGCCCTACGGTACAATTATAGGGTTTAGGGATAGTTGACGAGGGCACATGTAAATAGGTGACCACCTTGCAGAATAGTGATGGACCTACGGACCCGAGATAACATAGGCATAGATCCCGCATAGGGTGGAGATGAGAATAGAGGGAAGGTAGCAGCCTTAAAGGCATAGGTGGTTGGATTATAGGGCCATTTTGCCATAACTCAGGCATAGGTTACGGCCCTACATGCCCAAGTAGCTGCATAAGTACCACCACAGGCATATGGATGGGGTCTCATAGTATAGGCACCTACACCAGGACAAGGTACACTTTTTATCAAGTATAATTCACGGGGGGTAAGTGAGGCCAATGGCACCACCACGCACCATATTCATGGTGAGATTCGGGATGCCCTTAAATGATGTTCGCTATTATCAGGACCATCTAGCCACCACATGGATTGATGTGCCTTCATATACCAAGTACCGAGCCCAACCGGAATCTAGTAAGTGGACTAGATCCATGACTCATAATTCATGTAGAACAGGGGTCATCAATCCCATAGATAGGGCGAGGGTGAGGTTACTAGCTCTCAAAGACCGGTCCCAATAGAGGGCTAGGAGGAGGTGGTGGGGTCGGGCAAGGGGACTAGAAGAGGGTGGAGAGATGTTGGTAGGGCACTTTTTATGGTAGGGAGAAGGAGATAGGTGATACCGGAGAGAATGGCATCATGCAGGGGTGATTGATATCCATAGTAGAATATTATACTATCATTTTTATTTTTGATATATATACCATCATACATGCCAAAGACGTGAGATTTTACATGAGAGTTTTGAGATACTGATATTTATTTATATCTATGTATATATGTATTGATACACAAACACTCCCATTATATAGTTGATGATGTTTACTGGATGGATGATGTACTTACTTTAATTTCCATTTTTATTGTGTATTATGGAAACTAGGTGATTTGGGCATGATTGAGTTGAGGTCATGTAGGCATGATGGAGTCAGGTATAGGCATGGTGGTGTTTGGTATAGGCATGGTTGAGTCTAGGTCATGTAGGAATGGTTGAGTATAGGTCAAATAGGCATGTTTGAGTCTAGGTCATATGTAGGCATAGTTGAGTCTAGGTCATGTAGGCATGGTTAAGTATAGGTCAAATAGGCATGGTTGAGTCAAGGTCATGTAGGCATGGTTGAGTCAAGTATAGGCATGGTTTGTTTCAAGTATAGGCATGGTGGAGTCTAGGTAATTTCCAAGTTACTGATCTTATGGAAATAATGGGTTGTATATATGTTGTGGTTAAATTTCCAAGTATTTGATATCATGGAAATGTTAAATGATTGATGTATGATATGGTTGATGTTATAAAATGGTAGGTATGTATGTTTTTATGATATATTAATTTCCCATTTTTGTGTAAAATGGAAACTAACTAGGGTAAAATGTGAATATAAAGGGGGAAAACTAGTTAGGGGAAAAATTGGTCAAGATAACCTCCAAGGGCCTCATGCCCTTAGAGTGTTCTCTACATAGCCCGACAAAAAGGGACCTCGGGGCCAGGATGTAGTTTTCCCATAAGCTAGGAAGAATAAGATGAGGATAGATGAATGGGTTGGTAGGTTTTAAGCATGATTGAATCTAGGTCATTTAGGCATGGGTGATTTAGTTCATTTAGGCATGGTTGAGTTTAGGTCATTTAGGCATGGTTGAGTATAGGTTGAATATGCATAGTTGTTTTCTAGGTTGAATAGGTGTGGGTGATTTTGGTGGAAGAGGAATTCCCATAATGTAGGTGTCGAAGGTATGGCCCTGTGAAGGAGGATAAATAAGTAAGAAAAGAGTTGAATGGTAAGAGGAGACAAAAATATGCCTAATTAGTAAGAACCATTACGATTCTATCATACTAAAGATTGTCTTATGAACATAAATTCCTAAAGGTGTTGCATGATTGACTATTCTAAGGGTGAAGAAGGTCACATGATCATGAAATGTTGGATTTATTAAAGTTTCCTTGAGTAGGTAGAATATTAGAAAGGAAAGATGGTGAGGTTAAATGGTTTTGTAGCATAACCTAGTTGTGAGATAGCATGCCTCTTCTGTAAGATTCCCAAGATCAAAATAGGAAAGTCCATGATGAAAAAGTTATCTTTTTATTTTTGCTTTTGTTTTATAAACTAATCGATGTGGGAAGTCTATGTGGGATGAATATAATATCTCCTTGAGGTCTTCATGAAGTTGATCGATGCGGTAGATTCATAATTTTTTATTTTATTTTTCTAGGAATAGTATTAGTTTTTGCTAGACTATGTACAATATGGCTAGCTTTGTATATTTTCCTTCGAGGAAGAAGTCTATTTATAGTAGCAAGATAGAAAGATAGATGTCCTTTTTAGGTAGTCATCTTTTTTCTAGAAGTTTGACTCAAGGAGTTTGAATTTGAAAATCATGTATATTACTTTTGATTTTTTTTGTACTTTTAGGTCATGGAAAATACTATAGAGAATTATAGGCTTCATTTATGAAGACAAAACCATAACACATAGGGGTTAGCTATGAAATAGAGGTTTTAAGTGATGAATGACCATGGGATTCCATCTTGAAAAAGATAAAATTATCCATGATAATCATGTCATGAGTAAAGAGACATCGATACTCATATTGAAGATAAGGCTAAAAGGTGACGGGTAATCACATGATTCTTCTTTAGTCATTGATCCTTAAAATAGGTAAGTGGAAGGTGAATGTTTCTCAAGGAACTAGTATTTAATATATAAAAGGTGATATAGGACTTGATTCAACAATATAATGGTCAAAGATGCAAGGCATTGAGAGTTTAGGTTTTGTTTTACCTTCAAGTGAAGATAAATGATAAAACATGATCCATAGGCATGAGTAATGATATAGGTCCATAAGCCAATTAGGAGCAAACTTTCCCGATTTACTTTTGTCCACTTTTATTACATGTTTATTTTCCTTCAGGATGAGGTCACCAACCTAGAAGGTTCATTCTTTGACAAGTTTATCATAGGAACATTTGATACATTTTTGGTAGATTTGGAGGTGATCGAGAGAATTTAGACGATTTTTCTAGTAACTCAATTGTGCCAAATGGTCCTAGCGAAAATCATCATCCTTGAGTATATCTTTGAGTGAGATATGAAGAGAGTTGAATTTGGACTTTGAGAGGTAAGACAACCTATATACCATAGACCAAAGAGAAAGGTGTGGTAACAATTGAGGTGAATACTAGTGTGGTAATCCCATAAGGCAAAAGGAATGTGCATATGTCGATACTTTTCGGTATTGTCAACCACTTTTATAAGAATTTTTTTAAGGTTTTATTGGTTGATTCATCTTGGCCATTTTTTTGAGGGTAGTAGGGGAAAAGAAACTGAGTTTGAATGTTAAAGGCATCACAAAGTTTCCATAGGGTTTTTTTTTTATTTGTTTTCCATTATCAGTCATGAGGTGATGAGGAAAACTAAAGCAAAAATGATGTGATGATTGATGAATTCACATATTTTCTCATCTTTTCTAGAAATAAGAGGTACAAATTCCACCCATTTAGTGTAATATTCGGTAGTGGTAATAATCAATTGATGGCATTAGGAAGACTGAGGGTTGATCTCTCCAAAAATATCTAAACCCCATTGAGAGAAATGCCGGACATGTAAGGGCTGACTAGGGTTGTGATGAAGATTAGCATGTTGTTGAAACTTCACACAATGTTTGACATAGTCAAAACAATCATGGTTTAGGTTGGCCAGTAATAGCCCAAGAAAAGGATATGCTTAGCAACAACTAAGCCACTAAAGTGACCCCCACAAATCCTGTCGTGAACTTCCTTGATGGTGTATGGAATTTCAGAACTCGTAAGGCATCATAAGAGGATATTGTTAAAGTCACATTTATAGAGAATACCACCCATGATGACATAATAAGAGACACTTTTGAGAAAGGCTCGTTTTCCATTGTGAGTAAGATCTAGAGGCATAATTAAAAGGAAAGGTAGTCAGCAAACTACTTATACCAAAGGTCACATGGGTCAGTTTCAATGTTTCCTACAAAGTTAACATCTCATATTAGATAATAAGGTGATTGCAACCTTTATACTATGAAAATATTTTTGATTCGAAGAGAGATGTGGGATTTGAGAAGAAAGATAGGAAATGTTTGTAAAATTTATTAGTTGAACTCGGGGTGCTTTTAAGTTCATAATGGTCAAATGTAGTCAAAATAATGTCAACATGATGCTTATACTTTTGGATTATCTCATTACTACACTGGTATATACCATTAACTTGGTTCACAACCAGTTGAGATTCACCAAAGATGTTAATTGATTTAACATCTAAGGCTACGGAGGTTTGAATACCTAACACGATTACTTCATATTCAGTGATATTGTTAGTACAATCAATATCTAGTTTGAAATATAATGGCATAGAATCACTATCAAGAGGAATGAGGATAACTCCGACACCACCCCCACACTAACATTTGGAACCATCGAAGAATAAGGTCCTATGGTAAAGGATATCATCCAAGGAGAGGGTAGAAATGGATTCATCTAGGAAATAGAAGTTAGAAGATTTTTTTCTTGAGAGAGGTGCATCTGCGAGTTAGTCAATAATGGTTTGTCCTTTGATAGACTTTTGATGGATGAATTTGAGATCTAGGTTTGCAAGAAGCATGAGCCAATGTGCAACACGTTGATGTTGGTAGGGCTTAGCGTACATGTAATGTAAGGGATAAATTTTGGTGACAACGAAGGTTTTGTGGTTGAGTAGCTAATGGTGAATTTTAGTGGAAAAATACAAGACTAGGAAAAAATTTGGCATGAGTATATCTAAAAGCATACGACTTATATAATAAACCACTTTCTCCCTGTGTTAATCATCACGATGAATGAGTATGGCACCAAGGAATGATCAATAGTAGAAATGTAAAGGTAAAATGGTTGGTCATCCTTAGGGGGAATGAGCACAGGTGGTTAGAGGAGGTATTATTTTAAGGTGTCAAAGGATTTGTGGTATTCATCATCCCATTTGAAGGATACATCCTTTTTAGAAGAGATGATGAAATGGATACAATGGTCGAAAGTTGAGAAATAAAGTGAAGAATAGATTGCAACTTTCCTTGCAAACTACAAAGTTGACAAAGTTTAGTAAGTGAAGTCATTTCAAGAATATCCTTGATTTAGAGGGATCAACTTCAATGCCACGTAAAGAAAAATAAAACCAAAGAGCTTTCGGAGAGAAAACAAAAACACACTTCTTAGGTTAAAGGAAAACATGTAGTATTTGATGAGACAGGAAAAGAAAACTTTAAGGACAAGAAGGTGCTTAGCCCGATGTTTAGATTTGGCAAGAAGATAAACAATGTAATCTTCCAATATGATATGCATGATTTCATGAAAGATATAAGTCATATCCCACTGATATATAGCACTAAATTTTTAAGGCCAAAGGGCATGACACGATAAAAAAGGTCCCCAAGGAGTGATGGGGAGTTTTGTGTTGATCTTCCAGGGAAAGTAATATTTGATTATAGCCCAAGAAACTTTCCATGAGTGATAGCATCTCATGGTCAGCGATGAAATCAACTAGTTAGTCAATACTATATAGAGGAAAGTCATCTTTAGGACAAGCTAAGTTAAGGCCACAGAAATCCATAAAATGTAGATTCCCCCTGCCACTTTTGTGACATGAATGATGTTATAGATCCATTGAGGATAATCAATGGGTAGGATGAAGGAAACTAAAAGAAGGCATTAGAGTTCTTCTTTAACAAGAAAGGCAATGCAAGGATGCATTTTTCGGAGCTTCTATTTCATGAGTTTGGTATCAAGAATGGTTATGATATTGTGGAGCACAATGTTTGGGTCAATATCGGGCATATTAGTGTAGACCAAGAAAAATCATTGTTATGATCCCAAAGGAAAGAAGTGAAAGCTTTATGTTCAAAAACATCTAAAGACTAACCTATTTTTAGAATGTGCGGGTCGTCCTGAGTGTGAATATTGATTTTGATGGTCGATTCATTCAACATGGTTTACATCTCAAAAGGTAATGACCAGTGAATATAAGAATCTTCCACACCAAGGTAGGTGAGAATAGACTCATTGTCCTAACATTGAATGACGTTAATAGAAGTGTATCCTCATCAATCATGTCAGGATATAGGAAGGGAAGAGAAGATGGAGTCTTTTCATCACCTTGATAAGTCATAGGTCCTAGGGAAATGGTGTTCATGAAAAAAAATGTTAGGAGGAATGGATTCTAGGTCCATAGACTTTGTAGGTGAAGGTGGTGAAGTTGGTGAATGGGGTGAGGAATGTTTATCATCCTCAATGAGTTTGAATCGGGCCTTCCTAGAAGACGGTTCGGAAAATCCAATACCACTATGGTATTTATGCTTACAAGTGGTGCAAGGAATGACAATAATGTGTCCTTTTTCATAAAAACAAATTCAAATCCCTTCCAAGGACAACAATGGAGGAAGGTGTGGGAAAAGTGGCGGTTGGTGAGAGATTGAAGGTCGGAGGAAAATGGTCGAGTTTGGGAAGGTGGCTCGCAGTAGGTAGAAGCATCAAGTCCCTCATATGTTAAGTTGGTGTGAAGATGGGAGGACTGTAGGGAAAACCTTTCCTATGTGGTGATCATAGTGGGATGTTGGTGAAGTTTACCATACTCTTGAGGAGTAAATAATGTGTTAATGTTATAAAGGTGGTACTCCTTCAGAGTGAGGCATTGAAAAACACCTTCTAAGGGATCAGTAGTTGATATGTGGGTAGCGGGAATGGATGAATCATTGGAAATTTAGGAAGAAGAAGAATTATTTGTTTGAGAAGTAGATGGGTTAGTTGATGGGTCAACTATAGAAGTTAGAACAATAGTGGGAATAGAGGAGTTAGTTTTAGAAGCTGCAGTGGCACCATTGGTGGATGAGGTAGTGGCGGAAGAAGTGGTAGCATTGGTAGATGCCTTAACTGGTATAAGGACATCATTGGGTCGATATAACATGTTACAAATCTTAAATGGTGAAGGGTTGGCTAGAATGGTATAGTTGTGCCCTTCATGTTTGAATTTTAAATAGTGGTGTAAGGTTGAAGGAACACAACCCATGACATGGATCCAAGGTCAGCCAAGTAGCATGTTGTACTAGAATTCCCCCTCTAAGACATAGAATAATTCAAGAATGGTATGGGGTTCCACACAAATGTGGAGAATGATGGTGCCAAGGGTGGAAGTCATGGCATCATTGAATGAACGTAGCATAATTAGGTTATTATGCATGTAATTGTAGGGATGCACATTTGGTTGTACACATGGGAGGAAATGATGTTAATACTAGCACCTCCATTGATCATAATGCATCAAATGTGTATATTATCAATGTAGACATAAATAAATAGGGTGGGATTAGGATCATCTGATTGGAGAGGTACAATCTTGTTGTCAGAGAAATTGAGAGGCTACTTGATGAGTGGTAATGGGAGTAGAGGAAGGGGGTGAAGCGGTGAGAGAGGCCACATGGTGAGGAGTGATAATGGATGTAACAGGAGTAGGGTCAATAGGTAGAACCTCAATAGATTGCAAAACCTCAATGAGGGTCCGACGATGAGACTTAGATGTTTGAAAATGTCATATAAAGACATTTTGAGAGGAGACTGGTGTAATTGTTTAAGAATTGTAAGATGGGAAACCCATTCGAAATAGGGTATGTGGGTCCACGGATGGTGATTTTTAGTGTAGGTGCAGATGGAATATAGGGTAAAAGAGTAGTGGATGAGCTAGTTGTTTTCTCCTTTCCTTTTCCTTCTAGGCTTGAGTGGAAATTTGAACCATATTGATTTGCGGTAAAGGAGAAAGTGTGTCATGATAGGCATAGTGACAAGACAGGAAAAAATATGGTGAGGGCATATACGGGTTTTTGAAAACAATACAACACATTAACATTTTGGCAAGAGGTTTTTCTATCTCTCTTATGCGGACCATATTTATCTCAAATGTTGAAGGAGGGGTTTGTGGAGATGAAGGTTTTTGAATCGGGTATGGACATGTGTGTGGTGATAGGTGAAGGTGGAATAGGGTCCTCATCTAAAATATCATCATTGTCAAAGTTTTCTTTAGAGGACATAGTTGGAGAAGAATAGTCTTAAGATCCTTAAAATTTCCATATCATGCCCTAGAACATGATGCTAAGCACAAATTTTGGTATCATCAAACCCTTATGGTTTAGGTTTGAGTGGGTCATAAGGTCTAAGTGGTGGAAATGTGATGATAGAGGTTTCCAAAAGGTTAGCTAATATATTGGCATAAGACCCTTCCAATGGATCACAATGTGAAGTAAGTGTGTGTCTAGATGGAAGTGTGTGTGAATTTGGTGGGAGAGTACCAAAGGTCGAATCGGGTATAATAAGTTTGACCACCTATTTAGTAGATAACGGTTTTAGGTTTGGATTTCACCTTCTTGGGTAAGGTGGAATCAAAGATAGAGTAACTAGTTGTTGACCACCTGGTTTGGTTTAACTATGGAGGGTATGGTTCTTAGGTTTGCTTGCACCTTCTTGGGTAAAGGTGAAGAATATTTTCATGATGTAGAAGGATGGTAGATGGCGGAAGGGGTTGGTTTAGCCAAGGTGATAATGGAGGTGTGGCGAAGGTTGTAGTAAGATGCAATATAGGTGTAAGAGAAGGGAATAACATAGGTAATTATTATTGGAAGTGGTATAGGTATAGGAGGTATAAAGGATGTAGGTGATAGAAAAGCGTAGGATTGTAGGTAATTTGGGTGCAATAGAGGATTACGAGACACTGCTTGTGGTTTGGTCTTCCTCTAGGTAGGCGATTGAAGCCAATATGTGGGGACCTAGGATAGATGGAAGTGGTGAAGGTGATAGAGGGTAAAAGCTAGTTTTAAGATGTTGGGTCTTTCTCCTAGGTTTGGGAATAGTCTTGTCATGGCTTGTTAGGACATGTATAAATCTAGTTTGCAGGAGGATAGACTAGGCTTGATGTCGGCATGATGTGGGGAAGATCTAGAGGTATAGGTAATATTTTTTAGGCATAGGAAAAAGTTCATTTGATGGTAAAGGTTTGGGTGTGGGTGAGGGTGATGAAGAAGGGATCACTACAACTAGCATGGGACTAGTGGGTTTGGTTATCTGAAATACCTTTGGATAGATCGTGGAAGTATCAACAAACAACATTTGCATTTGAGTTGAGATAGGTATTCAAAGGCCTCCCAAAGTATGGAATTTTCAACATAATCTAAGCGGTTGGCCAAACATGAAAATGGCACCGCTGCTATAAGGGGGATGATGTTGATTTTTAGTAATCCCTATAAATAATGTCTATGAGACATGGAAATGGTTGGATTTAGACTCTGTGGGTAAAAAGACAAGAGAAAATCAATAGGATCCTAGAAAGCCAATGGAGAATTATCACCAATAAGAAGGGATGTTGTTAATGGATCCCCTATGGGTAGGGGAGATGACAAGTTGGATGAGGTAAGTTCAGATTTTGATGAAGATGAAGGTAAGCATGACTCTCCCATGCGTAGAAGAGTAAGTATTGTGGGTCATTTGTCAAGTTGAGAGGTGAGTGTGAAAAATGCATTGGCAAAATGGTGGAATCCTTTGTGGGTGAAGGAGGAGATAAGGGAGACTCCTCTATGGGTAAAGGAGAAGATGAAAAAAGTCCCTCTACGGATTAAAGAGCTCATGCAAGAACATCCTTGATAGATGGAGTAGGAGGAAATTGTCCAAGAAGAGCTGGTATGATGTCATAAATAACATGAAACTCATGAACATTACTTATTTGGATGAGGTTTCATCAATTTGTTTACACGAAAAGGTGTGATTTGGGAATGGATTCTTGAAGATGTGAATATTCTGATTAGCTAGTGTATTAGAATTATCCAAGATGAGATCTCCATTATCTAACATTTCTTGGATTATATTTTTAAAATTTATAAAATTACCATCGCCATGACCTCTAACACGATGATAGTTGCAGTAATTGTTCTCTTTCTAAAACTAAACAATATGGTTCTTATATGGGAGTATATTTTCATTCCTTCTACTTGAACTGGAAATCCTAAATAGGAGAAAGATTAGAAGAAGGTGTTGATTAGTTGATGGGTGAGATGGGTTGGCTATCAAAACTACTGCATTGGCATATCGTTTGGATTTAGAGTAATTATTTTGTGGTTGGAAGAAGAAGAAGAGGTGTCATTTGATTTAAATGCAATGTTCTTGTTACACAATTGTATCTTCTTCTCTTTAATGGCATGAATTTAAAGTTTGGGACCATGGTGAATGTGTTGTCAAATGTGTAGAAGGTTTAAACTTGGAGAGTTGGTGAGATGTGTCTAACAAAAGCTCTGGTGAATAACTCTATTAACTCGGTTTGATGCAGTTGGAATGTGATCTAGTTGATCAGGCTCCACTAATGAGAAAAAAATATGTGATAGATTTGTATTCATATTGGTGTGTCATGTGCAAGTCGGTCATGGTGACCTTCTTGACAATTTTGATAGAAAATTGGTCTAGGAAGGCTTGAGCTACTTGGTTGAATGAGAAAATGGAGTGCCTAGGTAGAGCACTATACCAATCCAAAGCAAGTCTTGTCAACGACATTGGGAATGTTCACAAGAGAAAAGCATCATCATGAGCGATTAGATAACACACATGTTTAAAAGACCACAAGTGTTATTGCGGGTCTTATTTATTGTTAAATTAGTTAAATTTAGGAATTTCCCAATTGGGAGGGTATGGATGAATCGGAATGGATGGGTGAATGGGATCATTACAAATCTAGTCATATGTAAGAGAGTTACGTGAGCAAGAAAAATATGCTTCCAATGTCTACATCTTGTCCATCATCATTTTGATAAGATCATTGGTAGGTTGTGATGAATGGGAACCCCCTGCAATATAAGGGGGTAGATGAGGAGGGTATGATGTGGGTGGCATCCCAGTATGTGGTGTGTTAGAGTACAAAAATTGTGAGGAAGGAATGTAGGCGGAATAGATGTAGATGGAAAGTATATTAAATAAGTGATAGATGAAATAAGGGTTTTTGTGATAAGTGTAGGTAGGTGGAGTGGACATAAATACTCTCATATCAATCGAAGGATAAATTGCAAGATGAAGAGGACAATGTTTTGGAAGGGAGTATGGGCTTCCATCACCATTGGTGGCTGAGATGTAATAGGTATATGAGAGGTGGTGGATGCGGATAGACCTACACTCAAGGCGGTTGATAAAGGCATGGTTGACATCATAGGAATGACATACGTCAAAGGCGTGAAAGATGTCATAAGATGTAGTTTCTATCGATGATGTAGGGTCAAGATTAGAAAACTACAAGTAGTAAGGTGGAAGAGGGTAAGGCTAAACTAGTAGTAGATGATGTAGACATAGGCACGAGGGTAGGAGGAATGGACACAAGCATGCCATATAAAAGTTTCCCTAATGAATTATAGGTAGATGAATGAATGAGATAGTACTACAGAGCAACGGGGTTGTGATCAAGGAGTCCCGTGAACTCCTCATCACCGGTGGGTATGATAAGAGCTTGATTGGGGTCCATGGGTGATGAGATTGAATGGGGTGATGGAATAGGTGGGAGTGGCTGGTGGCTAGTGTGAAACATGAGAGCATTAGCTTATTTATGAGTCAAAACCATGTGAATAACGATAAAATAGGTATTTTGAGCTTTGTTGATGATGCAGAAACATAGAAGTAATGGGAAAAATCAATCTAAAATGAGTGATTATATCGATGTTTTGATTGGAAAATCGAATATAGAGACTAACATCATTTGGGGTAAATTGATGTTGGTAAGAGGTTAATCACCACCATTAGCTCAAACCTATGTGTCGCTACTATGAAAAATAAGAGATTCAAATATTTGGCAATGAAAGGTGAAAATGGGTCAACCTAGATCCTAAAATGATATCAGAGACTCAAGAGTGGGATAAAAATGGTAGAACAAGCCACAAAAGAATATGAAGGTGGAGAATACTATTCTAGAAAAAAACCAAAAAAGCATATAAACCAACATCGGTCAGTTAACCGATGCTAGATGATGATACAACCAATGTCGATTCGTTGGACCGATATCGGTTTCTGTGAAATCTAGGAAGAGAAGAAAAAATGATTTTTGTTGATTTAGATCAATTAAAAGGGCTAACCAGAGACTAAGTATGGATATGAGGATTCCTAATAAAATAAAATTGAAATACACCAATCGTGATGTGTAGGATAAAAGGATAAGAAATAATGAAGAAACATAACTCACACCTCAAAACGAAAAACAAAAAAAAAATCTAAAAACACGAAATCCTAAGATGTAGATTTTATGTTGTGGCTTATGCTATTTAGGACTGATTGTAAGAAGGATAGAATTTTTTGTTAAAAATGTGTCATATAAAAGATGACAAACTATGGTTGGTTTGAGGTAAGTTTTGGCATGGGAGATCCTTCTCTGAGATGATGACTAGAAATAGAAACCAACTGGATCCCACTATCAATCCTCTGATCATGTGATCGTTCACAATTTCTTCCGGGAAAGTTTTGTTTAATATTTTGTAGTTTGTTTTTAGTGATTTCATATAGAGAGTGTGAAAAATGTAAGCTATAGTTTAATTTATCAACCATCAACTGAGCATAGCTTCCAACATATAGGTTGCCCACAATTTAGATTAGCTATAATGCAAGTGCACAAGTTCTAAAACTCAAATCCACAAATTATATTCGATGAGAACAAATTATGAAGAGATTAAGGGTATGACTTTCACTAAATGCAATACAAGAAAAGAAAGAATAATTATTTTAAATCCTAAAAAACAAGTATCATTGAGATAATTAAAGAAAATAATATTTCCATAGAAGAATCTTAATGTGAACTCATTTCAAATGAAAATAGACACACAAGAATTTTTCCCTAGAATGAACAATGCAAAGAACCCCTGATGGGTCCCACTAGATGCTAAGATGTTTCACCTAATTTGTTGCTAGTTAAAACTGAATAGGAAATAGGTTAGGAGGAATACCTATGATATGTAGGTCGAAGGTTAATGCACGCATTAGTGACCTTTTGATCCAATATGATCATGAAGAGCTTCCCTTTGGCTAGGAGGAATGACCTGTATAAGAAACAAAATAAGACCACCAAATAGTATTAATAATATAGGTTAGTGGACTGCCTAGTGAGTGCTAGATCCGGGAAGCAAGGTGCTTCCTAAAAGGTTGTCAATCCACTTTCAAATAAAATTTAATGAAAATATCATGAAGTAAGGAAATCCTATTATAGTTATATGATTTAGGTATCTCATGCAAATAAAATAAGCAAATATAATCTAATAGGAAAGGTTATGATTAGATCTAGGAGGTTTGGTAGGTTATTCTAGGTTTTGCAAGTCTAACAGGGGTTTGGGATTGATCAAGTAAGGTCTGGGTTAGTTTTGGTTGATTGAGAGGTTTTTGATCAAAAGGAATGAAATGACATAGAGACTATATCGGTCAGGTGACCGATGTCAATATAAATTTGAAATCGATGGCGGTTAGGTAATCGGCATCGATAGGGGAAATTGAAAATAATTTGATAAAAATGGTTTTGGGCTTCTATGTGATTTCACAAAGAGAGTGAGAAGGGTGTGGTTAGGTTTGTAATATTACTAAGAAGACTTAGGGATACTAGAGGGGAAGTCATGGAAGGAAAAAAGGCTATAGGTGGTTAGGTTGGTAGATTGGTGAGGAGGTGGAGATAAAGGAATATAAGAAAAAAAAGTATAATGATAGGGGTAAGGAATCTATACAAGAAAAATATGATCAAAATCACGAAGACTTACTTGCTTTATAGATCTGGTAGGTGAATGTGGATGGCAGTTGATCTGTGAAGATATTATGGAGTTAGTGTCATGGAAGTACTCTGTAGTGTTCCCATAAGTATTCCAATACTCTGAAAGGAGAACTAGATGATTTTATGGGCTAGTGATTGAGTATTTGTGTCATCTTGATGCTGAGAGGCTTTAGATTCGTGCTTGAATTCAATAGCTCTCTCAAAACTAAAAATGACCAACTTGGGTAAAAAATTGCAAAATTCTATATAAAGTAACTGATGGTGGTTAGGTGATTGGTGCCAATCTAGGGATAATTAGCAACATTGATTAAGGTGGGTAAGTCTAGGTTTACCAAAAATAGGAAGCTTTTCCCATATTTGGTGTGTTTTCTAAGTTGAGTCCATTTAGGAAGTGGAGTTCTCATTAGAAAAGGTAGGAATGTCATAGAATAAGTCCAATTAGGTTTGAGAAGAATTATTAGTTAGTTAGGAGAAATGGTGACTCAACATTGAGAGTTAAATGCCCCTAGAATGAGTCCAGGGTGAGGTGTCATGATGAGGTGGAGGTGTGAGAATGAACATTAATTCAATTGTAAGTAATTAAATTAATATAAATGAGAGGTAAGGGGTCATGGCTAGGTGAATATATTGTGTTGATTAATGGAAGGGGACTAAGGGGAGTGTGACCCAAATTTGGTGTCTACAGAATGTCTATGAGGTGAAATCCTCGAGAATTATGGGGAAGGCAAATAATTTTCCAAGAAACTATGAGAAATCCTTTTCCAATGGAGGCATTGGCCCAAAGAAATGATTTGATAAGTTTCTTGAGTTTCTAAAAAGAAGCTTTGGAAGGCACCCAACATTAATAATAGTAAATGTGGGTGGTTGCTACGAGGACTTTAATTCAAATCTAAAATTTTCCTACTAGGGAAAATGGTCTTGTGATTACGTACTCAAACATTTTTGCCACCCATTGAATCACATATTGCCAAAGCTCTTCCGGCGATGCCTAAAATTAAAAGGGAATACCAAGAAATTTTAACGTCTCACCATGGGAAATAATCTTCCACTCAAAGGAATCTAGCCAAGCAGGCGCAAGGAGGAAATATTTCTTATAACATTGTGTTTTGTGCCATTGAATGTAAGACCTAGAGGCTAGTAATTAGATATCGAGGTAATGTATGGAATTGTGGATATTGGTCTCATCCTCAATAAGCATAAAGAAATAGTCATCTGTGAAGTGACCATTGAGTAATTAAGAATGATTCATATAAGGTAGCATGATTCCCTCACAAGCCTTTGGGATTTGGCCTATGCCAGAAAATACCCAAAGCCTTCAATAATGAGCACATAAAGCACAAGCATTAATGGGCTCCCTTGGAAAATGGAATGGTATAAATTTAATGACTCAGAGTTGTGCCCATTAATGGTGATCTGAGTAGAAGCATTGGAAAAATCATCCAAATGGATTGAATAAAATTAGGGCCAAAGGCGAGGCTTGAAGCATGGAAAGAATAAATGTCCATTCAATCCAATCACAAGCCTTTTCAAAATCAATTTTAGTGAACACAATAGATTGATTAGAACTTTGTTCCCCATTCCATACCTCCCCAAATAGAAATTATGTTGTCTAGTATATAACACCCTTGAATGAACCAAGTTTGTTTCGGTTGGATGACAATAAGAAGGATATGACATACCGAATATCCAGGTCCTTGGAAATGATCTTGTACGAAACATTCAGCAAGGTATTTATTCGTTAGTTTTTGATTTTCTCAATATCACCAGTTTAGGGATAAATTTGATGTTCCCTTTGTTGATACATAGACCAAGTGACTAGTTCTAAAACCTTTAAGATAGACCTAAAGAATGTCCGAACCGAAAATGTCCCATAACGACTTGTAAAACTCGCAAGGGAATCCATCACAAAAGGGCCTTATCATTGGCCATTTTCATGACCACTTCATGTAGATCATCGATGGTAAGAATGTGATCACATGCTACCTTCTGTGTAGATGAGAACTTACATGGAATAGTATCCAAACATTGGTCGAGAGTTATTTGTCGCTCGTCAGAGGGGGTTGAACAAATAATTGGAGCATGAGCTGGAGAACAAGGAGATAAAAGATGAGCCACCACCGAATAAATAAATATATTAATAATTTGAGGTCCTCCACCTTGATAGGCACATTAACATTACCGAATATTTTTGCATGGTGGATAACACAAAAAATGTAGAATATTGACAACAATTCTCTAACAAACCTAATAGCATAATTCACATGCCTAGTAGAGGAGACAACATTATGAAATGTCATACACATATCCATAATCGAACTCTATATAGGCCACCAAGGAACCGTGATGACCCATGCCTAAGGGGGAAAGAATCATATAATAAACCTATTAAAAGGGTTGAATTTCATATGACATTATCTTCTCTCCTTACTTTACTTTATTTTATCTAATGTTATTTTGTCTCATAGAGTTCAAACACTTTCTCTATAATATATTACATATATTAGAGAATAATGGAAAAGTGGATGTCTTTAATGGAAAAAATAGAAAATGTATCCATTTTTTCCTTGACATACAAGCCAATCATAACTCTCCACTACCTCCATCTATGAAAAACAACATTCAATGACATGCCTAAAGCCACAAATTCTTATGGTTACCTCAGATTTTATCATGAAAAATTATGGATGGTTGTCCATAAGGGGCATAGTAAATGTAATCTTTCTCTGCTACTATATTTTGATTTAAATAATATTGGCATCTGCATTCCAAAAATAAAAAATCATACCTTATAACCCTACATTAAATAATGCATGTGATTGCATGTTATATTAATTGTAATTGATATGAATTCAACTTTTGAAATATGATATTTCCCATTGTAAAACTTGATCTTTCAACCAACATCCAAACCACTAAAAATTAATTGAAGTTCATGTCAAGTGATTTGACCGCCTATAAGCCTAACAAAATTCTCGGCATGGACAGGCTTAAAAGGCAAGGAAAACCCATCCAATGACTTGATTTCATTTATGCTTCATCATATATCCAACCCTTCACCTCAATCAGTGGATCTTTTAAAACAAGAACCCTTCATTAAATAGATAAGACAAAACATTCTTGAGTGTAAATTTCTCTCAGATTTAAAAGAAGGGGATTTTCCATGTAAGAATAAGACAACATTGGGTAAGACATACAAATATTTGAATCAATACTTAAAAAGTATTTATGAAATAGGATAAAGTGATGTAATTTAAGGAATAATATATAAATACTTGACCACCCTCAAAAATGCTCTAAACCTCTATTGAACATGCCTACCTAAAACCAAGGGCGGTTTACCCATGAGGATCCCGACCATGGGATCATAATATCATTTTAGGAAAAATATTTCCTTTCTTTATCTATTTACTATTGTCCAACCATCACTCCTATTAGGATATGTATTTTCATCTAGATGGATTGGGAATCAAATTTCAAAGATCTCCTTTTTTATAACATTTGACTCCTTCAAGATTTTAATTTTAGAACAATCAAATTCCAACCCCGAAGGGAGCGTCAACACCTGTACAAGATGAAAAGAAAATAACCCACCTATCCCATCACATGGGGGAAAAGTGAATCTTAACCGGAAGCTAAATCCCCCTTCCACTATTTTTGAATCCTCCCAAACATCCTCCACCAAATCTTCTGATGAGGAATCTCAATCATCCCCAACAACCAACAATATGGGTTGGGAATCCTTCCACCAAGAGACTTTTCATTCACCTTTTTTTTCACTTTCTGACACTCGAAGCAATGTGACCTAAGGAAAAACATTTCATACATCTGAAGGGAAAGCCTTCATAGTTAAGAGCTTGAGTCCATATCCTATCTAAAACTTTGAGTTCGATGGAAGCAAGTAGATCAAGAGAGGTATCCAAATCCATGAAAATACGAGCATATGTAGTATGGATGTAAAGTCTAGTTTTAAAATTGTTTGTTGTCAAATTAGGACTTTAATGAAAACAATGGACAAAAAGTCCCTCCTCTTTAATGGGATAGGTGCCCTTATTGAAAGCAAGCAACAAAACTATTTACAAATGTACAAATTTCTACTTTAATGAGGAACTCTGATATCATGAAAGTGTTTTAATGCAAAGGTAGATCATCAATACAAAATAACAAAAGAACTAAGGGAGGGAAAAGGTAGAACATAACAACATTCTTAGGAAATATAGATAGCAAAATAGTTCCTTATAAATGTTGAGCAAGGATGATATATAGAATAGAATCATTCATATTAAACCACCAGATATTATTTCATAGACACAAAGTTCCAGAAATGACATCCATAAGAATACAAAGCTTCTTAATGCAATAGATTAATGATTCACAAACTTTAGACAAGCAAGAGAGAATAAATAGATGCAGATAGAAACAGAAGGGAAATCTTCTATATTGATAGCTTTTAGTTCTTTTACAATTTCAAAAATGATCAAAGTTCCAACCCGTTGGAATGGCATGGAGAGCCCAATATATAGTTTACAAAGTGGTTACATTTAGTAACCATTTCTTTTAACCAAAAGATTAATTAAGGAAATACACAATATAAAGTCCTTAATTAAATTACAAGGAGATCAGAACTAAAAATAGAAGAAGAAATTCAAGAGCTAGAAGTAGAGACATCTGGTTATGGCTGAGGAGGGCCCACTATTTTGAGGATCCGGTGCCTAAATCTCTTCAATGCTTCCGCTTATCTCCAATATCGGGCATAGAAGTCTCCAAAGGGGATAGATGCTTGTGCCCTTGAAATTTGATCTTCATTTTGACAGTGAAAAAGGAATGGCCTTCAAAGAATAGACTCACGACAATTATTGCAAGGAGATACAGGAAGGTGGACAAATGACTCAATTTTGCAAAAATACGGGCAAGAGATAATGAGCGGGCAATGTGATAAATGCATAGATGGTTGCCCCTTTAAATAGCCATTCAGGAGAGAGAATATCATAAATGTGTATTAAATATAGCTTGCGCCAAATCAAAAAGGTGAAATGCGAGAAAAGTGGGAAAAGATGGTCTGGATGGTCCATGGAACTTTGGGACATGAGGGACGAGAAGAGCCAATTCAGCTGATGCGGGGATCAGTGAATAAGAGGCCTGGGCGTACTTGGGACAGATGGGCTGAAAAAGTTTGAAAAAGCTTATGGACAAGGACTTGTGGGGAAATCGGCCAATTAGTGAATAGGAGGCCTATCGGTACTTGGGACATGAGGGACAAAAATGTCTGATAGACCCACAAGTCACTAAAATGACCCCAAGAAACAAAATTTTCACCATCTCTTCGAATTTATTACTTCACTAAAACACTACTGAAGGGTGCCAACTCAAAATTTTCAAATATTTTACTTTCAAAAGAGGGGAATTTTGAGGGAAAAAACAAGAATCAATGGAAAAACACCTACCCAATGCATTACCAATAAAAATAAAACTCTCCTCCCCCAAAACTGAAGCGAAAGATGAGGTAATCGAAACATATAGGCTTGACATTGAATGTTTCGGTGATTGGATTGAAGGATAGAAACCACATTTTCATCATCAAGTGATGATTATGTTTTTCCCAAAGCTTAGAAAGAATAAAATCTCTATCTTCAACAACCCTCTAAAAAGGGGTAAATATCCACTTTACCTTCCATGAGTGGTTGCCAGTTCGAGGAAATCCAAGAGTGAAGAAGTGGAAGATTAGGCCAAAGACCATTGAAATGGAAGATCAACCCTTGGTTGGAGAAAAACATTCCACATATAGCACCGACTCCCCAAAAGAAACCAAAGGAGTGGTTTTGGAAGCATTAAGTGGTCTAGTGGTCATTGAAACAATGGTTGTAGCCACAACATGCAAAAATGAATGTTTTATGAAGAGGGCTTGCTGAGGATGAACAACACCAACAAATCCCACCTTCCTACCTTCAATGTCTAGCTCGTCCGTAAACCTTTTCTAACTTCTTCACCTTCGAAGAAACCCCAAAAACGGCCATTAAATGATCATTATACTCGGTTGTGATCAATCATCCACGGGGGGGGCATAACCCGAAGCACCGCCGTCCCTAAATGCGTGGTGGTTAAATAAATACTATAGCAAGAATCGCCAAATTCTAACACACGATCCATAAAAGCTAGACCCATAACACCTCAACCTCTACCCCTAGAAAAATGTCACCGGACATAGCCACACCACCGGATGTAAGCCCACCATCATTGTCTCAAAATGAGAAGCACCGGACCCACTACCATTACACAAACTAGAAGCACCGGACCGTCATCACTCACATGACCATCTCCCAAGCAAAATCACAACCTCCTATGGTACAGGGTTAGGGTTAGGTTTCAAATAGAAAATCGAGGGAGCACTCCATCACTTTTTTTCTTTACCAAATATTATTTTTAAGATGATGATGATAATACGAATATTTTAAAAATATTTTTAATAATAATAAGTAATAATTTTAATATTAATTTCAAATTTTTAAAATATTATTCTTATTATTTTTAATTATTTGATTGGGTAAAAATAAGTTTTGAAGGGATCAAGAACCCTAAACAAAGCAAAAGATAAAGCATTGAGGCTCAGAAGGAGAAAAAACAAAGAAACGACCCAACAAGTAACATACCAAACAAACAAAAAAAAGCAAGCTTAAAGCCTATGGATGAAAAAAAATGAAGCTAAACATGTCGCAATGGTCGAAACTAGGAAGCTATCTACCTCGAGCTTCCCCCTTATGAGACCTCAGATTCAACCCAAGGGGAGGGCGGTCAGATTTCAATTTTTTCTTGTTCGACACAAGTAACCACACCCCTCCTCTTCATTCACTACCGACATAAAATCTCCAACATGCGAAGAATCGCACCTACCAAGATCAATCACAAGATTTGCATCATGAAACAATGGGATTTCGTGATTAAGCTTGGTTCCTCCATCAAGATCCATGGCCTTGATGTAATCTTTTGACACTCCATTAATTCCCAAATCCTATGCATTGACTACCAAAGAAGTTGAAATGGGTCCCCCCCCCTTTACTGGATATTTCCCTTCCCCTTCACCGGTAAACCTACTCATTTCAAAGTTGTCTTTGGATTCGACCCCTGCTTCATTTTCTTCAAACCAAGCAAAAACTTTGACATCTTCATCCTCAGAAGGATCTTCCTTCTCCAATTCATCTCCATCTTTCCCACTCCATTGCTCTAAATCAATGACCTTGTAGCAAGATCCAGGGTCATTTCGCACCCTTCTACACTTTGCACAATATATTCTCGAGCTTTCCACTTCTATTGTTTTCTCCCAGACCCCATACAGAGAGTTGAGAGTAATCTATTTGGGAATTTTAGTGCCATCAAGGACTGAGACACATAATCTAGCATACACTAATCTTGATCTAGATTTAGGCTGCAGGGGTCCACAACAATGAGGATTTTCGACACTAAAATTTTCCTCCGCAATTTCTATTTCATTAATGTATGTATTAGGAATAGGATATTGTTAAGTATAATTAGTAGTAGTGTCGATAGAAGATAACGGCGCTTCTGACAAGTATGATGCCACTAATAATGTATAGTACGGTAATAGTCACAAGTACAATAGGAATGTTGTGGTAAAAAGTAAATATTTATTCGTAAGTGGTCCGGTAATGTTAAAATGTCAAAGTTGGGGTACGTAGAGAAGTAGGGTCTACATGATTAGGAATTATAAATATTATATTGGTAATAAGGACAAGGAGTGAGGTCATAAATTTTTGTGTATTTTATTTGTAAAAATTCTAAAAATGTGGAACCCATTGAAATGATAAGGTTTATCTTATCTTAAAAGATAAGCTTACATGTACGAGATAAGAGTTAAGGTATGGAATATGATTCGTCGAGTGGATTTCTTATCCTATCTTAGAAATAAGATGGATAATCCTAGAAGTTCTATAAATAAAGAGGCCACCCCCTCATTTATCATAGAAGGAAGTAGTGAGAAATATTGTATGAGTAAGTGTGTAAAGGAAGCCATCATTTTGAAGGTGTGTTAAAGAAGTCATTAAGAGGTGTAATTGTGAAGTTTCTCCCATAGTTATTGTTGGAAGGCAAGTGAAGTCAGTAACACTTGAAGTACCTCATGGGTGAGATTGTAACAATTTCATGTTGATATTATAATTTACACTGATATTTCAGATTTATCATCATTCCTTCTTATCATAGTCTATGGTATTCTTGTGTTATGTTTGTTGTTTTGTTTCCATATTACATCCACCAAACTAAAGGATGTGCATTAGTAAATAATCATAGCACGAGGAGTTCCCGGTGAATAATTATCATAGTGCCGGATTGGTGATGAAATTTTAGTTCCGTTGCCAGGACCATTCCTCATTGGTGGATTTTCTGGAGAGATATTCCCACTTAGTCAAAAATCATTTGGAGGGTAACCTTGTTTTTACTATGCATAGTAGTTACCATGGTAAAGTCACTTTTTCCGTGAATAGTATTTACTGCAATAAAGTCACTTTTTACCATGAATAGTATTTACCGCAGTAACTTCACTTTTTACTGTGAATAGTGTTTACCACAGTAAAGTCATTTTTTACTGCAATAAGTCAAGTTTTACCATAGTTTACCGTGGTCATTTCTATTTTCTATTATAGTGATTCCAATTATTTGTGCACATAAGTCTTGTTGATTGTACTTGTGGGTTGGTATTTCACTATGGTTACTTTTGGAAATGGGGAAGATTCCTATTTTTTTAGCCCAATCTAATGAAGATGCTACCTCTTTCATTCAAGAGTTTAAACGATCTTGTATTTGTAATGGACTTATAGAAAGGGAACAATGGACTGAAGTTTTTCCTACCTTTTTGGATGGTTCAGCCCTTAGGTGGTTTGAAACACTAGGTGATAATGTGAAAAACTCATGGGATTTATTAACTAAAAGTTTTCTTGAAGAATTTGGCGAACAACAGAAATATGCAGATCTCATGATTGATATCACAAAGCTATCCCAACGAGAGAAGGAGAAGATAAGGGATTATCATGCTCATGTTCTAGAGCTAAGGAGGAAGCTCGATGCCCAGATTTGGAAGGAAGGATTAGCGGATGGGTTGATGAATGGCGTGGATAATCTCCTCTGTAAGAACTTCATTCTTGGGATGAAGCCAGAGATCAAACAACGAGTGAAGTATGACCGCCCAACTACCATTGAACAAGCAAAGGAGATTGCAAGAAGGACAAGAAGAAAGCATGGAAGAGGAGCCCAAAGAAATTGTTGCTAAAGTAGAGCCTACACCAACACCTTTGGTTCATAGTCCCCAACCACTCTCGGTGAGCACAAATATTTCTCCTAGTACATCTATTGAGTATGAAGATCTTCTCAAGAAGATGGGTCAGTTAACTATTAATCTTCTTCAAGGAAAAGAATTTAGTTCTCGGGGAGGAGATAGAGGTCCAAAAAGAAATATTTTTAAAGTTGTATGTTATGGTTGTTATAAAAGGGTCATTATAAGTATAATTGTCCGAGATAGAGATTCTAAATGCTGTACAAGAGATAATGATAAAGGAAAAGCACACATGTGAATTCTTTTGATGTAGTAGATAAGAGCATAAATAATGAAGTAGATGTGTTTGTAACAAAAAGAAAGAAAGAAAAAGATAATCAAGATGGAAATGATCCTAAGAAGATGAAAGGAGAAACTAGTAAGAAACATAGGAGAAGAAAGTTGGGTGTGCAGGATTTTCTGATTTCACAAGGACAAGGACCATACTCCATCTTAGAAGATCTATCCAAAAGGCCTGCAAATATTACATATGGTCAACTCTTGGCTATGTCTTCTGAGAAGAGGCGGGAGCTGCGAAGTGGACTCAATGCTCGACGAAGGAAGGAGGTTGAGGTCCCTATTTTGGAGGTAGAGGCAGATCCCTACGCTCCACAAGCTGAGGTATTATGTAATGGTATTTCAATTCATGATGTCTTAGTTGATGGAGGTGCTGCAGTTAATGTAATGACCGAGTCTGTAATGAATATGTTGGGTTTAAAAATTGATCGCAACTACACACTTATTTTAAGGTCATTAAATAAGGGAAAAACTAAACCAGAAGGTGCATTTTCAAATGTGGCAATATCTGTTATGGGTGTTGTATGTGTGGTAGACTTTCAGGTGATGAAAAATGGTACTGTTGTGTACCCAATGTTGTTGGGAAGACCATGGCTAAGGAGAGTTCATCCAAGAAACTACTAGAATGAAGGCTTCATGGAACTTGGACGTGGTAGAGAAAGGGTGAAGATAAACGTGATCCCTCGGCATCATAAGGTAGAACCTATGGATTCAAGTGATGAAACTGATGATTGGACATCCTCTGATTACTCTAGTACTAGTGAAGTGGACATAGAAGATGAAAAAAGTGAGGTTGATGTTTCGGTCATGGATATCCTTCCAGTCACACCAACTCATGAAACCATAAAATTATCTAAAGAAGAAATTGATGATCATCTCCAACAAATAAAGATTGGTGATCTTTGTGATGGAGAGTGAGAAGGAATGCTACCTCCACTCTTTTGAAGGTACATACACCTATTCACTTTTGATTACAAGGAACTCTATCAAGTAAGTTGGGTAGAACATTCTATTGAGCTAGTAGATGGTTATAAGCCCATAAAGAAAATGCCATATAAAATGAATCCTAATTTTTCCAAGACTGTAAAAGAAGAAATAGATAAGTTGTTTGATGCAGGATTCATATTTTCTGTGGAGAATTTAGAATGGGTTTCTCCCATTGTGATCTCAATAAAAAATAATGGGAAGCTACACATTTGTGTTGATTATAGGAAGCTCAATAAGGAAACAAAGAAGGATCATTACCCTCTTCCATTCTCAGATCAGATTTTGGATGAAGTAGCTGGCCAAGAGTGCTATAGTTTTGCTGATGGATATAGCGGATACAACCAAGTTCATATAACAGAGAAAGATCAGCTGAATACCACATTCACCACTCCTTGGGGAACGTTTTCTTATAGATTTATGCCTTTTGGGTTGTGTAATGCTCCGACAACGTTCTAACGCTTGATGAATAGGGTGTTTGAACCCTACATTGGGAACTTCATCAGAGTATTTCTGGATGATTTTTGCATCTATGAGAGCAAGATGGACCACCTACACTAGATGGAGACAACATTTCAAAGGTTAGATGAAGCACAAGCCTCACTAAACCCTACAAAGTGTGTCTTTGGATGTTCTAAAGGTGTTTTGTTAGGGCATGTTATATCCAGAGATGGTATTAGTACTGATCCTGATAAAGTTTTAAAAATCAAAGAGTTACCATTTCTTATGAATAGAAGTAAGTTGAGATCATTTTTAGACCATGTGGGTTACTATAGAAGGTTCATCAAGAATTTCTCAAAGATTGCACAGCCACTAACCCAGTTCTTGAAGAAGGATGTTACTTATGAACCAGGAAATAAGGCGCATGAAGCTTTTGAACAACTGAAGGAAGCCCTGGTGTCTTCACCTGTTTTAAAGAATCTAGATTGGAGCAAGCCATTCATTGTGTATACTTGATGCTTCAGATGCAGCACTAGGAAGTACTCTGAGCCAAAAGGATGAAAATGGGAATGATCATCCAGTTTACTTTGGGAGCAGACAAATGAGCAGTGTTGAGGTGAATTAGACTATAACAGAAAAAGAGGATCTAGCTATCATTTTTACTGTAAAGAAGTTTAGAAATTACTTGCTAGGGCATAAATTTATAGTTGTAACAGATCATCGTGCTCTAAAATATATTGTAAATAAGCATAATCCATCATAGAGGATAGCGAGGTGGATAAATTTTTACAAGAATTTGAATTTGATATTATAGATAGGCCAAGAAAGAAGCATGTCAATACGGATGCACTCTCTCGAGCCTATGATGGTTTAAGTTCATCTTGTGATGATGATGATTTACCGGATGCAACATTATTATCCCTTGACACAATCCCTAGTAAATACATAGATATTTGGAATTATCTGAATGAATTCAAGTTTCTGATGGTGCCAATGCAAAGACTAAGAGGAAGATTACTCAAGCCATTCATCCATATTCTATTCTGCATGGAGTATTATTTCGAATAGGACCTGATGGACAATACAAGAGAGCAGTTGGACGTGATCAAGGGAAGGAGCTGATAAAATAATTCCACAATGGTACATGTGGAGGGCACTTCTCTGGACAAGTTACATCAAGAAGGATCTTGGATGCAGGTTATCACTGGCCCACTCTTTTTAAAGATTGTTATAATTATTGTAAGACATGTGATATTTGTCAAACACATGGTAACCGTAAGACTTCATCAGCTCCATTATGCCCTATTCTTCCACTTGGTCCCTTTGAAAAGTGGGAATAGACATTGTAGGTCCACTTCTAACTACCCCACACAAAAATAAGTATATTGTAGTTGCCACAGATTATTTAACCAAGTGGGTTGAAGCTAGGCCATTGAAAACAAATTCCATGGATGAAGTGGCAAGGTTCATATATGAACGCATTGTCACCATATTTTTTTGTCCATTAGAAATTGTAATAGATCAAGGAAGCCAATTCATTAATGAGGTGGTAGAAGCCCTAGTCAATAAGTTTTCTATTAAGCACAGGAAGGCAAGAACATACAAGCCAAGCACAAATGGATAGGTGGAATGAACAAATTTTATGTTGTGTCAAATTCTAGCAAACGATGCAGCCTTACAGGTACATAAGTGGGATAAAAGGATTCATGCAACATTGTGGGCATATAGGGCAACATCAAAGTCAGCAACATGATACTCCCCATTTCAGTTGGCTTATGGCATTGATATAGTTCTTCCTATTGAGTTTGATATTCCCAATGTGAGAGTTATGAAAAATGAAAGGATAGATGAAAGTGATTTAGTAAAAGAAAGGTTGGTACATCTTCAATTGCTAGAGGAAATGAGGTAAATAGTGAACGATACAAGCTATAAGAAGAAAATGAAGCAGAAGGAATACTTTGATCAAAAGATATGTTGGTTTCCATTTCATGTGAATGACTTGGTTCTAGTATATGATTTCGAATACAAAAAGAAGACAAAGAAAGTTTCTTCCAAAATGGATGGGGCCCTACAAAATAGCATCATGTGCATGAAAATGGTATGTACTTGGGAGGAATTGGATGGCACTCCCATTACGAAATAGGTCAACCACGACAAGTTGAAGATTTTCCAAGCACCGAGAATAGTCTACTCAGGGACGGAGTAGAAGCTAGAGAAAGGGAAGATGTCGACACTAAAATTTTCCTCCATAATTTCTATTTCCTTAATGTATGTATTAGGAGTAGGATGTTGTTAAGTATAATTAGTAGTAGCATCGATAGAAGATAACAATGCTACCAATACGCCACCGAATAATGTATAGTACATAATAGTCACAAGTACAATAAGAATGTTGTGGTAGAAAGTAAATATTTGTCGCAAGTGGTCCGGTAATGTTAAAATGCCAAAGTTGGGGTAAGTAGAGAAGTAGGGTCTACATGATTAGAAATTAGAAATATTATATTGGTAATAAGGACAAGGAGTGAGGTCATAAATATTTTGTGTATTTTATTTGTAAAAAGTCTAAAAATGTGGAACCCATGTGAAATGATAAGGTTTATCTTATCTTAAAAGATAAGCTTACACGTACAGATAAGAGTTAAGGTATGGAATATGATTTGTTAGAGTGGATTTCTTATCCTATCTTAGAGATAAGATGGATAAGCCTGGAAGTTCTATAAATAAAGAGGCCACTCCCCCTCATTTAGCATAGAAGGAAGTAGTGAGAAATATTGTATAAGTGTGTAAAGGAAGCCATCATTTTAAGGTGTGTTAAAGAAGCCATTAAGAGGTGTAATTGTGAAGTTTCTCCCATAGTTATTGTTGGAAGGAAAGTGAAGTCATAACACTTGAAGTACCTCATGGGTGAGATTGTATCAATTTCATGTTGATATTATAATTTACACTGATATTTCAGATTTATCATCATTCCTTCTTATCATAGTCTATGGTATTCTTGTGTTATGTTTGTTGTTGTGTTTCCAGTTACATCCACCAAACTAAAGGCTACATTAGTAAATAATCATAGTATGAGGAGTTCCTGAAGAATTATCATAGTGCTTTGGATTGGTGATGACAGGATTCCCATAGATCTAGCCACACCGAAGAAAAAATTTTCTTCCCAAAACTCCAGTGGAATGGCAGGAGCGAATCCAACACGGAGGGATTTAAAAGTGAGATTATGTGGAATTCCTGGTTCCCACCTACGAAAACTCAAGGTTGCGTTACCATAGAACCATGGAGCTCTGTGGAGGCCATTATGCATGTCCTTCCCATTGAGAAAGATGAATAAGAACCCCTCACCTGTAAGGGCCCTAACTTCAACCTTACAACTCCATTTCCATCTACACTAGTCCCGAATTGAGTCTATGTTAGGCCTGAGGCTAGCAAACCTACCTAAGATCGAAAGTTTTAACTTATGCTTTGCTTTGTGAATAATACAACTCGGGACCTCTAAGTGTGGCTCCTCCTCTCTCCAAGAGGATGTGAGCTTGATAGCTTTAAATATTATTATTAAAAATAGTTTTAAATATTTGATTTTACTATAAGAATACAAATAATTATATTTATAATTACAACAACAATATATTCAAGAAGATAAGTAAAATGCTAGGAAGAGAGAGCTCTTGGGCAGCCAGATTGTTTGGTGTAGCTAATGGTGAGACTATTAGGTTGACACCTTCTTAGAGAGAGCATGATCCACATTTGGAGATTCTGGGCTCTATTATTGACAAAGAAAAGTGTTGATCAAATAATAATTGTCAAAGATCACACAAGGAGTCTCACATGATTGAAGGCCCTGAACCAAGGGCGTAGAAGGAAAAGAAGGACCCACGCGTGGAAGGCAAGTTCAAATTTTAGGACTTAGCTGATTTTGAGCATGAAGACCTATTTTTAGAAGATGGCATGTGGAACACACCAATGATGTAGAGATGTGTGCGCCATGCATTGTCTATCTTTAGAGAAGCGGTTCAAGTGTTTATGCATGGAGACGAGATGAGAATAGAATTGACACTTTAGTTAACTGCAAGAGGACTATAGATAGCACACTTGCATGTGTGGCTATACTTATAAAATGGTGTGTGGCTATCAATAGCATGCGGCCTATTTCTGGAATAGATAAGCAGTGAAGGGAAATTCCCCACCCTATATATATATATATATATATATGATGTTAGGTACATAGTAGAGAGGGAGCTGGATGTATGAATGTGTGAGATGTATGTATGTGTAACAAAGAATATACGCATATGACTGAATCATTGTATCAATTCCATACGTACATTGGTATAGATTGACAATACTATAAGGAGCTTCTATATTTATTAATAGATGGAAGATATTGGCTGAATCTAAGTGTCATTCTGTGTGTAGTTGAATAGTGCATGTTATTAATTCAATCATGATTATTGTTTAAGCTTGTTATTTCATAGATCTAAGGGTAGCATGCATTGTAGAATGATGGATTAGTTATGAATCTATATGTTTCTTCCTTCATCATGTTAACATCCTATTATAAAGAACCCTAAAGAGGATCTGGTACCTTTGCGCACTTCGGGTGAGCTCTCGGTCTAAGCCGAGTGATGTGCTAGTGTGACTAGGGTGCTATCTCGTAAATTATAGGCTGCATCAAAAAGATAGACTAAAATTTGTGATCTTAGGTAGGTTTACAAGTATCGTGCCTAATATAGATTTTGTTTGGGATGCGTAGATAGAAATTGGGTACATGGAGGTCGATGTTAGAGACTTGGTGGTAAGGATTCTTAATTAGCTTTCTTAATGGGAAGGACATGAAAAATGTTTTCCATATAGCCTCATGGTTCTACTACATTGCGTCCCTAAGTTTTCATAGGTGGGAACCAGGCGTTCCACACAATCTAGCTGGTATGGATACGTCTTCCTTCCTTCCGCTAGAGTTTTGGGAAGCTGATTTTTTTGGGATCGGTCGATCTCTATGGGAATCCTCATTATTGTGGATCCTGTAACAAAATCTAGATTGAGATTAGTGTATACTAGATTGTGTATCTCAGTCCTAGATGGTACTAAAATACACAAGTAAATTATTCTCAACTCTCTAAATGGAGTCTGAGAGAAAACAACAGAAGTGGAAGGCTTGAGACTGTATTGCACTAAGTGTAGTAGGGTGAGAAGTGACCCTACCTCTTACTGCAAGGACGTAGATTATGGGTTGTGGCGTGTGAATGCTGGAGATGAATCAGAGAAGGAAGGATCTATTTCAGATGAAGACTCTATTTCGGATGAAGATGTTGTGCCCAAAAAAATGATGCAAAATCCAATTCCCGGAAAGACAACAACGTAATGGACAAAGTTATCTAGTGGAGAGGAAGCTATATCCAAAGAAAAGAGGGGGGGATAATTCAACTTCTTTAGTGTTTAATGCACATGATGTGGTAGTTAATGTGGTGTTAGAGGAATGCGCTCAGGCCAATGGTTTTGGCAGTGGTACCATGTAAAATTTTGAAGCACCATTGCACTATGACATGGACATTTTGATCGACCTTGGAAGGAGAGATATAATGCATGAAGTTGGGCTTGTAGTGGATGATCTTGATTTGTGGGGTGGGTGGTAAATTGTGACCAAAAAGAAGAAAATAAAAGACGATCACCCTCCCCTTAGGATGAACCTGAGATCTCATAGGAAGGAGGCTCTCGGTGGATAGGTTTTCCCACAGGATAAGTTTCTTTGACCAAGATTTACGACCTTTTGCCTCGGTGCTTCCCATCCTTAGGCCTTAGGTTTTTTCTATTTGTTTGGGCTGGGTCTTTTTGACCCGTTTCATTTTGTTTCTTCTTTTGTGCCTCAACGCTCTATCTTTTGTTTGTACAGGGTTCTCGATCCCTTCAAAATCTGCTTTTTTCCTTATCTAATAAGAAACAACAATAATATCATTAAATATTATTATTATATAAATACGAATATTTGAAATATTTATAATAATAGTAGTAATTAAATTAAAAACAAATATAAATTATTATTATCATCATCATCATTAGTAATTTAAAAAAAGAATAATAAAATAATAAAAATATTATCAATTTTTTGTCTTATATTTATAATTTTCATTAATCATAATGATAAAATTATAATAGAAATAATAAAAATATTTATTAAATTTTAAATTTTTATTTATTTTTAATTAATAGGCCTATCGGCATGTTAATGCTAGTACTATACGTGTTGAGCTAATATAACAAAAATATCACTCTTATATTATTAATATAATGGGCAATTGCAATAGTAAAAATGTCCATGAACACAATGAAAATAGAAAATACTTTAAAATACAAAATATAACATACGAAAAATATTTTTTTAAATAAAAAAATAAATTCAAACATATATTATATGCATCTCAATAAATTTAGACACATGTTGACTATGGTGGTTGTGCCTACCAGAACTTAAAACATTTACTTGTTCAATTTCAACAAATTGTAAACATCTCAACAAATGTAGACATGTATTGATCGTTGTTGAAAATGGCTGTAAGTAATTTGATCTCTAAATTGGGCATGTCAGACTTAATATCTTGTTATTAGTATTGTTGAAGGATATACTCTAGTTTTAAAATTTCTGTAACTAGATATTATTTTTTGTATTTTTTAACCAATTAGAAACTATTGTTATTTTCATAAATAAATAAAGACTTGTCACAATAATAACAAATATTAGTAAACTTGCACATTTTTAACAAAATAATTACAAAATTTCATTTATCTTCAATTTCATTGGCTTATAAATTAACATGTTATCGAGCTTCAACATTTTCAAGAAAAAAATGATGTAATAATATTTATTATAATTTATTTGAGGACATGTGTAACCAACTACTTCCTCTTCCCGCTTTTCCAAATAACCTTGGAATTCTTCTTGTCCTTACATTTTGTAACCACGATCCAAATTGAAGAATCAAAATTCCCATTATCGGATATGCAGAGAAGGGTTCCCGACATGGGAAGTTGAGAGGGTCCTTTACCAACATGCCTTTGCATTGTTACAGCCTAACGATATCACCAGGCATTGGAACCAAGGGCATTTTATCCCATTTAGGAAGCTTTTAAGAAAATGGAGTCGTTGCCTCGATGCCTAACGTATAGTAGCAAAGAACCTCTATAAGGAAATCACAATAATTAGAGGGAATACTATCATGTTCTTCTACAACTTCAAGCATGGATTCAAACTACGATCACAATTCATGCCTTCAAACTCTTTAGGAAACCTGTAATCCATGTAATCTATGAGCTTAAGGCCTTCAAGACAAGTCTTCTAACTAAGAGATCTAATCACAGAGAAAATTTTGTAGAGTTATTCTTGTGGGTTAGAAGAATCTGAGAAAATTGGATGTATATTGTAAAGTTGAGTGAGAACAATGCCCACAGACCACATATCAATGGAAAAGTCGTAGGAGGATGATTTTAGGGAAAATCGAGAGCTTGGTAGGGGTTGGAAATGTAGTCACTTTTGCACCCACTAAGAACAAGGGAGCCTCATGCGTGTCATCCTGTCACCCAGTGGGCATTGGGCGCTCACCCGAGGTGCGCGAGAGGGATTCGAGTCTCTCTTTTATGTGAGTCTAGTGGAAGGCATAGTTCATGATTTTGACTTAGTGATTTAATAGACATGAAGAGCTATAGAGCTCAGGATGGCTTCTACACCCCTTTAGTCATAATAGAAACAAAGTGCGCAACAAAAATAATAGAACCAAGAGTTGTAAATCCACTAATATACTTAACCATTCAAGTGAGGTCCAGAATTATACAAGATCAAAAGCAGAGTAAAAACATGCAGATAATATACAAGGATATATTAATGTAAACATGATGGTAACCTTATCATATTTATTCGAGTCTTGCTACAAAGTATCACGAGAGGGGGCGACCATAGTCATGCACCATCTCTGAATACATACATTTATTCCCACAAAAGAAAATTTCATTCCCCATTTTCCCCATTACATACTAGAATTCTATACCCATTTTCATCCCATAGTTCTCGTAGTAATTCTACAGAGCTCCACTACCTCACTTCTATCTCTCTTATTTGCCAAGGGCCTATGTATAAATAGGCCTCTCAGCTCTAACAAACTCCTTTGTAGCCTCAGACCTAGCCCTAAGTGTCAAGGTATGGGTCACCTCGGGTGCATGCCTCTCCATGTCATGATTAAATTTTTGGATCTTTCTATCACAAGGTATATTCCCTCCAGGACACCATGTCACCAGGCTAGAACCTTATCCAAATGGAACACGTTCTTCATTTGTCCTACCAAAAAGGAAAAAAATGGGTAAGTCCTGAATTGTTCTTCGTGTAGCGCGTGCACCCTAGGTTCTCCAAGAATCCTTTTGAATACTGCCATGCGCGCCTTAACTTGTGCACTTCCTCCAGCCATGTGTGCCTACGCACCCTTAAGATTTGGAAGCTATGATAGGGGCCCAACATTACCCCACACTTCACCTATTCTCCACCCTTGGGAACCTTCTCAAAGAATGCAATACAAAAATAATGCAAGGCCTTGCCTTGGAAAAGAATGGAGGGAAAGAATAAAGAATGGGGAAGAGAAAGAATAGAGGGGAAAATTTTCCTAAAGAAGAAGAAGGGGAAAATTTTTCCATAGGTCGGCCTCCAGTTTACTCCAAGTGTTGAATTCACCCTGCACTTTAGTGTAGATATCACCAACCAAGGTGCTCACCTCATTGAAGGTTAGCCCCTCCCCTTGTGTGGTAATGGTTTCCACCACAGTCTCCAGTTCCTTAGCGTGATCTTCCAGGGCATCCATCTTCCTTGTGATGACCTTGTAGAGCTCTTTTAGCCGGGTTTTGATTGAGACTCACCGGTTCTCAATGGCTTCAGATTTCTTTTCTACTTCAGCTATGATACTTTCTCTCTCAAATCTATTGCCCTTATTCTTTTCCCTGAACTCCTTCAGCTCGACCTCATCACTGGAAAGTAGTATGCTTTTCACTTTGTCTTGATCTGCGCAGTGGTCATAGGTGACCCCCATGGTTTGTGCAATTGTTCTTATGTCGGTGAGCACCTTGTTGTATTCGGCCACAAGTGTGATGACCTTCAACTTGTCTTCTTTCTCCAAGTGCACCGCTACCTCTTCTACCAAATCTAATGCCAAGGGCTGCCTCTCCATGGTGAGGATCTCGAGTCAAGTCCTCTAGACATTCCAGGGAGGATCTATACTTTTGCACGGAGGGTTAATGTCTGGGTGCTTCGTGATAATCGATTAGGATATGAGCTCCACCTTCTTGGAAACTTCATGTACCCTGGCCTTTTCCTTTTGAAGATCCCTTTGCGCGGTTGACCTCGATTAATTTCTCAAGGCTAAGATCCTTCGTTAGCTTCACCACTTCTTCCTTCCTTTTCTCCAACAGGTCCTCCAAGACTCTAGCCCTGTCATTCCTACCGAAGAGCCTAGCCTCGATTTCCATGGAGACTTTTTTGAGTGTGTTACACACTTGCTCATCTGATAGTTGTTGTGTGTTTACAATGGGGTTATCCCCTTTCCTTCAGACAGCTTTTAATACCGCTCCTTGGTTAATCTCAAATTCAGGCTCATCAAGGTGGGAGTTGAATGCCCATGATAGCATCTTCCTCATTCACGGGTATCCATCCTTAGGGTCAAAGGACTCCATGGCGTGAGCTCCTTGGTGGGTACAGTACTTTGTAAATGAGCGAAAAACTTTGTTTGGGTTATCAATGTAACCCATCGTTGTTCTTCCCCCTTCCATGTGTTTACTTCCCATGCACATGCCCTTGGGAACAATTACCGAAAGAGTTGGGCCTTTTGTGCTACCCACACTCTTCTCCCTCTACTCTTCTTTGAATTCACTGAGCACTAGCTCCGTGCTGCACTCCAACTCCTCTTCAACCAGGGTATTGATTATCTTCTTTGCCTCCCTTGTTGCCTTCTCATTCACCTCCTCCTGAGTGAGCTTGGGCATATCTGGCTCCTTGGTACTAGCTCCTTCACTCCTCTCTTCGCTTGCACGTGCCTTCCTCCCTTTGGGTGCCCTTCCTCCTTACAAAGATGAAGGCATCATTTGTATCCTCTACTTCCTCTCCTTATGAATAATGGACATCAATCGGCTCTTAGTTCACCTTCAAATCTTCCCATTCAACATCATCCTTTTTGCCTAGATAAGCATTTGGGTCATCTCGCATCTTGGACCCTTGTTCCTCCGTTCCTTGTTCTTCTTTCTTTTTAGAGAACTCCGGAGTTGGGGATGTTGTCTTCTCTTCATATGATGGCTCTTTAGGGGTGGTGGCTTCACAGGCTCCGGGCTCTTCTCCCTAACCACCATTCTCCTCTTCTTTCTGACGTAGGTACTCATCCCTGCGGTATCTACGTTTTGTCTTTCCACCTCCCTTTGTTCTTCCTCTTCTCCTTCTTTCTCCTTGCACTTTGGCACTAGCTTCTTCCTTCCCATGGGGTCGTCCAGGATGGATATTTCATTCTCTACGTACGCACCCTTCTCAAACTTTGGCCTTATGTGTAGGTGGATTCTAGCAAGAAGGCTCTCAAGAATCGAAGGTCAACAACCTTATGATGTGCACGTCCTGTGACACATACCTTTCAACATACGCATGCTTCCCCAGGTAGACCAACTTATTTCTTATTTCTCTATGTTCACTATCAAGGGTGGACATGTCGAGTTTCAATTTCTTCGACTCCTTATACCTGCTCACTCCCACTTGGAACAATTGGGTAATAAATGAGAAGGGGAGTTTGCACCAGGGACTCCAACTGTCATCCACCAAGATGAATCTACCAATGCAGAAGTGTTGGTATACCACGAACTCATCCTCTCCTTCGGTTTCCATGGGAGTTGCTCAAGAATTTGCCATTTAGCCCCAAATGCATTCCTAAGGCACGTGTACCATTTATCCAAGCGCGCCTTGTGCACCCCTGTCATTGAATCAAAAGTATACTTCTGGAACCTGTCTGCTGGGTGAAGGGTCTTCATCGGGTACTCCCATATGAACTTATCAGATGCATCTGACACCCCGATTTCTAAGAACACAATGGTTAATAGAATGTTCCCAAACAATATCTTTCCTCCATTCTCCATGCTGCTTATGATCTCATCTGCTATGTACTAGGAGATATTGTACATGGTGCCTTCTGTAACCTTCCTACAGACATTCAACTAGGGATTTCTCACCTAGGTCCACCTCTCTTGTCCATTCAGCTTGGAAACGAGGTGCGTGGCCATTTTCATCACCGGATCACTAATATCCGTGACGTCGTAGTACCTTGATCCCTTCTTATAATCCTGGGATGCAATGGTTTCCTTAATTGCCTCCTCATCCTGGAGGTCATCTAAGATCGCGTCCCCTTTATAGCTTAGGCATGTAAAGTGTGAGATTAACTGGGAGTTATGCACATTTTGCACCCTGTGAAATAGAAGAAATATTTATGTATGCGCGTCATTAACCATTGGTACAGGCACTCGGGCTTCCCGAAGTATGGCAACTCATAAAGCTGGAGAAGCCCTACCTTCTCCATTTTCACCTTGACTATGTCACTATAGATCGACATCCCATCAGGTGTTTATTTGTTTGTGGGGCACTAGCTCCAGTGCCATTTCCTTTGCAATTATACTTGATCGTGATTGTAATCGATTACGGTCATCTATCTGATGTGGGACTCCCACTCTTTCCCTAGCAAAACTCCATCCGGTATTACATCTCTCACTACCATTCCCGATCGGTATCTAAAGGGATTTCTTCTTCTTTCTTCTTTCCTTTTCCCTTACCCTTTCCCTTCTTGGATTGTACTGCAGGCTTATCAATTGGTTTTGTGGCCGTCATTTTACCCTTTTCTTTCATTCCCTGGTTACTTTTGAGTTATTTGAGAGTTTTCCTCACGCGCCCCGTGCCCTAGAGTACAAACCCTAATTTCTGATTTTCCTCCTTTGATCACGACATTCTTTCACAACATTCCCCACACCCGTGAATCACTTCTACTCTGGTTTGTAGATCTAGCGGACTGATTGCGCGTGAGTTTTTGAGATTTTCCTTCGCACGAGTTAGCTCTCGAAACCCTAGCTCTTGAAAGAAAATCATTCTCCTTGTTTTTGCAAAGTAAAATAATGAACTCGCCTGGCCTTGTATATATAGATTTTACACATTAAAGGCTAGGCTACCCACCACTATACAACAATATTTAGTGCGGCATTTTTCTAACAAACCCGACTTTAGCGCTTTTCCTTGTGTGAAAATTTTTCCAACCTTCTAGTGTGCAGACAATCCATCTTGATAGAAGACTCTTGTGCATGTGTTACCAATTCTAAAGGCACCTCTTCCATCCTCATGATTCTTTCTTTCACCTACCTCATGTTTTTGTACTTTCTCCTTTGTACGTGTGGATTTCCAATGTAACTTTATTTTGTCATCCATTTGCCTTCCTAATGCATCTTTTCAACAAGGCCAGTTCGAATGGTCTGCCAACCCAATCCTCCTGCAGAATAACTTCATGCCTCTTTTTATCACCTCACCCCACACTAAATCAATGCGCGGTCCTCTGTGCATTCATAAGTCAAAAAGTAATAAGGTTACCGGTGCCCAAGGCGCAAAACAAGACAACAACATGAAAGGGAAAAACAAGAAAGGAAAAGCATAAAAGGAAATGCTAAACTAATTGGCAAAACTACCTTATTTACAAACACCAAGAAGCATTATTTATAGTAGGGCTTCAGCCTACTCCCATTGAAGTGTCTAGGTAATTTTGTTCCATCCAGCGCTTGTAACTGGCACACGCCCGAATCAAGGATGTATGAAATTACATAAGGACCCAACCAATGCACCTTCAATTTTCCAGGATGGCGTAGAAATTTTGAATCATATAGCAATACCATCTGGCCAACCTCAAATTTTTTGTTTTTAATGTGGCGATCGTGCCATGTCTTTTTCTTAGCTTTTTCAGTTGTTTGGCTCCATCTTGCTAGTGAGCACCTTTCATCCAACTTTATCAATTCATCAATTCTTTCTTCTAGTGCTTGTTCATCATCCAACCCTCCTACATGCGCTATACGTAGAGATGGTAACATGAATTCAGCTAGCAAAATAGCCTCCGCGCCGAACACTAGTTGAAATGGTGTGGCCTTGTTCAACCTTTTATACATTGTTCTATATGCCTAAAGGAATGCTGACACCTTGTCATCCCAATATTGCCTACCCACGTCACATATCTTAGTCAATGTGTGACTAAGGATTTTGTTGAATGCATCTGCAATCCCATTTTCCTAAGGATGATAATGGGTAGTCTTGTGATGGGCTACCATGAATTCTGCCAATAGAATCTTGATTGTTTCATTTAAGAAGTGAGTGCCCCTATCACTTGTTAAACTTAATGGGCACCCATACCTACTGATAATGTTCTCCCACAAAAATCTAGTAGCCGTGGCTGCGGTGCAATCCTTAGTGGGCGCGGCCTCTTCCCACCTTGTCAGATAATCAGTATAGGTAATGATATACCATGAGTTAGTCCTTCGCATAGCTGGTGAGATTGGTCTGACAAAATCTATTTCCCACTTTTCAAAAGGTTCCGATCGGCGATGGGGCACAAGGGCATCTCGTCCCTTTTTCCAAGTTTTCCGAGGTGCTGGCAGTGGTCACAGGCCTTGTAAAACTCAATACAATCCTGGTGAATCATCTCCCACCATAGTCCAACAACTAGGATCTTGCGCATGGTTACATTCCCTGTATAGTGTCCTCCAACAATCCCACCATGGGCTTCTTCTATTATAGCTACACGTTCATGTTCTAATACGCACTGGTGCAAAACCTCATCGCGCCCATCTTATACAAATCCCCATTGATCAACATGAAGGGTGTGGCACATATGGCTAACCTTTTCCTTTCTAGAGCATTCATCCCTTCGGGCGCCACACCTTCTTTGAGAAAAACAAAAATGTCTTCTAGTTCCGAGGGCACACATCATAACCTGAATAGTTGTGTGTCTAGCATGGATTCCTTGATACTCTGTAAGTCCTCTCCCAAATCAATCCTTGATAAATGATCTATCCTGCAATTGTTCTTTCCCAGTTTTACCACCACTTTGAATTCAAATTCTTGAAATAAAAGTACCCAACGACATATGCACCCTTGCAACACTGCTTTGTTTACTCGATAATTTAAGGCCATATGGTCAGTGTAGAATATGAAGGGAGTTGCCAAAAAATATTATCTGAATTTGTGGAGAGCATAGATCATTGACAATGCCTCGCACTCAGTCGTATAATTCTGTTTTGCTGGTGTCAACTTTCTACTTGCAAAACACAAGGGATGATCAACAATCCCCTCTCTTGGTTGAACAAGAACGGCTCCCATTTTTGTACCAGAGGCATCCACGTGGACATGGAAAGGTTTATCCCAGGATGGGAATCGTAGAATCGGTGCAGTGATAAGCCTTTCTTTTAGAGTTTCAAATGCCCCCTACTACGCCTCTCCCACCGAAAGGAACTCTTGTGTCTGAGTAATATTTCCAAAGGCGCAGCAATCTTGGCGTATCCCTTAATGAAATTTCGGTAGTACCCAGTGTGTCTAAGAAATCCACGTGGCTGGTAGGCTCCCCTAACCCCACAATAACTGTAACTTTCACGAGATCCACCAGTAAGCCCTCTTTGCATATGATATGTCCTAACAATGTTCCAAAAGGATTTGCAAAGATACATTTCTTAATCTTGAGGGAGATCCTCAACTGCCAAAATCTTTCAAACATCAACCTCAAGTTATCACAATTGTCCCTTACCAATCCATACACTGTCCAATCATCCAAATATACCTAAAGGAACTTGTGGATGAAGTCCTTAAATGCTTGTACCACTATGTGCGAAAATACAATGGGCACATTCTTCAGCCCAAAGGGCATGACCGTGTATGCAAAGCTTCCCCACTCGGTGGTGAAAGTTATCTTTTCTTGGTCTTCCTTGGAAATCCTTACTTGGTGATATCCCGAGAATCCATCTATAAAGGAATAGACCTCACGCCCAACAACTCCTTCCAAAATCTCTTCAATAAAGGGGGTGGGAAAAGGATCTATGATACAAACAGTGTTTAATTCCCTATAATCCACACATATCCTAATCTGCACATCCTTCTTTATACTGATCACCATTGGACTTATCCACTTTGATTCCTCCACAGCCTCAATGATACCGGATGCTATCATCTTGTCTAGCTCTTCTTTAACCCTCACGTGCATGTTGGGATTCATCCTGTAAGGCCTCTTCCTGACTGGGTGTGCACCATCTTTCAACTTTATCCTCATTTCCCCCAATGAATGGTGGACACATTTCAACTCATGGTATCCATGCGGGAATAAATCCTCAAATTTATGTAAGAGATCGATGATCTTTGATACTTCCTTGTCTGACCAGTAGTCCCCAATGATAGCTTCCTTGGGCTCCTCTTCCGAGCAATGTTAACTTTTTTGGTTTTGAGTGGTTCATGATAGGCACGCGCACACACATCCACTCACAACTCACTACTGCATGTGCCCTAACCAAATTTTCGACATTTAAGCTTTCCATCTCCTCTCCATCAACAACATATACCATCTTTCCTTTCTCCTTTTCAGCACATGCGCGCTCAAATTGTATGTCTTCTAGTTCCTCCTCTTTAAACCGTGCTTCTAAGCTAGGTCCACCAAGTAAGTTTACTAACCTATCTTTTGCCATGGCACAATCCCCTAGAGTGAGGCACTTGATAGTCTGCAACGCCTCATCAACTGGTTGCTTGGTACTTCGGTACTTGAATGTGTGAACCAAGTCAACCGCTAATTCCTACCAACTTCCCATTTGGTGGTGTGTTTCAGAATGGATATACCAAGCGTGCACACAACCTTGTAGTGTCGAATACAACTTGTGCACCCAAAGGGAGGGTGGTAAAGCTTCCGTGCCTTCTCCCCAGACCCTCTCACATGCCTGGATGTGGGAAGAGGTAGGTCCATTGCCATTGTAATCCTTGATAGTGGTGGGTATGTTGCTTTTCAAGAATCAAACAGTGAGCACAATTCTAACTTCACACCATTCCAACAAGTTTTCACTATGTGTGGCCCACCACCTTGCTATTGTGCCTATCAAAACATAACCTAGCATACCTCATCACTTGTCCTCCTCAATTGAGCTAACATTTCTCTTAAAAGACCTCGGGGTAGGCATCCCCGAATACTAGGTTATTGCCTTCCCTCCTGTGCACCGAACCATGCGTGTCGTTGTTACCTTGGTTACTGATCCTTTCAGATGTCACCCAATCAATTCATAAGTCCCATGTGCCCAATTATCACATGCTATACTAGTAGTATCATTGATATATTGAGCATCATCAAACTAGATGAATCCTTTTGTAGGGTGGATGGTCTCTGGATCTCTTATGGAGTGCACATATATTCTTTCCAGGACTTCCTCTCCAAGGGGTTCAATATAGGGGGTGGACTTCCCATCAACCAGTAGTATAACTACCCGCTCTTCCTTATTTTCAAAGCTTATGTACCCCTTGTTAAACTAGAGATCTGCATTATTCTTATAACACCATGGGCACCCAAGTAGAGCTGGGAAATTATCTAGCCTCGGAAAGCGCCAAGACTTCAAATTCCCCAGTGAACCTAGTCCCTGAATGGTAATGGTCACATCCTTCAAGACACCTATGGGCATTGCCTTTGTCTTATTTTCCATATACAACACATTTGAAGATGGTTGTAATGCAGGTCTTCCCATTTGATGCCAGGAATCTAGAGTGAGAACATTAACCTTTGCACTTGTGTCAATGAGGATGTTACTAAGCAACCATCCATCCACTACTACGTTCAGGGTAATCTCTTTGTCATAATCAAGGCTGTGAGGTGGGAGGTTTGCATGCAAGATCTACCTTTCGTGTTCTTCCTAGCGCGTGACACCTTTTCTCTCAACCATGCCCCTAGCAGGGGAATAATATTCTCCTACCTCAGCAGTTTACACACCTCCTTAACCTCATCCAAGTCATCCCTTGGTGCTTCTACTGTTCTCCTTTGCTCATCCTTTCTAGTCTACTCTTTTAAGCATTGGATCTCCCCTTGTAAACTTTGAATTACATCCATGGTTTCCTAGTAGACTTCTTTCTGGTGAGCCAGGTTTGGATACTTCCCATGTACTACTTCTTCTCTTGAAACTAGAGGTCTCTGCCTAGGTGCTTCCCTTGCGCGTGCAGATTCCACCCTTGTTGTTACCATAACAGGCTCTAGTTCTAATTCACGTATTACTCACGAAGCCATTGCGTGTCAACCTTCTTAATACTCACCATGGCAGCACCCTTATCCTTCCTGGTACTACTGACTCATATGTTCATATAACTCTGGGCATTCTTCGTACTTATGTTTTTTTCCACACCAGGAGCATTGTAGAAGATCTGGACATTCGTGCTTATAATGGTCTGTGGCTCCATAATTAAAACACGTCCCACGCAGGAACTCACTTCTTCCTCCATGGTTACCACAACCACAAAATCCTCCATAAAACCCTCTTCCATGCGTATCTCCATCTTTGTGCTCCTCATACTGACGTTCATCCCCTTTGGAACAGCTGGTAATGCCAATCTGGCACACACCAAGATCAATTACCTCATGAATCTGGTTAATCAATCTACAATCCTTGGTGTCATGGGTGGCTGAGGTACATATTTTGTAATAACAAGATACATTTTTGTGGATCACACGCTGCAACAGGGGGCACCTACTTGCATCATGGTCCTCGTGAAATATTTCACAGCCATCGCTACGGTGCGTACCACCTTCCAAGTACATATCCCACCATTATCCTTCATGTGCCCTTCTACGTTACATTCACCACCACATCCCTCCCGGAATCTCTGGAACTATGTTGGTAGATAATTTCTCCAATTACTTAGCCATGGCAGCAATCTAAGCCTCCAGAAATGGGCTAATACTAGTGTCAACACTACCAATTACCTCAGCACGTAAAGCAACTTCCAACGCTTCACGTGGGTCTCGTGAATGTTTTATGAGATAAAGCCCTCCTAAAGGGTGTGATCAACCCTCTAACAAACCACTGAGCATGTTGTGAAGGGTGGATATCATAAGATAGTTTAGACAATAGAGTTTTAAAACATGCATCATATTCCCACACGCTCTCTACCATTCCCTGCTAGATTTCTTTGAGAGAGCTAATGCTCTTCTGTTCAAACTCAGGTATGTGGAATTTTGCCAAGAATGCATTTCTTAGCATAGTATAATCCACAACAAAGGTGATGAGGGTCATACTTTCTATACCAACTATGCACGCGTCCTTGCAAGGTCATCACAAATTGACTGGCCTTTCGATCTTGGGTCATGATTCCCTTCGCATGCCATGGAAGCTCATACTTATGCACGTGCTCCACAACATCTTCTATCCCAATGTAATTTGGTAAGTGTAGAGACATCTCAAAAATACTTGAGGAGGTGGCTGAGGCCCCTACCCTCCCGTCGATCCAGTACCTTGGTTTCCTTTGGTGTTTCCTCCTCCACCGATCCACTAGATCCTAAGCCACTAGCTCCACCACTTCCACCTCTAGATCCTCCTGTGTTAGGTATAGGGCTTGTGTTTGTCATGCCGAACGCTCCCATCATCCCACTGAATTGTGCACGATAGTTTTTGAACTAGTACCACTCCCAGTCGTAGTTCCTCCACCACTTCCTAACACACTTCCAAAACCAGCTATATACGTGCCTTGTCCAAACATTCCACCAAATACCATAATAGTGTGTGAAGCCATAGAAGTCCCAAACAAGAAATTGTATGTTCTAGGTGCCGATCGGTTGCTTCCACTGATATCAAATGGATCAACTATACTTTTCCCTTGTTTGAAAAAACCAAGTGCTAAGGTTCGGTTGCTGGGTGGGGTCAGATGCGTGCCAATGACTCTTCTCTCTCTATATAATGGACTCTCATTAGAAGCCACAAGGTTTTCTCTCCTGCACTTACCAAGATGGGGTACCATAGACTGTTCGGGTTTCACATCCTCTGCGTGAACCTCAACTCCTTTCCACCATGTCTGGCTCCATAACCCACTTGTAATCCCACACTTTCTATTGATCTCCTTTTCACGTGATTCGTTATACTTGAGTCGCTCTCCTCCCCTTTCTTGTTCAGGTCATCGATCAGCCATCCTTCCCCAACCTAGCTTCCTCACCTAACACTCAGGATGGTTTATCCAACCATGGGAAATGCCTCTAAACCCATGGTTACCATCAAGATTTTGATCATAAGGGGAATAACATGCGAAATGATCCCTGGGATCTCACAAGAACTCAAACTTAGCAACTTCTAGATAGGAATACATGGAAATGGCGTATTCCAGTGTACATAGTCAATACTCCCTTCCACTAATGATCTATAGCATGGGTCCACGTTAGATCAGCATTTTACATGTTCTGATACATTTCTTGGGTCCAAGGGTGTGATTTATAATGCCACCCCAATCTAGATGTATAAGTGAGAGCCATTCAAATAACTCTACTGGGAAACAATAGAAGAAGGTTTCGTACAACTCATGATAAAGAGTGTCTTCCACCCATCTTCGTGTATCAAACCCAGATCCGGTACTAAATCTCTGAGTGAATTCATCCTCCGTGCTCTTAAACCAATCTTCAACACCTTCAAGTGTTAAGCACTCCACCATCACTTTTTGTAGAGATCATGATATATGCCATGTTCCACTACAACTTCGAAAAGAGGTCCCGCAACAGAACCAAGATGTAGTCACTTTTGCACCCACTAAGAACAAGGGAACCTCATGCACACTAGCTTGTCACCCAAAGGCAGGCTTGGGAACTCACTCGAGGCATGCGAGAGGGAGCCGAGTCTCTCTTTTATGTGAGTCTAGTGGAAGGCATAGTTCATGATTATGACTTAGTGATTTAACAGACATGAAGAGCTATAGAGCTTAGGATGGCTTCTACACCCCTTCAGTCATAATAGAAACAAAGCACGCAATAGAAATAATAGAACCAAGAGTTGTAAATCCACTAATATACTTAACCATTCAAGTGAGGTCCAGGATTATACAAGATCAAAAGCAGAGTAAAAACATGTAGATAATACAAAAGGAGATCTTAATGTAAACATGATGGTAACCTTATCATATTTATTCAGAGTCTTGCTACAAAGTATCACAGAGGGGCAGACCATAGTCATGCGCCATCTCTGGATTCATACATGTATTCCCACAAAACAAAATTTCATTCCCCATTTTCCCCATTACATCCTTACTGGAATTTTGTACCCATTTTCATCCCATAGTTCTTGCAGTAATTTTGCAGAGCTCTCGCTACCTCACTTCTGTCTCTCTTCTTTGCCAAGGGCACACATATAAATAGGCCTCTAAGCTCTAACAAACTCCTCTGCAGCCTTAGATCTAGCCCCAAGTGTCAAGGTATGGGTCACCCCGGGCGCATGCCTCTCCATGTCATGATTAACTTTTTGGATCTTTCTATCGCAAGGTATATTCCCTCCAAGACACCCTATCGCCAGGCTGGAACCTTATCCAAATGGAACATGTTCTTCATGTGTCCTAGCCCAAAAGGCCAAAAATGGCTAAGTCCCGAATTGTTCTTTGCGTGGCGCGCGTGCCCTGGGTTCTCGAAGAATCCTTTTGAATACTATCCTGTGCACCTTAACTTTCATGCTTCCTCCAGCCATGTGCGCCTACACACCCTTAAGATAGGAAGCTATGATAGGGGCTAATAGGAAACAATGTAGGGATGTAAGGGATATCCTCTCGCCTTACTTTCCCACATGTTGATTGCATGACCAAAGTATGCAATTTTGACGAAGGAGAAAAATTTTATGCTTGAGATCACAATGGCAATACCCTCTATCGTGCATGTATGAGGGGCCTTTGAGAACTTGATGGCACACATTCCTCACTTGAGTTTCCAAGAATGGTTTCATTCTTTTGTCAATCATGTTGAACAGATCGGTTTCCATGAATTCCTACACCATATGAAGATCCACGTTAATTAGTGTAAGTGTCACACAACTTCATGATGTTTGGATGTTTCAGTGATCGTAAACACTCTGCTTCTTCTTTGAACAAAGATTTTTTCCAATCACCATGCATTATGTCATGCAATTTCTTTACCGCCACCACTTGTTCTTGATCACTATGAGTTGCGCCCTTCTTTAACACCCTTCCACACACATCCAAATGTTCCTTCTCCCAACTTCTTTATCAGGTTGTACTTGCCCACTGACAATTGCTATCTACTTTTTTTGGTTTTATTCCACTATACCAAATGTTATTCAACATAGAATTAAGATAACCCTGTGAAATAATTCACAACTTTGACCACTCCACATGTATTTCAAATCCTTACATCAGCCAACATTTGGACACCACTTTTCAACTAATCATGTTTCTCCAAATGTAACCGCCACGTATTACATGATCATTTCAATTGAGGTAGTACTTCACGAATTTTTGCTCTTGTTAATGTAATACTCTATTTTTGAAAAAATTTAGCATAAGCTTTATTACCCATTATTAGAAGAGTGGGAGCTTTAATTGTATAATCTAGAACTCTCCCAATTTTCCCCTACTCATGCAAATCAACATCGGATATGCATGCCATATAAATTTTTGTACCGGAATATATTTACTTGGCTGTATGATAAACATGAAGAAAAAATAGATTTTATCATTATCTTGCCGGTTCCATATATGAGAAAAAGGAAGAAAAAAATACCATTAGAAAACAAGTTAGCATAAGGGAAACATTAAGCTATAAGATTGGGGAAGAAAGAGTGACTTTCCAATGTTACAATGCCTCTCACTTGATCACGGTACAAGATGTACAAATAATATGTAATGGGCGCTCCAAAATCTTTACTCATAAAAAGCCTGGTTAAATTTAGAGAAGACTTGGAATATGGATTTGGGAATCAAGACACAGAGTTCCTGTAAATTCAAAGAATAAAGTTATGGGTCATGTCTTCCACACGGGCCTCTTGCAAATCATGCACAAGGTCACATCCTTCTAACCAATAATTCCAAGAAAGTAATAGGGTGGATCCTCATATCCCCGCCACTTCAATCATGCACCTAAACTACAATCATAAATAAAGCTTGCAAAAATCCAGCATAAGGAAAAAAACAACTTTAAAATGCAAAGTGTCCCCTAAAACTAACGGACTTATCAATGCCACAAATTACATCCATTGATTTAAAGTGCCACGTGGCAATATCTAACTCCACCACTGGTACATCAACACGTTTGGAAAAATATATCTCCATCATCTATCTCGTAATATATGTCAGCACTGGGAACCCTCACCTCAGAAAAGAAGATATAATGTATAACACAATTTACATGGTAAAAGGCAAAATGGTGTTAATTTTTGAAATGTACATAATCTGAAAACCACTACCTAACGAGAGAACCAAGTATTTCCATTTATCCTCTTACAAATATAGTAGTGGTCACTCGAGGGGAGAAAGTTTATGCCATGTGGTGTAGTGGTTGTTTTTTTGGTTTGTACAGTGTAGAATTTTCTCTCACTCAATTTGTGTTATTATCCTTAACAATTAATGAATTTTTCGAGCTTATATTGATTTGTTTGAGTTAGGGGGCATATATAGGGAGGGAAATAAGTTAACAGTTTTATAGGCATGTATAGGCAAATTAATCACCTGTTTTAAACATAGTATAATTTTTTTTTTTGTATTCCAACCTCATTCAATAGATCACTCGTAATTGGTTGAAGAAGTGTTGTGTGGGTCACTTGAGAGGTGCAAATAACAAGGGGAATAGCCAATACTTGAGGGTCAAATCAATTAAATTATGTTTACGAAAAGCTGTTTTTAATTTATAAACTCGTGGTATTTTAGACACTATATTTTCTCTTGAGTAATGATAAGAAATGCATCTAAATGAACTAACAATAAATCCACAGACTTTATTAAAACAAGATAACAAGAACATAGCACTGATATGTACCATAAATTGATTGATAGACACTAAAGATGTTAACAAGATGCAACATTATTGAAACCATCTCATAAGAGAAGCTGCGGAGATAGAGAAGAACCTGTTATCCCAAATTTTCCCCCAGATAAAATTGGTCAAACACGACCCCGCACAAAAGAAAACCTAAGGGTTAGCTCTCTCCTAAGAAATCACATTCAAATCCAAAAATTAGGTAACAATGGAACTCTATAATGGAGGAGCAGGGTCTGTGAAGGATCAAACACCGCCTAAAGGAACCAAGAGCTTGATAGGAAAAAAAAAGGAAAGGCTCGAGGTTTTCAGACTAAGCCACATACGAGTCGACTCAGACCAAACAACATATTTGCAGAAGGTGCCATGTGTCATCTCGGTGCATTTCCAAAAGATGCATCCAAAGAGCAGACCCTAAATGAATACAAAGCTTCCATGTGTCCCAAGTCCAAAAGGAGACAGACAAGCTTAAAAATTCTCAAGTCAGCGGAAGCCTCCACGTGTCTCATTAGCGCAACACCAAGGCTGGGTCCAAAGAGTGGGTTCTCAAATGAGCTTAGGATTGCCACATGTTGAATTAGAATAACTTCAAAGACAAACTCTGAAGGTGGATCCAAAAACAATTTCAAGCTCGCCACGTGTCCCAGTCCCAAAAGGGGGATAGAGCTCGCCTAAAATGACTAACTATAAAAGTGTTGGCAGAAGAAGCCATGTGTCGATTCAAAGACTACTTAAAAGTTAAAATTCTGAATGGGTTTTCAAATGAGCATGAGGATTCCACATTTCTAGGGTCCAACAGAGTCAAATGGACACTCAAACGAGCGCAGGCCTTCCACGTGTTCCAAATCTGGAAAAGGAAAAAGCAGTCACTGAATTAACTAAGTATAGAAGGGATAGCAGATAGAGCCATGTGTCAGCCCGCTGTAACTCCAAAGGTTAAAACTTAAGGGGTAGACTCAAATGTGCATTGAGCCTCATTTGTAGTAGAAAAAGTATTTCCCTCTATCCCTATAGTTTCAAAATCCTCCTCCAAATCAGTTTTATAATCCCTGTTATCCCAAAAATGCATACAACCCACTTTTTTAAAATCTTTGTAGAGGCGTGTGTCATGATATATGAGAGCGGTGTTTTTTTTCTGCTGCAGGTGGCGCCATATCTTCCCCCTTCTGCCATGACTACAAATGAATTGTGCAAGATTATGAACTCTAAGGGACAGAAACAGAACGAATGGGAAATTAGGGTGATTAAACAACCAAAGATAGAAACAAACAACAACAATTAGATACTGCAGAAAGGAAATTTGATGGCATATATTCTACAATTCACTTATTACGGTAATGTGCAAAATTTCCATTTGGATCAATGAGTACGCGCATACCTTCCAAGGATCCATTTGCATTGTATTTAGGTAGTTTTTCAGCAGCCTGCAAAAGGATAAATATTTACATAGTTAATTTTTTGACAAGTCAAAATACACTCAAGAGTGTGATACAAAAGTGTTTAGAATGTTAACCACTAAAGAAGCCTCATTGTATTGAGCACTAATAGACTCCGCAATTTGTACAATTTCAATTTCAACTATAGTAATCCACTCAAGAATCTCTGAGTGCTCACAAACCGAACAAACCTATTATAGAGTACAATCAAAGGCCTTGTCAAGAAATTGAACAAATTAGTAACATTAAAACTTGTGGATTGTACTCATACTCAAATGGACAAATCCACGCTAAGTATAATTTTTTTCCAAATTATACAACTACAGTGACATCATTATTTTCTCCACTTCAATCAGTATTAAGAATTGGTTTTAGAAATGCAAGTAGGATTACATACCTTTCAAGTGTGCCCTTGGTAAACCATGATCTTTCATGTGCACTGGCCACCTCCAATACAATAGAATAGCCACCCTTTTCAATTTATTCCTCAGTTGTCTTGAGATGCGATATAGATAGCAGGCCTAAAAGGATAAGATTTTAAGGGCATATTTGCATAATTTTAGGAAAAACTACATAAATGCTAGTTAGTAGAGAAATTATGGGGCACATATGCCTCCCATGATGTCACATGTAATTAGAATAGAGCTTGTTTTTTTAGTAATTAGTTGTCACAAGAATTTCTAGAGAAGGCTGTAGATTTAGGGAAGGAGCGGAAAACTCTAATTTGGAAGATGGAATTTGTTTCCCTGTTTGTAAATTTAGAAGCAATCTGCTACGAGTGTGTTCAATTCTCCATTCCTCCTTGAGTCTGTTGAGCATTTACATTTGTGTACATTGTGCATGTCAGGTCTGAAGGAAGAGCCTTTTGTATTTGGATGCAGAGCATTAGATCTGCAGGTCTGGCCTAGAGGCAATTACCTTAGTATTTAAGACAAATCGGCAAGAGGTGGTGCATCAAACCTAGTCCACTTAACACTACAATTGACATTGTTTCTGAGTTCCCTCCTCTCATCCCTACACAATTCAGAGTTAATTCTAATTGTATTAGAGTTCAAATCTCTTCATAAGTTTGATCCCCACCGATCTCGGGTGGCTTTGAAACCTAAAGGCATTGTCTTTTTTCCATTAGAAACAGACATATTCCTATTACTTCTCTTGGGCTTCTTGGTTGGGTGTTGTTCTTCGTCTGCATGATTTGAAGTGGGTTTTCCGTCTTCCTTTGACTCATCCCCTTCACCATTAGAGGTGGGTTTCTTCTCTTTTTTAGACACGTGTTTTGAAATGGCGGAAGCACCTCTCTTTTTGGGAGCCATTGGAATCTCTTTGCAAGTCTAAATTGAACATATCCTACAATGATGGCATTCCATAAGACCACATATCTTTGAGGCATTTTGTCAAATAGTTCACATACATTGTTAATGCTTCCACATTTTGCATACATGTCTACAGGGCACTTACAACTACATCATCTGACAAAAGTATATTCTCTATTATGCTTTGGTGGATGTCCTTACCTTGTTTCAAAGCTCCTATTTTGGCATAGGCAGGGAGTATGCTAGCAAAAGTGAACTGATCAGGTTGGATACATGTTGGTTACATTTGGTGAAATAGTGTCAATGCATATGTATGGGTATAATATATTTCCAATACTTCAAGGAATTTCCCCATTGCTTACATGCATAAAACTACAAATTCACTTGAATCGATGACACAAGAATCAAGATCAAACCTAAAATCAGCAGAGCCTTAGATTCTCTCTACGTTCATTCTGTAAATAGGGTTTATAAACTATGCAAGCCAAAAATTAAGCCCTCCAGGAAGTACTCATCATGCATTAAAATCCATAAAACTGAAACCTATGGGTATCTCTGCTGGAAAACAATCTAAACATTTATCTGCAATCAAACTGAAAGATGTGATTTTGGGTTTCTTCCACCATTGAATTCATAGTCAGGTTAATCCGCTTAATCTTCTATATTTTCTGATTATAGTAGATTAGGGAGAACATTTGCATAAAAAAGCAAGACAACCACAACAACTAGAAGAGACAAGTAGTGAAAGTAGGAGGAAACAAAAACTATGACAAGCACCTTAAGCATGACTGGAGGAAGAAGGTGAGTGATAAGCACGTGAAAACCATGTAAAATGTCAGTGTATTGACTTATATTTTATAATTACCTTTGATACTTGTGCAAGAAAACATCCAAACAAAAAACCTAAATCTTAACCCCTATATCCATTGTTCTCTTTAATCAACAAAGTGGATTATTTTTTTGTTCCTATGAATATAAATTATAATCCTCTATGCCTAAATCTAGATCTCACCCTTCAAATACCACCCCATTCAACTCCACCTAAGAAACACATTCACGTGGATCCTTGTAATTTTGCTAATTAAATCATTTACATTATATTAATAGACATAAATAATTCATATGCACAGAAACACATGGATTTATCACTGACCAAAATCGTATGCATGCCAAAATTTGAAAAATTCATCATTGTTTCTAGAGAAAAATGAAAACATTTGAATTCACTCCTCAATGTAGACTTTCCATGCACGCAGGTTATGTATCTATAGTTATTTTGTGTGTATGGGTAAGTGCACCAAGTTGGGGGGCCAAAAGGGGGTCTTAAGTGGACGCATTTTTCTGAAAAAAAAAACTTCAACTTGTATGAGTTTTTCAAAATAGTTACACTCAAAATTGGAAGATGTTGTAGAAATATGAATCGTAGAATTTTGAGTTTAGTTTCTAAACTACTAAATTTTATTGAAAACGGATAATTTTAAGTGGGTCAAACAACTAAAATACCAACAGATGCTCTTGTTTTTGTTAAAAAACATAATAGAGTGAATTTCGTGACCCCCACCATTTTTTGAGCATCATTTACTATTTTTAAAAACCCTTTGCTAGAAAGATAGCTAGGAGCATTTAGTTTGGGCTCCATTTTATTTTAGATTTTTTTAGCGATTATTTTTTTATTTATGAATTTTCTAGTACAGAAATTTTATGTTTTGAAAAGTAATGAGCCCCGACCATGCCCCCTAACTACCTCAAAAATATCGAAAATTAGATTTTTTTTTGAATATGTATAGAATTTTTTTTTATTAAGGGCAAATAGTTTTGAAGGGACTATACCCTGTATACAAAAGGGCTCAAAATCCAGATAGTAAAGATGAGAGAAGCAGCCCAGAGAAGGCCAAAACAGTCAACCAAGGAAGGCTCAACAACCAAATATTACAATATAATTGAAAAAAGGATCTAAACGTACAAAGATCCAGAAATGAGAAGGAAAGATAAAAAAGGAACCAAAAGAGAAACAACATAAAGAGCTCCACCAAAAACAACTCCAGAACCGCCAGATGACAGCCACATCGCAGCCAAAAAACAGCATCACAACAACCCGTTACTTGATGGCTCTGTCAATCTTGGTCTTGATAGCCTGCAGTGACATGAAGAAGGCAATGGCAGTGGCCTGAGAGGAGTCTTGCAAATCCACTTGGGCAATTGCAATGTCCCTTTTCTCTTTAGGGCCCCATATGTCCTCATTAATCCCACTTAAACTGCAAACACTGTGGACATGTTGTTCAATGAAATTATAAATGCTTTTGAGGGCGCATAATATGCAATATCATTGCGGCTTTTAGCATTCCCCAATCTGCCATCTAAGGACTATAGTTTCTTGAAGACTTCAGCAATAACCCCCTCTTCCTCCTCACTTTGAAGGATCCTTTTACCCTTAGCTCTTTCCATGTTTTTTATAGCCCCTTTGAGCTCTTGTATCTCCTTTTCTAATCATCCACCCTATCTAGCAATTCCTCCTCTTTGGGCTCCTCCACCGGCTTGCTAATATGCAGGAGGTTTTCAGCTAGTTCCAAGTCTTTGTGGCTCCTTAGGACTCATTGGGAAGTAGGGATTTTAGCTTTGAGGCTCTTGCTTTTCTTGCTGGAGACAACATCTTCATTCTTTCTTTTTAGCAGTGGGGGAGTGGAAGCAGTGTGGGCAGGTGGAGGTATGGAGGAGGGAGGTGGGATAGGATTCACGGGAGGGCAGCTGGAATAATGGTGGTGAATCAAGAGGATAAGACCTTGGTGCAAAGGGACAGCCCTAGAGTGGCTTTGAACTTCCCTTATAGATTTCTCTAGAGAGTTAATCAGATAGTGAGGAAAGCTGATAATGTTATTTCTACGAAAATGATTCAGAAAAATCAGATGCTTTTGAGGTATAGTCACATATCTTCCTTCAAGGGTAACATACCTTACCACCATTTTGGCCAGTTCAGCAAAAGGTTCAGGAATCGACGCCACCTTGAGGCCAGTAGTCACGAACTCAAGATTCTCCCCCTCTTCCAGAAATTTCTTGGTTTCCACCTCCCTGTCTACCTTCTTATTGAAGAATTTTGTGCCTTCCAGGCTGAGGCCCGTGATCTGAGCTATGAGCTCTTCCGTGATTTCCATTTTCATGTTACTATATTTGACTATCCTATTCTTCCAACCCTGGGTGAATTTGATAGAAATGTCTTGGTCGAAACCTTGAATCCTTTCAATGAAATTAGACAGGCCCCCGATTTGCAGGTAATCCCAAAGCTCCGTGTTCTCTTTCCACTCAGGATTGTGGGTCGGGCGGTTTGCATGGCGGACCCCCATGTTTCCTCTGTTCCTTTCCTGCTGTTCTCATCGGTAAAGTAGCTACCAATGCCTGGACAGAAGAACTTTGATTTTGGTATTTGAATCTTTCCTTCCCGTGAAAGCCGGTTTAATTATTATGCTACACTTGTTATTATTGCCCCACTCCTCGGCTTTCCTCCTATGCCAAGAAATGATGACACTCCAGCCCACACAGATCGCATCAGTCATCCATATCTTTTGTGATGTCATCATCATGTACTTGGGGATCCACACATTAGCGTCTAAAATACAGCCGTTAGTGATGATTTTCACTGCCATGTAGATCAATGATAATGGCTTTATTGACATGAGCGGGCAGAACGTCCCCCCCAATCCAAGTTTGAAAGGAATTATTAACACCGAAGTTAGCCAAACTGTCAGCGACCCTATTTCCTTCCCGATAGGTGTGGGTGATTTGGACATTTTCAAAGCTTTTGCATATATCAATAGCTTCCTCAATATAATCCCTGATAGACCAGCTGGGGTGTTGCTTTTTATTCAGAAGATTGATAATATTTAGAGAATCACCTTCAATTATGATATTTGGAATATTACAATCTCTGGCAAGTCTAATACCCCAAAGAGCCGCCATGGCTTCGGAATAATGATTAGTCTGTCTAGCCCATTCTCCTAGAAAAAGTAGCAACATAACAGCCTCTTTGATCCCTGATGATTCCCCCTCCTCTAGAGTCACCCGGATTTCCCTTAGAGGCCCCATCAAAATTTAACTTGTGCCAATCAGTGGGGGGTTTAATCCATCGGACTGTGTTTCTGTCAGTACCATTGTTATTTCTATTGACAGTGGTAATATTCCATTCAGTCAGAATGCATTCTTCATTCTCCGGGTAGAGCCTATTTTTAGGGGGTTTAAATCTAGCAATATTATCTTACACAACAATGATAATTTCCTTATAGACTTTGTTACAAGCCTGTCTATTGTTTCTGAAAATACTATCATTACGAGCCTTCCAGATTCTCCACATAGTGTGGGGTAGAACAAGTTGCCATAGTCTTTTCACCATGCAATGTTTAAATGGAGAGCTCCATTGCTCCCAAGCCTGAAGGCAGGTAAGGGGAAAAATCCATCTCAGATTAAATTTTGCAAAAACAAGCTGCCAAATTTTGGAAGCAATCTCACAATGAAGGAATAAATGCTTTATATCTTCAGCCTCTTGCTGACACATGCAACATCTATTCGGCATGATGAATCCCTTCTTGATGAGGTTGTCATTAGTTAGGATCTTGCCATTAATAATTAGCCACCAAAAGAAGTTCACTCTAGGGGTTAGCTCCGGCATCCACAACTTGTGCCACTTAATTTCGCTTTCCATGGATGCAAAGAAAGAATTATATCCTGATTTAACAGTGTATTCCCCATCAAAAGAATCTTTCCAGATGAGCTCATCTTTAAGATTTTGATTACTTATATGGATTAGGGAAAGTTGATTCTGGAGAGATATAATATCAGCCTGTATACTATCATTCTCCACTTTTAGCTGCTTCCATTTTCTTTTGTTTCCATCCCTCTCAATGTACCCCTGGATTTTGTGTCCATACTTTGCAATTAAGTTGTCTTTAATATGATCATAAGCAGAAATCCAGTTAGAATCCATCCACTTATCAGTCCAGAAGTTTATGTTTTGCCCATCTCCAAGCTTCCAGCTACACCCCTGAGAGAGAATGTGTCTACTGTGTAGAAGGTTGTTCCAGAAAATAGAACCACTCGGAAGGGACTGATCATATATGAAGGAAATCTTGTTTTGATTTGAAAGATATTTGATCTTAATCAGCTCTGTCCAAGGTTTGTGCTCTTTTATAAGCCTCCATCCTAATTTTTCAGTAAGGGCAGTACTCATATGTTTGATATCTTTGATGTCTAACCCCCCTAGTCTCTTAGGTTTACAAACCTGTTCCCAAGCCACAAGATGATATCTAAATCTGTCCTCAGTACCATGCCACAGAAAGTGTTTTTGAATCTTCTCAATACTATTCATCAAAGTTGTAGGCATGCTGAACATTGACAGTATGTAAATAGGCAAGTTTTGAAGCGTGCTTTTAACCAAAAGGCACTTACCTGCACTTGAAAGGACGGCTCCTTTCCAGCCAGCCAACTTTCTTTGAAATCTCTTAATAAGATCATTCCATACCTCCACTGAAATCTTTCCAGTACTTAAAGGTAACCCTAAGTAAGTAGCTAGTAGAGAATTAATAGTGCATCCTATAATATTAGCAATCTTTCTTTTTAAAATTTCCTAGAGAATATGTATAGAATTATGCCTAGTTCGGCTAGTATAATTTTTAAAAATTTCGATCACAAAAAAAGATACACCATGAAAGATAGACATATTTACACTTCAAAAAATAGCTATAAAAAGGAATAGTTAGAAAATAAATAATATGGAAACCTTATATTAGTCATAAAATTTGAAAAATTATATTTTTACAAAGAAGAGACTCTGCTCTACATCGTGGTATAATTTTTTTAAAATGGATCGATTGTTTTATTTTGATTTATCATAGAGGAAGTGGCATTTTTACATTTTCTTGTAAAACACATTATTTGATGTGTTTTTTCAGGGCCATGCCTCAAGCTCGGGGATCCAAACTGGATCCCAAGCCTTAACGCATGGCTTTGGAAAAGAGAAACACATACATGTTATAACGTGTACGTCTTTACATAATGCGTACACATTACATAATGCGTACACGTTCTATGTAGTGTAAACATTATATATGATTTTGACATACTTCTATTTACATAAATAAATGTTTAAGTATAAGTTTTTCATTTATTATTATTTATATTTTATTATTTCTTAAACTTTAAATTTATTTATATAAATATAAGAAATTAGGGTTACTCTTCACCTTATGGAATTAGTCTCATAGCTCCATAAAATAAATATTATATTGACCAAAATAAAAGAAATCTTATACTTAAACATCTATTTTTGTAAGTATAAACCACCAAAACACATATGCATGGTCCATACTACACAAAACGCGTACGCGTTTTGACTTCTTTGAAATGCGTACGCGTTATAGGTTCGGTGATTACCTAGCCAAACAAATTAAAACGTGATCGCATTTTAGAAAAACATGTACGCGTTTCGTTTGTTTTTGGGTTTTTGTCCACTTTTGGCCCCCAAACTTTGTGCACTTACTCATATATCCTTGCATGAATTTCAGTTCAGTGGTCGAGAAGATGCAAGCAATTGGGGAGAAGTTTCAAAGAAAAAAGTATCAGTATCAGGCTATCATTCTTTAGACCGCACAAGTGAGATATATAGGGCTCGGATTCCTTGACCCCCTTCGATTCTAGATGGGGCCCCGTGAGTCACCAAATTGTTATCCCAATTTTGTCCTTCAAATAAATTTGGCCAAACATGACCCCGCATAGAAGAAAACCTAAGGGTCGGCTCTGTCTTGAGAACTCACATTCAAATCCAACAATCAAGTAACAGGGGGACTCTACAATGGAGGAGCAGGGTCTGCGAAGGATCAAACAACGTAAAAAGGAACCCAGAGCTCGACAAGAAAGAAAATGAGAAATGATAGAGGTTTTCAGACTTAGCCGCATACAAGTCGACTCAAGGCCAAACAACATATTCACAGTAAAGTGGCATGTGTCACTCACTCATTTCCAAAAGATGCATCCAAAGATCATCCCTAAATGAACGTGAAGCTTCCACATGTCCTAAGTCCAAAAGGAGACAATGACGCTTAAAAAGTCTCAGTCAACAAGCCTCCATGTGTCTCATCGGCGCAACACCAAGGCTAGGTCCAAAGAGTGGGTTCCCAAATGAGCATGGGCTCGCCACATAGCCCAAGTTAAAAAGTGGGATAGAGTGGGCCTGAATTGGCTAATTATAGAAAGGATAGCGAGAAGAACCACGTGTCACCAAAGATAATTTTAAAAGTGAGATCCCAAGGTGGAAACTCAAATGTGCGCCAACTCTCCATGTGTCCCAAGCCCAAAAAGAGGAATTCATAAGGCAGAATTGGCCATTGAAAAGTCTAAGAAGAGCGAGAGCTAGTAGAAGGTGCCACGCATCGACTCGATGCAACTTCAAAACCAACTCCGAAGGTATATCCCCAAACAAGCGCAGGCTCACCATGTGTCCCAGGTCCAAAAAGAGGGATAGATCTTTCCTAAAACGATTAAGTATAAAAGTGTCGGTGGAACAAGCCGCGTGTTGACTCAATGCTAATTCAAAGGTAAAATCTTGAGCGGGTTTCCAAATGAGCACAAGGCTTCCACATGTCTAGGTTCCAATAAAGACAAAAAAGGGTCCAAAAAAGGAATCGTCTCAAATCGGCTAAGTTTAGAGAGCCAGCGGACGATGCCATGTGTTGCATCAGTGTAAATTTAAAGGGGTGACCCAAAGTGGAGACTTGATTTAGCACGACCCTTCCACATATTCCAGATCCCGAAAATGTAGAAGCGAGTCACTAAATTAACTAAGTATAGAAGGGCTGCCGAGCAGCCATGTGTCATTCTCGTGCAACTCCAAAGGTAAAAACTCAAGGGGTAGGCTCAAATGTACGTTGAGCCTCCACATGTCCAGGGTCAGACTTATGGCCCCGCCAAGAAAAAAGGACTTAGCCAAAACATAAAGAAACTGAGAAAGGCCACGGAAAGAGCCACATGTCTCCTTAGTATAATTTCAAAGGTGCATCTCGAAGGCAATTCCCAAACAAGTGCCAACCCACCATGTGTCCCAGAGTTCAAAGAGGTAAAGTCGGCCATTGAAAAATCCAATAGCAAGCGGAAGCCTCCACGTGTCTCATCTACGCAACTTCAAAAGAAAAATTTGGGGGTAATTTCCAAATGATTGCAAAGCCTCCATGTGTCCTAGGTCAAGCATAGTGTCTCCGCCAATAGGAGAGACCCGGAAAATACGAAGGAAACTGTAGAGCTCATAGAAGCTGCCATGTGTCGATCTGGGGTGATTTCAAGAGCAAAAGGAAGGAGATAAATCTTCAAGATGTGTGATACTTCCACATGGACCTGGGTATGTACAGACAGATTGTTTTACATATTGTGTTCCCTTGACCCTAATCTTTAGACAACCATATCTTTTGACTAGAAACTTGGATTTGGGCGGAGAGGATTTTTTTGAAATATCTTGGTGCCAACTTCTCACCTGCCTCCATTAATGTTTTGGCCCACTAATTTTGGGGCTTGTCAAGTCTCTCACCTACCGCCATGATGAAGAATGGGCCTCTTTCTTGTCTAGTAAGGGACAATGATGGGGCATGGGTGTTGTAGTGAGACTCTTCATTGTGGCATGTGGATTTCATTGCATATCTTAAGGTGGTTGAAGTAGGATTCAATTTTTCCCCTTTCTCCTTCTCTCTATTACAGGTGGATTCAATGCATTGCAGGGGTGGTTAGAATAGAAGTTAGATTTTCCCTCTCTCTTTCTCTCTCATTCTTCTATATATTGTAAAGGAGGGGCATTCTCAACACCACACCCCGATCACGCTTTGAATGGATGGAGTGACTCTACAAATTTGTATGAGTTGCCCAAAGTCAACTACTTGAACACCGACAAAATAACAATGGACTTCACCGAATAGATCCCCCATAAAGATACCGTCAACATGCCAAAAGTGTCAAAAATATAGATATAAAATCTCTTAACAAAAAGATAGATATATACACTTGCTAAAGAAAAATTCTCAAAAAAAAGAATCGTTACATGCAGAAAGTATAGAAAGTGGAGAAAGAGGTCGAATGGTGGAGGAGCCACACTTGTAGAGTCCTCTCAATGAATGCCTATGTTGCCACCATGAGTGATCAGATATCCACCCCAAATCAACACGGATGGATGAAAAATATTCCTAAATATGACTTGGTGAAAAATGCATAATGGGTGCATACAAAGGACATTAGAATGTGTGTCGGGTTGATCATGTCGATAGCTAAAATCTCAAGTTTCTCAAGCTCGAGTGAAGGTTCGAACTCATGTGTTGCTTGTGATCCTCGAAATAGGTGAGAAAACAAAAATATGAGCTCTGTCAATGTGTGATCTCGATGAAGTATCTCGCTTTCGAAAATGAATGTCATGGCGAGAATTCCACTTAACATGTGGAATAGGGAAACAATACCCTGTGAATGTCTTCCAATACCTCCGCTAGTGAAACCCATAGAACAAAGCATGCGAGAACTGAATGCAAATTGTATGCTTCTCAAAAGAGCCATGCATATGAGCATAAGTCAAATACACAACACGCGTTACTAGAATAGAAACAGATGTGGAAGAGCATGCAAGAATAAGCCTCGCAGCTTAGGAGCATCAAGAGCAGTAACATGCTCAAAGACTGACATATCAATGTCAGTGGGTACAAGAGAAACAACTACAAGTGGACTAGGAGCATGGACATGGTTGTCCACAATATGATGGTGATGTTGTAGGCTAGCAATTTTTGTCATAGGATTGTATTAGTGTATCCTTATTGTGAATGAGTGATTATAGAAGAGAATTTTACTTCTTGAGAGATCTATTTTCTTCCAAAAATTTTACAATATCCTCTTGAAGTCCACACACTTTAGAGAAAAGTATATCATTCTCAGAATCCATGATAGATACAAGAATGCAACTCCCAAAATTTTAGGATGTCGGGCTCAACCGAAATTGCATCCACAATTGATTACAACACTCCTCCATATTTGGCAATTTATAATGAGTGTGTGTTACAATATGAAACTTTATAATTATAGTGAAATTCTCAAAATAAATATTTTTAATGGAAAGATCACAAAAATTAATCACTTTTACAAAAATGGCACTTAAAACCGAATTACCGATCAAAAGATACAAGCTTTTCAATATTATGCTCTGCTATTTTTTTAGTTGCCACTAAAATAAAATAAAATGCTCTTTCCTTCACCACACATAAAATAAAATGGGGATGGAGTTAAACACCTACTAGTAGCAAGCAAAATATTTTAGCCCTCATATGACCATACCTTATGACCAAGGGATAAAGATTTCAACGAGTATTTGTATAACTTACTATTCTAGGGTGTGCCACTTGTTTTCAAGAAAGTCACATCCAACTGCTTCTTGTGGTAAAAATTGCTACTTCTAGATTGAGCCAAAAATAAACTTCCCCACCCAAAATAGATGTCTACAGATTTTCCCAAAATAGTAACTCATGCGCAGTAGTCTGTGGACCCTTGCCAAAAAAGGAAAGAATCCAAACGCTTCACCCACACAAATTGAAAAATGTTGTACGGTAGAAAAAACACATTTGGTCTCGATAAAATCAAAAAAACCTAGAAACAGTTTTATGCATTCATTTCTTGTTGGAATATATCCCAAGGTAAACCGCATGCAACAACAAAATACGACCATATCCCAAATATATGAATATATAAAGAATTTATTTACAAAACAAAACTTACAAACAAATGTCAATAGCTATCTCCTGCTCTGATACCAGTAAACGAAACGATAACCATATCGTACTAAGCCAAGAACAAAGATGCTAATCAAACACCATGATCAATAAGATGAAAGCAACTCGCCAGAAAAACTTTGACAAAACCTTTGCAAACAAATGAGCAGAAATATCATATATTATTATGAAACTCAATGAAATACAATGAGAATGGGCCTTGCTTATATAGGCAAGGAATAACAATCTAAGAACCAGTAAAGGTCATAGATCAAGCCATAAATCAAGGAAATAACTATTCAAGACCATAGATTTAGGAGAGAACTAGACATTAAGGATCTAGTAAATACCATAGATCAAGGAAATAACTATACCTAACAACTAGATAATATATCCTAATATCTAAATAAAATAAAATAAATATCTCACACACATAAGTGGGTGAGGATAAATATAATAAAGGTAAATAATGTACCTAGGTGAACATGAGCTAGGGTAAATACCTACTCTAACAAAACTTCACATTAATGTACATTCAAATAAAATACAAAAATGCAAATCGTTATGCAATTAGTGCTACCAAGGTGAGGGGTAAATTTATAATGGAAAGGGGGTATGCAGGACAAGAATTTTCTAATAAAATAAAACTGTAGAGATTATAATGAATATGGTAGGGCACTATGATTTTCAAGAAGGAAATGCCAAGGAACATGTATGAATGCACAACAACAAGAAGACATATCTTCAAAGACTAAGGTTGCTTAAATAAACAACCACACATGGATTAGATTACATTCATTGAGATTTATTTTGTATTGTCAGAGAGGCAACCCACTTGAAATTGTGCAAATGCCTTCGACGTAATAATAGAAATAACGTGAACCAAAACTAATAGGATTGATCAAATGCAAGCAACTATATGAGCAACAAAGGAAATCAAAGAAATCTCTTTTTTGAGGTAGTAAATTTTTTTATAAATACCACTACTTTAATGTAACCATCATTTTTAATACAAAAAATAAACTAAAAATGTTAGTCATATCAGCTATGATACTTGGTCAAGCGGGTCAGGAAGTACTATAAGAATGACATTGTCTCTTTGTCTTCAACTAGTCACATCCAGAAAACATACAAAGAAACAACCTAGAGATTAAATTTGAACTGCAACCATCGATGACTCCTCTTACAGAGTATTTCCATGAAACCGTCTGATAAAGTCACAAATGGCCATACATGGTTACCAAATGTATTGGCGGTATGGTGTATAAGAAGCAGGGAGACAACACATTCACATGGAGTAGTTTGATATGTCAGAAGCGGAGATAGCGCCACCATTAGATTTCAACGCATCCCCTCAAACTGCAATCTTTAGCATCCACATTCTGAGTGGTGTCAGAATCAGCCACCCCACGTAATGACATTGATATTATTTCGAGTATAAAAATTACCAACATCTCCAAAATAAATAGTTTGTTAATGCATTGAACCTCCTCTTATCTAAATATAACTTTAATCCGCACGGAGATCAAAAGTCTGTGATAATGCACAATTCTGAAGTGGAATTTAACGAGCGACAGTCCATTAAACCTCCAATTAACTTGTAAATGCAAGCCCACACACCAAACTTGGAGAATTCACTCTATTATTTTTGTTGTAGTTTTCGTCATGGTCGGGCTCTCTTGTGATATTAAGTTTCTCTTCATCTTTCCGTTCAAATAAAGGAACTGGATTTCTACGTTATTTTCTCTTTAGTTGGTACTATTCTGGAAATGGAAGCACTACCACTTCATCCATTCCATTTTCATCATTTCAATCTAATCTTCACAGAGTTAATATTATGGCTCGCTTCCTCATGTGGGAGGTATGTGAATGTCTTGGAACAATTCATCACTCACATCATTCACCTAGATGCATTCTTTGACCTAGCATATCTATGGTGCTTATCTAATATGGTATCAAAGAAGAGATTGTCTTGTTATTATTCTTCAATTTTATTTTCATTTGAGGTCATTCTTTGCAAAGTATTTGGGTGTTTGTTTGTGCTGGGTAACTAGTATTTGTTTGTTTTCTTAGTTTGTGGTGTATATAGCCAATTTATACGGTTTTGAGGTTTATAGGCCATCATAGTTCATATACAGTACTAGAGATTTTTTTTACAGGCTTCTGAGGTTTTTTGCAAGCCCTATAGAATTGTTACAGGCTCCTTGGAAGAGTTAGATGGATCTAGAGCCCGTCTCTACCACCCCTTTTCAGAAGTTGCAAGGATTACAAGATATCGCCCATGTACTGCCTCCGTCGTCTATGCTCTTTTGCCAGCATGCAAGTTCTATTTCTCTTTTTTTATATTCAGATTAATAAAATGGAATTGGATTTGCTAAAATGCATATGGCTGCTACATGATAATAACTCCATAGATAGCCGTAAATTTGAAAAGTAAAGGTTTCTGATAGCTATTTTACCTGCTTGGCACCTGACTGGTGGCTTGTGCTAATATGATACCAAATAGATTGCAGAATAGATGGAGAAATTGGTGAGCAAGATGAAGATTAGGTAATGAGGACTTCAGTTGCATGACTACTTGCAATGTTTGCATCTTGTTAGGATACCATTTAATGCTCTCGCAGGAAATTTTGTGTACATTGTTGCTTAAGTGGATAACATTTAGTATGTTTAGCAAACCCAATATTGCACCCATATGACTTGCTCTTCCCAGTGTAGTTCCACGTGGGAGACAACTGTCAAGCTATGTCTAAATTATTACAGTTTTCTTTTTTGTTTTCATTTTTCATAATTAAGGCACAATTGTAAGTTTAAACTTTAGATATTTTACAATACCTTGTTATAGTTTATAGCTTTTCATTATGGTCATTTCTTATTGTTTCTACCGTTGTTTGGGTTGTATTTTCTTATTTATTATAGTTTTTAAGTGTGCTTAAAATTACATTGAATTTTAATATTACAACGTGAAAAGTTGTTTCACAACTACAACATTTGGGTGACTAATTTCATAGAAAATCCATGTGCCAAGAAATAATCCAGCAACAATGTCTTGTTAATAACTTTAAATTTTAATGTTAAGATGTTCAAATTCCATAAAAAAATATTATATACAGATAAGAAATACCACTCATTTGGTAATTAAAAAAAGGCTTTACAAGATCCTTTTTCCATCAAAAATATTTCCTGAAGTACAATTTCATGGACAATGTGGTAAATATTATGGTTGGATGTCCAACATCCACCGAAATTACATCAACGTAAACATCATCAATATTGTGTCAATTTTAAGAATATTAGTATTGCAATCTACTTTATATCAAAATTTCATATCGAGGGAAATTCCAAGAATAATAAGGGAAACATTTCAAATTTAATTCTAAAATGTCTAAAATATCAAAGAAACGTTACATTAAAGACATTTTTAATAGTAATGTGCACATCCTTTTGTGACACCCACCCATGGTTTCATTATTTCCTACTGAACCTTATGATGCGCCATAGAGGTCAAGATATATCATCTATATTTGCTAAATAGAACATTGAAAAAAGCTCAACTACAACTGTGGAGAACCTACACACTTTATTAGAGCACCTTTCAATTGAAAAAAAAACAAACCAACTCATTGGCTTCATTTTCAATCTAAGAGGTACACCCTCTTATTGGGCACAATGCAAAATCAAACTTTCAGATATGATCGCGCATCTAGGATCCACAACATTATTCTTCACCCTAAGCGGTGCTGACAGTAAATGGTCCTAAATTACATAAAAACATGCCCATCCAACCTCCTACATCAGGTAGATTTTCACATAAATGGATAATCAATAACATAATTATGTACCTGCATTTGACATCCATGTATATGACCACTAGGTTCTCCATTTTCCACGAATAAATCCTATAGAAATACTCACACACGAAGGACTTTAGGTACAGGTAATTTTACTAACATACCAATTTTACACTATTCCTTACTAAAAACACCATATTATACCTTTTACGTACTAACACAATGTGTTTATCCAAATTCAAATGGTAGCATAGAGGTTCCACCCACATTCATGGTTTTATATGGCTACATAATATCCTTGACATGGAAACATTGGACTAGACCACCACAGAAGACATCAACACTACAAAATCTTACTTCGATAGCTTTGTCATAGAATGGAACACTAGGCTGAAATTTACAACCACTTCTCATATGGGTCACTCAGGGCTTGATGATCCATGTGTATTGACTTCTTCAGCTATAGTGGTCACCAACACCGACACACATTAAATGAAGAAATGGTTAACCATGTATAATGCCATACGATGTGCATTGCATCTAAATGCCTAAGAAAGAAAGGATGGAAAATATATTGTAAGTACAAATTCCCTTGGCCTATTCAAAACATCTCCACACTTGTGCCAAAACATACATGGGGAACTATACTATACTCCAAATAATAATGATCCAACCAGTTGTTTCAAACCATTCAATTTTGAAATATATAGCTACAAACATAGCTAAGGCAGACTGAAAAATCACCACATGCTAGTAAGAATAGAAAATACTACTAAAACTAAAAGCATTGTGAAGGCTGCATATAGTAAGCTATTTTCCAAAACAAATACTAACCAAGCTATAGGTGCATAGGAAACATGCCACATGTTACTAAAAATATCACTATCAGTATGTAGCCGTACATTTATAACTCTCTCTGTGGGTTTAAAAATGAGTATATTCTGCAACGTTAGCCACTACAAGGATTACTTTCAACATTTTTTTTATGTACATGACAAGACAGACATTCTTAGAACCCTAAAACTTGATAGAATGTGCAAGATCATGGTCATATCATAAACAACAGAAAATAAATCAATGGAAATAGAGATAAAAAGGTAGTTGTTATATTATTTCCCCACACTGCAATCACTCGTACTATTGGGCTGGCAGGATACGAGGACTTTTGTTTCACAAATCTCTTGCTATACAAACCCTTTCATAATATTTTGGATGACATAAGCATATGCAAAGAAACCTTAACCCATAATTGGGATCTATTCCTACCAACATATCAACGTTGGCATATAGAACATGCACCTCCTACTAACTACAACACTGATACAACTAGCTTTAAAGTAGACATGTCAAAAACAAAACTACTACATATGGACGAGTGGGAACTGTTCTCACCTATACCTAATAGGAACCCTCAACAATAGTGACCTAAAACTAATTGGCAAGCGTGGATTTTATCTTACTCACAGTTGGCCACAAACTGCTTGGCGAACAACACACTATGAGAATCAAGCCTAGATTTCATAGAAGCTACCCATATCACCAATACAACCATTCTAACCATAAATCCCCATATTACAAATGCCTACAATTTATCGGTAGAATAACATTGAGCACTCCAAATAATAATCAAACATGCATATGCAAAACCCACCTTATCACCCCTCTACATGATAGTCCAAGGCACAATTGGCACGGGAAAATCATACTTAATACAGAAAATTACAAATGAATGCCACATGCTTCCTAATTCTATGCATGTCAGTATAAAACCATCACATAAATAAGAACCTACATATAATGTATAGCTCTCTAAGCCTTTAGATATGTATACCAAGAATTTTGTAACGTGCATATATATCTACCATTCTCTGCAAAGAAAACATTTGCATTACATACTGAATGTAGCTTGCAATGGTTGATGACATTGGATTTTCTGGCTAGCATGTCCAAATGTGTCACCTCTATATTTCTATTTTTAATCATGCACTTAATCAACTTTGAAATTGTGTTTTATTAGTATGCATCACTTTAAAAAATTTTAAAATTAAACAAGCCAATATCCTCCTTAACTGATTGTTGTACAGATTTCATATGACTACTTTTCCCTCTTATTTCTTTACCATATGTTACATCTATCAGTCATACATTTCAAAGAAATATTACAAATGATATCTTCCATTAATTTTCTGCTCAATATATACATTGTACCTACATTTACACTACCTTAACATTGTTATAATTTTTAAAATTAATATGTTTCTCCCAATCCCATACCATTGTTTGTATATGTAGCATAGATTATTCTGAAGAAATAAACTCTTCCCTATTCCATAGGAAACAAAAAGCACCAGCAATACAAGAGAAATAAAAAAATAGAATCATTTAATACTAAACTTGTCATAATATGTATTGCACTTACTAAACTTGTATGAAATGTAAACCACTGCAATATTTTTTTACAACCAACTTTACAAAACTACAAACACCAAACAAGTACCTTGCATTACATTCCCAACTCCTAATGGCCCATTCACGGCATAATCTTGCTCCTGTCGGAGTGACCACTAGTTGTTAGTGGTTTAATAAGTAGTGGTTATACACTTTTTTGTACATTAATATGGTTTTGGTTTTGGAGAAGGAGAAATGTTGTTTGTAGGAAAACTATTGTTTTTATGTGTCTTAAAATATGTTTCAATTACGATAAGGTTTGTTTTTTTATAAAATGTTTAATTATTTATAGAATTTCACAATAAAAATATTGTAAAGTCTGTTTTTTATTAAAACATTAGAAAGAAAATTTTAATTGTTTATAAATTATATGAATACTATTTATATACGATGAGCGATGTCATATTATATTTAATGTAATTGATTATATAAAATATGTGTATTATCAAGAAATATGATATTAAGACAATTACATTAAATAAAATGTATATTATCATTAAATATGATATTAAGTGTGTGCACATGATTATATAATAGTTTGAATATTTATATTTTAAATAAATATTTGTATGTGGTTATTTGTAAAGTTTTATAAGGCTACCATTATCCGTGCAAGATGCCATGAGGGAATACTCGTCTTCGACTCATGTTCAATTGTTGACATATGTGCTTGCGCCTTTTACTTCTTTAGGGCATTGAGTCATTTCCGACAATCCTTCTTCACATGACCAAGTTTGTGACAATAGTAACACTTCACTTGAAATTTAGGAGAGGAAGTGGTTGTCTCAACTCGTCCGCTTCCACTTTTCTTTAGACTAAGAAGAAAAAGTGCTCTCAGTTGTCCATAACTAGACTCTTGAGCTTGCGTTTGTCTTCGTTCCTTTTGCAACAAGTATAAACTCACCTTGTCAAACATAAGAGTTTGACTCTCAACCATTAAATGGAATGCATTTTTGTAATGGTACCTTCATCCACGGGTGTAGACATTTGGTAGTGAGTGTCTACATATTCGCATAGTAGGAATTCCATAATGTTGGCATCTATGTTTATGCGGGAAGCTAGTGAACCAAAGTTGTCATCCATTTGAAAGTGGCATGCAAGTGGAAATTAAACGTTAGTTAGCAATATTTGTAGTGATTACCATAAATCAAGTTACAATTTTTTATCTAAATCAAAAAATAAGATAGTAAATTAATATGTGGAGCCTAGTTGTAGCCGGTAAAAAAACAAGTTAAGTTTAGATGGAGTATTGTTCACATGACATAGCAGGTGAATTCCTTGGTAGGTAAGTAACTATGTCATGGTCAGAGGTAGGACGTGTTGTAAGTATGCTTCTGATTTTAACCAGAGTGCAACATTATTTTCTTCATGCAGGCATTTGTAATGGGTGTATGAGAAGGCTGGGCAAATGCAGAGGTCGATAAGGGCTCGAAATCGGGACAAGGCTGTGAAGGTCAGGCCTTGTCATTCTTTGCGGCCAATGTCGATGCTAGCTTTATCAAGAGTGAGCCCTTGGGCTTTATGAATAGTTAGGGCCCATGCCATTTTCAATGGTAGTTTTCGGCGGTTACTTCTTGTTATAGGGGGGATTGGTATGTATGTAGGATAAACCGGATCCTAGGTTGGGCCTTTATAGCTATGGAAGTTGACAACAACATACAAAGGAAAGCTTGGGGATGTGATTGCTTTCTTGTACAATATTGTAACAATCTATCCTTGTGCACCATTAACAAGTCCGATTTGTACCCAAAGATTTGTTGTCAACATTGTTTGTTCACCTTCACATAGCAATAGGTTGGTCTCTAATTCTATGTTGCTGCTTTTCCCTGTGTCAGTTTGGTGTGCCTGTTCAGTTGTAGCTATAGCAATTCTGTGTTAAGGGCCTGCATTTTGTACTTGTTATGTACGGTTACCAATGTGTTTGTAGCATAAAGGTACATTGCGGTTTGGAAATTTTCTTCTTCTGTAGCGCTGATATTTGTAGGAGTCCACAACATTAGGAGATTCTAGTCATGCTCTGTAGTAAAGGCATTTCGACATTTGGTAGTAGACTCAAAATGTGGTGGGCAAGGCGGTGCCTTGTTGGCAGAAGATAACATGAAGCGTGATTTTATTCTGAAAAGTTACCATAACATATTCCGTGGGTACTGTAATGTACAAGGGAGTATCTTTAATTGGAGGTAGTTGGGCAAGGTCTCCAACCGGAATAATTGAACGGCCTCCAAAAACTCTTGCATTTGCAAGTAGGAAATGCTTCATGTAAGTGGATATTTATCTTGCATGCAGCCTTCGGCCGATAAAAATCATTTCATCGATGTTATGCATTCCGTATCTAGCGTGGCTTGTTGAAATGTAGTAAGAATTTTCCCTCAAAGAGGGGTAACTTCAGCTATTGGTATGTGGATCGCAGTGTGTATTGTTCTGCTAGAAATGTTGAATGCTGCAAGTCCTGTTAGAGCTAGGAGGAGTAAGCGGTGGCACGGAGGTTGCTTTGTGTGAGTGGAAATCTTTGGTTGTGCATTTACATGGGTTAAGATTATTTGTAATGCATCTTTTTGTTCTGGTGATAAGGCACAACCATCTATAGGTTTGGTAGAAATAATGGTGCAATTATTTCGGTGGTGGAGCGAGTAATGTGTATGAAATCTCCCCTATTTCATGTAAGTGGTTAACGGTAGTAGTGTGTGGCCAAGTGTGTGAAAGGTCAAAATCACGCTTCCTAATTATGCCTACTTAATTGATGTTGATAACCCCCGTAGGGTGTAAGCTTGAAAACACCTCCCATTTTTCCATCTCGAGTTGTGGTGGGTGCATCACGGTAACTATCGAGCTCATTGTAGACAAAAATTGGGTTAGACTCCCCTCGAGTCCCTCGTCAAATAACCAAATATAACACACTCATCTAACCATGGTCCCTTATACTCCACACTAATAATAGTTTAACTAATTTCATTAAATTAATCCATGTCCTCACAATATTTATTATTTAATTATCCTAATTAAGATAATTCCCACACCACCACCTCACCCTAAGACTATTCTTAGTATGTTGCCATAACTAACTAAGACCTAACTAAATCCTAAAAATCAAAGCCTACATTCCCTCTAACCACATTCCCGCCCATTAGAAAAGAATCTTCCATTCTAATCCATAAAAAGAAACTAACTGGATCCAAGAAATCAAGCAGATCTGCCCATTTTAGTAAACCTAGGAAATCCCGCCCTAACCGACATCGGTCACCCATAAATCGATGTCGGTAAACCCCGAACTATCATCGCTACCTTTTATTCCCTTTGGTAACCTTATTTCGAGGTTGGCACATTTATGAGAGCAAGAGAGAATAATCACATCTACATGCAATCAGAGCGAGCATCCATTCATACCCAGACATCCACAACCATCTAAGTCAAGATCTGATTTAGCCAAGCAAGGAGGAAAGCCCAGGCAGCTCAAGAAAGAGTCTCCTATCAACCGGTGGCCCTTCACAGGAGAAATATCTCACCACCATCTCCTATCTGCATCCATAATCGACTGGTAGAAAATTCCAAGTAAGTATACTACTCTATTTAGTCCAGTTTTGTTTGAATACTTTTAGTATTTAGATTCTTCTGTGTGTTATTGCTTTCCTAGCCACTCATAGGTCCTCTCTGGTAACTATCCCCTATACTTCTTTTAAAACCCCTCAAAACCTTGTCCTAGTAATCCAACACTCCATTCCAGCCTTCCAACCCTTTGTGAAATCACAAAAAGAACAAAAATTTGTTCTCCGCAACATCTCCCATTTTCCCACGGTCATCATGTCGATCTCCTAAAGCTGCCGTCAGTTGAGCCTATACCGACATCGGCTTACCTACCGGATACTACTCCTTTACTACCATTCACCAACTTAACCCATAGCTCCTCCCAACTTAACCAAAACCCATCCAGACATGCCCACCGACCTGCATTCCTATTCACACCTCCTAGACACCTCACTCAATTTCCCATTAACTTGGATAACAGAACCAAACCCTGTTCTTGACCCCTTGTCATTTCTTTAGCGACCGCCATCGGTCACAATTAACCAACATCGGTTAGGAATCGACCGACATCGGTCTCTGTGTCTGTTAACATAGTACAAAACAAAAACCTACCTACTTACTCCCAACATACCTATAATCACCTGTGACCTTCATCAGATCTCTGTCAGACCTACAGAAACCTAGAACCATTTACGACCTTCGGATCTGATCCTAACCTAGCATGTTAGATTAGATTTTACTTATTGTGTTTATATGAGATGCCTAAATCATATTGACTACAGTAGGACAACATTTACCTTATTTCTTGCATTAATTTGTTTACAATAGTGGATTGACAGCCATCTAGGGAGTATCGTACTTCTGGATCTAACATATGCTAGGCACCCACCGCATATATCTTGTTTAAAATTCATTTGGTGGTCTTTTTGTTTATTTTAGGTAGTTCCTCCCAGCTAAAAGGAAGCTCTCACAGTCAAATGTGGATCAAGAAGTCATACGCGTGTAACAACCTTCAACCGGCTTTAATAGGTATTCCTCCTAGCCCTTTTGCCATTATCTATTTTGTCACATTCCAAGAAACGTTCTAAGAATCAGGTGAAACATTTTGGCACGTCCCAAAGAGCACCCATTCGGGGTTCCTTGCATTTATTTATTCCTAGGTGAAAGTTGCATGTTTGTTTCCTTTCCGAAAGGTTCTCACATTAAATTTCTCCCCTGGAATCTTCTCTTCTTTCTATTGTCTCAAAGTAATCGTGTTTTGGTGCTATAAAAAGAACTCTTCTTCTCTTTCATTTGTACTACATTAGTGAAAGATCATATTCTCTCTTGTTCATCTTTTGTGACATCAAATTTAATATTTCGATTTGGGCTTAAAATTAATGGCATTTCATTCTTGTATGCTGCATTAGTGCACATTAAATGAGGGCAACCTATACATTGGAAGTCATGCCTAGCTGATGGTTGACAAAAGAATCATAGAAAGCACATTCTCTCTCTCTCTCTCTCTCTCTGAGTCTTACCAAACTGCACAAATTCAAATTAACACATCTTTCTTAAAAACATCTTACCTAGGAACATCTGTCAGTGATCACACCTGATTGACCGGTACTCCCACTGTTGCTTCTGTTGAGTCATTATCTTAGGAGATGGCCCACCCCCACCATAACATACCTAAAACCTCTCCTTTTAGATATCCTTCTTCGTAGGACACCTTCCCAACCAAAATATTTTGTTCTAAATACACACAGTCAGTCCTTAATAGCATAAGCTAAACAAACATAATAGAAAAAGCACTTTTAGGATCATATTTTTCTTAGTGTTTCTGTTTGGCTTGTGTTTTGAGGTGAGAGGACATGTTCTTCATATTTTTATTTCTCCTTGCATGCTCCTCATCATAGTTGGTGTATTCCAACTTCATCTGACTGTTCCTAGACCCCATTTTTATCATTCTTAGAGTTCTGGGTTTGATTCCCACACTAGATTTTAAATCACAACCACCTTTTTCAATTTCATAGTAACCATTTTTGGTCTAGTGACCATTGTCGTTAACCTCGACCATCACTTTGGTTTTATCCACACCGGTTTTTACTATTCTTTTGGTTAACCTACCCAAAAGGACACCTGCTTCATCTTCTTTATTATTCGAGTCTCTGTAACTCTCAGTATCTTCTCTGTTCTGATAAAATCCATCCTATAGCTTATCTACTTAGTAGATTATTAGTCTTTTTCCTTGTTTGGAAAACTATTCTTTTTCACAATGACTGACCATGGTTACCTCTGACCGACATCGGTTTACCTAACTAGCATCAGTTAGCTTGTGTAGTTTTCCAGCTAACATTTTAACCCAATCCACCTACCACTGCTTGTTTTTCCTATTTCTGTTATATTTATGTGTCATTTACAAAAAGCATTCCTACCAAATGAGTACTTGTTCACATGGTGCTGAATCGTAGCCAAGAAAACACCATCATATTCCACGCTAGTTTTCAACCAATCCCACCTAGTCCTTTACCACCTTCCATTCTATCACCCATGGATCCTACCCAACCTATCACCATCACCACAGGTGTTGAGGAGTTCACACGACTCCTCGACCAAAACATTTTGCCTTACGCTTATGTCTTTCCCACTCGTCCACTCAAGATGCCTCGGGTCAGTTGATATATGACATGCCCGTATCTATCCCCCGACACTCGTTCCTACTTCTACGTCAACCCCTTCTAGCTCCGCACTACCCACACCTACCTTGCCCCCAGTCATTTTATAGCTAGGCCCTATACCTTCTATGACCACTGCATTTGCCACATCTATTGCACCCGCAACATCCACTATACCTTTTTCAACCACCCAGAACATAACCTCATCCATGCCTATTGTCTCACATATACCCATAGCAACACAACCACCCTTGGTGTCGGTGACCCCTACCCCATTTCAAAACATTGTCCTTTCTATTCCACAGTCCTTATCCCCCATCACTACTAGAGTCACCTTGACCCTTCCACCTTCATATATGTACTATTAGTAGCCTCTCGTTTCATCTATCATTCATTCGGGTATGTGCCCCTATCTCGTTCCTCATTCTCAACCTACCTATTTAGCATCACCATATACTGGAATGCCACCTCCATCATATGTCCAACACCAACCCTCTTATGCTACAGGAGGTACCCATCCATCAATGCCTACCAATGACCTCATCAAGTTAATGATGGACAAGATGTAGACACTAGAGGCATCGGTTTCTGGCTCACGTAATTCTCTCACCTATGATGAAATTTGTAATGAGCCCATACACCCATCCATTCCTATTCATCCATATCCCGTACATTGGGAGATACCTAAATTTAACCTCTTCAATAGCAAGGAGGACCGGCAATAGCACTTGCAGTCTTTCAAACATGGGTGTTATCTGATCGACCATGATGACACTTTACTTATGAGAACCTTTCCCATGTCTCTGACTAGACCTGCATTATACTGGTATAATGGATTACCTAGACATTCTATCTACTCATTTAATCAGGTAGCCCAAGCCTCCTTGGATCACTTCTCCATTTACGTTGTTAAGAAGGTTACCATGACTGATATCTACTCTACGCATCAATATGACGAGGAATCTATCACATTATTTTTCACTCGCTAGAGTAGCCCGATCAATCAACTCACATTCCAATTACCACAAACCGAACTCGTCGAGCTCTTCACATGGGATTTTTCTAGACATATTTCACTCGACCTGCAGGGGAAGACTTTCTCGAACCTTTGATGAAGCATTCACCATGGCATGAAAGCTATAAATTTAGGCCATCGAAAAAAAGAATATCCAACTAAAAAATAAGAATGCGGCATTTAATTCAAATTATACCTCTTCTTCTTCGAAACCACAAAATAATTATTCAAAAGCCAAGGGAACCACTGACGCAGTGGTACTCAAGGTTGGCCCAACTCATCCATCAAACCAGGCTAAGCTCTCATCTAATCTTTCCCCTGTCTAGACTTTTCAATTCAGGTGAGAACAATGGAAATACACCCCAATTGGAGAGCCTTATTCTTCTGTTTTAGAAAATCTCATTAAAGATGGGGCCATCACCCTTCCTCCTATAAAACCACAAAATAGTTTTGATCCTACTTTCCCCACACCTGCATGGTACAAAGAGCACGAATTCTGTAACTATCATCGGGTAAAAGTTCATAATGATGGCAATTGCATCACTTTCAAGAACATTTTCCAAGAAATGCTTGAGAATGATGAGTTAGTATTGGATAATCCAAATGCATCTACCAACCAAAACCTACACATTTTCAAGAAACCATTTCCTAATCACGCCCCCTCTTCTAACAAAATTAGGGAGACCTCAAATAATGATAGCAATACCCACAATGTCCATGCTATTTTCAAGGACGCACTAGTTGCTTCCCGCCTGCCCCATATTCCTTTCATAGAAGAAATCCTATCCCGAATTCCTCCACCTACACATGAACCCACTTCACCTATTCCTCCACCCATAGAGGAACACCCTTCATCTCCTCCCTCACCTGTGAAAGATCCTTCTATTAACATTGAAACCACTTCACCTTTGGCTTCTCCACCTAGAGAGCCGTCACCAGCAGTACCTCTTCAAACCATGGGAGACGCTTGTTCATCTCCTCCACCCATGAGGATAACCCATCATCTCCTCCACCTATCAAATATCCAAAGTAGAAATGTCTTTACCTCTAGGTGACCATTCTCCATCAATCACCAAAGATCCCGACTTACTTTTGGCTCTCTTACCCACAGAGGCTGAAGCTAGCGATTTCCCTATTTCTAAAACACATTTTATGGGAATCGCCATTAGATCCACATCAACCTCACCCATAGTAGTTTCGTTCTCATGCTTAGCCAATCGCCTAGATTATGTTGATAGATCCTTACTTTGGGGGCATCTTCTACTTCATGTCTCAACACAAATGTAGATGTCACTTGCTGACACCTCCACTATCTATCCAAAAGTGTTTCGCCAACCGAATCCCGAACACAACCACAATTATCACAAATTGACCCATAACACCACTCATGGCTTAACTCAAATTTCTACCCATAAACCAACATGCATCTACATCCAAGCCCTTGCCTACATAATCTTCCTTTCCTAAACATATTACTACTTTAGGGGTCATACCAACGGCTAGCCTTACTCAACCACCCATAATATTAGATTTAGCCACATCTTCCAAAAATAATACCAAATTTAATCCGGCCCTAAAATAAAGAATCAATCTCCTAGATCTCATACCCCAACCTCGCCAATCACACCCTTATCACCTTCACCCCTTCCGTCCATCCTAGGACCTCACCCCTCGACCCTGGCTAAGAAACCTCCATCTACTGGTAAACCAAGGATGCAACAACCCATTTCCCCATCGCAGACCTCTAATATAACCAAGTTCCCAACATAACTTCTGCCCACACCTGTAACATTTTTACCACCCATACCTCCAATACCATCAATAAATTCTTCACTACCCATGACACTTCCTTTACTCTCACACCTCCTGCCCAACCTACACCATCTACCTCCACAAAACCTCGGTTACCCCCATGGGTAACCCGCCCTCTTCCACCATCCAATTTTCCCTCTACATCTCGTGTGCCCATATCACCTTTACCCAAGAAGGTTTAACCTAAAGGCAAAAATCTACTACTCTCTAATAAGGGAGTTAAACCAACCACACACTCTATTGCCACTCATTTACCATGCCCCTACCCAAGTAGATACGACCAACAACTAAGACCACACCACACAAAAAGTTAGTGGCCTAACCCACTCCCCCTCTTGCAAAGCCTCTTCATATACAAATCAATCGCACTGCACCCAAACCCACATTCACCTCCCATTGTGATCCACTAGTGGGATCCTATGCCAAAATCTTAACCAATCTCCTAAAAAAAAATTCATCACATTACCACCTCTCGTGCCTTATGACCCACTCAAACCCAAACCAAAAGGGTTTGATGAAACCAAAATTTGCACCTACCATCGTGTGCCAGGACACGATGTAGAGAACTGTAAAGCTTTGAAAGCCACTCTTGTCCAGTTATGTCCTCCTAAAGAAAACTTTGATGATGATGATCTTCTTGATGAGGACCCCATTTTTCTAGCACCAATTTCCACAGTTCTTCCCTCACTACCTACTCAGTGACCAAAATCTCCACCCCCACAACTCTTAGATCCATCCCCGAGATTCGAAATTAACATGGTTCGTATTAGAGAACTTACCAAACCTCCACCCAAATGTCAATGTGCCCAACTCATTTCACAAGGTTCCTTCCCACCTCTTGGCTTCTTCCTTTCCTTTCATTACACCAACCATGGATCACCTACTTCATCTACCTCCCCGCCTCAAATCAACATGATCCATGTTGCTACCCGCACTCAGAAGGACAAAGGAAAAGAAAAGGAAACCGACCCACAAACCAACCCTATACCCAACATACCATCTACACCCACACCTAAAGTCAATATCTATGGCCCTACATATCCTATTTCTAAAGGGGTTGCACATCACACGAACCTCAAACAATTACACCAAATCCTCCCTCAAAATGTCCCTATATGACCTTATCCAAACCTCTGAATCCCATCGTCAAGCTCTCATGGAGGTTCTTTAGTCTATTGAGGTTTTACTCGATGCCCTACACCCATAGCCTCCATTATTACACCTCATCATCATGTAGCTTCTCTCACTAAATTACCACCTTCTTCTACACATCCACCTACTCACCAAGTAGCCACCCTCGCCTTCTCGGATGAGGTGATTTCACCACACCAAATAAATGACCCCGACCCAACCCTTTTCATCTTTTTCCATATTGATAATATATGCATACAACGTGTTATGGTCGATGGGGGGGGCACTAGCATCAACATCATCTCCTCCCATGCATTCGACCAAATGTGCATACCCAAAAATTACATGCATAAACATCCCAACATGTTATGTTCATTTAATGATGCTATCACTTCTACACTTGGCACCATTGTCCTCCTTGTTCATGTAGGCCCCCATACTGGTCCATAGTTATTTTATGTCTTGGAGGGGGAATTTCAATATAACCTATTGCGTGGTAGACCCTAGATTTGTTTTATGGGTTGCGTTCCTTCCAATTTGCATTGTTGTGTGAATTTTGAGCATGAAGGACACACCTATACTATTTTGGCTAACCCATCACCTTTCAAAACCCGAAACACAATTTACCATTCCTCCATCCTACCTCAACCGCACCTAAATCCTCCATTCCTACCGCTGCCACAACCTCCACGGCCGACCCGTCAGCCTCCCAATCAGCTAGCTCCACCTCCAATCCAACTTCTAACACATCATCTATCCTAGCTACCCACATATCGACCACCAATCCCTTAGAAGGAATTTTTCAATGCCTTGAGCACACTGGGGGAGTATTTCCTATATAATGCCAACACATTCCTTACCCCACAAGAGTACGGAAGCCTTCGCCAACACCCTCACTATGATCACCACATAGGAAAGCATATCCTTTATGGTCCTCCCCAACTTCACATCAATCTCACCTATGGGGAACTTGATAATTCAACTTATACACCTGAACCACCATCACAAACCCACCCCTTTTTGTTGACCTCCATTCACTCACCAATTGCAGCTTCACCCACACCTTCCTACATCGATGTGCGTGGAAAGGTTTTGGTTTTGGATTTTATGAGAAAGGTCATCACAATTATTCCATGTATTACCCAAAAACATAAAGACCATAGTGGTATCGGCTTTGTTGAACTACCTACCAAGAAGGCACGCATTGAACTTATTGATGATAAAACCCTTCTCCACCTTCTTCACCGCTCCATGTTATTCACCACCTTCACTAATAGAGTCGATGGATTCGTAATCCATTCCTCCTAATTTTTTTTTCATAAACACCATTTTCTTGGGGATTTTGACTTATCAACGCGAGGGTGAGGCTCCCTCTTCTTTTCCCTTCCTATATCCTTAAATGATCGATGATGATACACCTTATATTAATTTCGCTCAATGTCAGGTGATGAATCTACACTCACCTATCTTAGTGCGAAGATTCTTATATTCACTAGTTGTTACCATCTAAGACACAAACCATGTTTCATGAATAGACTATCGAAATCAACATCCATACTTAAGACGACCCGCACATTCTAAAGATCAGCCAATCTTTGATCATTTTGAAAAGGAAGCCATCACTTCTTTTCTCAAAAACCATAACTATGCTTTCACTTTGTCTTAAGTGACATGCTCGATATTGGCCCCACCATAGTGGTCCACAATATCGTAACCATTATCGATGCTAAACCCATAAAAAAAAGTTACGGAAAATGTACCCTCACATTGCTCTTCTCGGTCAAAGAAGAACTTCAACGCCTTCTTTCTATTTCCTTCATCTTACCCATTGATTATCCATGATGGATTTCTAAGATTGTCCCCTGTCACTAAGGTGATAGGGGAATTTGCATTTACATATATTTCTATGACCTCAACTTAGCTTTCCCAAAAGATGACTTTCCTCTACCGGTATTGACCAAATTGACCTTGTTGCTGGTCACGAGATGTTATCACTCATGGATGGTTCCTCGTGTTATAACCAAATATTTCTTACCCAAGAAGATCAACACAAAACTACATTCATAACCCCTTGGGGGACCTTCTGCTATCGAGTCATGCCTTTTGGCCTTAAAAACGTTGGTACCACATATTAGCGGACTATGACTTACATCTTCCATGACATCATGCACCATATATTGGAAGATTACGTAGACAATCTCCTTTCCAAAACTAAACACCGCTCCGAGAACCTCACCATCCTAAAACCATCTTTGACTGCCTCATTAAGTATTGTGTTCACCTTTTTAGCACCCAAATTGATTCTCCTTCAAAGTCTGAGTAGCATCATAGATTTGGCAGGAAGGTTAGAGATAGATCATAGTGATTCATTTTGTAGCTAGGGATGGGATCTAACTGGCCCTCTGTCACTCAGATGTGGAGAAATGGATAGCACCCTGAAGAGGATTTGATCTATCCTCACTACTTTATGGTTGTGCCTTTCAACCAAGTTGAGAAAACCCTTTTGTAGCCTTTGTTGTTTATGGAGGAGATGGGGGATTCCTACCTTGTGAAGTGTTTAAGGAGACCTTGAAGAAAATATGATCAATACAACAAAACCTAACTCTCATGAGTTGTCACTTTAGATAATGGAGATATTTTCTAAGAAAGGTTCAGGCCACTAAAGACAATGAAAACCTGAGTGTTTTTGCATGTTTTGGTAATAGAAATTGTGCATTTGTATACACACAGGAAAAATAGGGGTGGTATGGGTAAGATTTTTTTTTTTTGAATGATTTTGGTGGGAGGTGAGGCAGATAAAGTTGATTATACCATATCTTAGAGAATCTTTACAAAAATGGAGATCTTGAATAGCGAGAATGCTTCAGATAGTAGCTAGGATGTCCCTTTAACTAGAATATGTGCTTTAATGGAGGCCTAGATCAACTCTTTTCACACAAATTTCAAGGATCCAAAATGAAGGCTCAAATTGGAAAACTTAATCGAACATTATCAATCTATGTTTCATCATGCCTAAGATACCCTCAAAGGCTAACAAATAATCGTATAATCATGCTTTAGGAGTCATAGTGATTTTAAATTTGTTTATTTCACTATCAAATGAAAGCACTTCTGATAAATGAAATTGAAAATGCCACCAAACTATCACAAAGATAAGATCTTGTGTGATTCACATAGATTTCAAGGTAAGAATTCAATTGGAACAAGAAAAATACTTGTAGACATTCATAAATGAAGCAAACACAAATTTTGCCCAAAAATAACACAGATTAATTGAATTTTGATTAAATTTATCAGAAGGGGAAACTTTCTTGAACAATATCAGAGCTTGTCAATGGCTGTACACTTACAACCACCTTGACATGATCAAATTTAACACAAAAGAGATAAACAAGTTTCTTCAGGAAGTCTCTCAGAAAGACGGGTTCTATTAATATTTTTCTTAGAAAATCAGTTCCCGACCTCTTACACTCCAACCTTCCAACCTCCAACCTATTTCATGGCAAAAATCATGCCATTTATAATATTTTACAACAGATTTCCCCCCCAAAAAAAAAAAACCAAACATTGAGTGCACTTTAGGTGCTCGCCATGATCCTAATCGTGATTCCTAATCAAATCAGTAAAACATTGTCAAGTTCTCGGGGTAGATCTCTTCGAACATCTCCTACATTCAACTCCTTCCTCTGGTAGATCACTCTTCCTTTTACTTGCCAACCACTTCTACCCCTAATCTATCCAATCTAGTTCTTTGCATGCCTAGGAAGGAAAAATGGAAGATCATATCGAGCCCAGAGATTAGATCTCATCTTAATGGTAAAAGACATCCCCAATTTTTTTCTCACCAAACCAAGATATCAACAAGTATTTCGTGTGCCAAGGAAAGAAAAATTAGGTCGAATCCAATAGTCATATTGCATATTTAATGGTGAGATATGTTTACAGACCTTCCCCACCAAACCAGGCTACCAGATTAATGTTCCTCTTCATTTGGCATGCAAGAGACTCCAAGAAATGATAAAAACCACAAGAATATGCATCCCTAGGAGCTCTAGAGTGAAAATGGTAGAAAAATTAGATACAGATGCACAACTGCCATTGATTTCTATTTTGAATTTAGACCATCCACGTGGGAGATCCATTTTAAATGGGCTGCGGGTTCCTTTTTTCTTTTGCAACTTTTGGAAAAAGTAAAATTTTCACATTTTTCTCCACACCTCCACCCTTGAGAAATGAGCCTGACGTGTGTCCTAAGGTGGGCCCCAGAGGAACCATGGCCAAATTCTTTATTTCACCTCTTTTTTGGAAAAAGGAAAAATTTCCAAGTTTCCCCAGTAGCACCCCCCTCCACTTCTAGTCTCGTAATGTGGCTCCTATCGGAACCATGCTTCATTTTACACTTTTAACTCTTTTCTCCACAAAAGGAAAATTTTCCAAATTTCCCCGAAATTCCGCACCTCTGCCATTGACCGTGTTAAAATTTTGGCTATTCTCTATCGGATCTACGAGCCATTTTGATGTTTTAATCCTTTTAGTGATAAGAAGAAAAAAATCCAAGTTGCCTTTGATGGTCCACTTCCTCGCCTCTTTGAATTTTCAAAGCCAACCTTGACCCTTCTCTTATCGGGCTTGTGGGCCATTTTGATATTTTAATTCTTTAAGAGGAAAAAGTCCAAGTTTCCTCGATGGTCTGCTTCCCCACTTTTGACTTTTCAAACTGCCACATGTCATAATGGCACATCTTGAGATGGTCCCCAAAAGTTGAGACCTTGAATGAGCACGGGCTCACCACATGTCCTAGCCCGAAAAATCTATTTGAAGGCTTAAATCTTAGCAGAATGTGCCATGTTGCAAGGTCCCGAGGAAATCTCCTTTGGTCGTAGAAAATGTCCAATAAAAATGCAAAGTGAGCGGAGGCCTCCAAGTGTCCTCCCGGCACTTCTTAAAAAAAAAAAAACTCAAGGGTCGGTTCTCAAACATGTGTAGTTCCTCCACATGTCCTGTGCCTCTCAAAATATTTTGAAAAAGACTATGTATAGGAAGACCCGACAAAAACCTCGACATGTCTTCATGGCACAATTTTAAAATGGTGCCCAAAGCGGATACCCTAAATGAGCCTGGGCTCATCACGTGTCCCTATCGCGCCAAATAGTATTGGCCTACATAAAATTTTTTTATCTAATTTTGGGCTAAGCAGCAGAAACCTCCATGTGTCCTCCCGACGCAAATCCAAGGCCAACCAAAAATAAAATATTCAAATGAGTGTTGTTCTTAAACATAGATAGGTTATCAAGTTGAGGTGATTCATAAAATTTTGAAGTACCTCGCCGAGTCACATCCAACCAAAAGAGGCCATGTTTCCCGTTGATGCAAGGATGTAAATTTGAGTGGGAGAAATGCCCGTCAAATCGTAAAATGTAGAAAAATGACCATTTGAGTCTGGAGATGAAATTTTCTCCAAGGACAGACAATATACAAATGTTACAAGGCTCAAATACATTCCTCTCGATCTACATCTATTAATTTTTCTCAAGAATTTAGGAAAAAATGACAAGGACCGTAAATCCCGATCATGTGGAAAGAAAAAAGAATAGGAGAGCCTAACTTTTAGATGAACAAAGAATGGGAGACCCAAATTATAGACCCTTTCCAGACAAACAGAGAAAAAAGGAAACAACCATGGATCCATACGTGATCCTCGACCCAGGAATGGATTGATTACGGCAGAAAAAGGAAGGTAGAGACTTCTCGGGCACAACACGGGGAGATAAAATATGAAAAGGTCATAAATTGATAGATTTTCAATGGCAAAATTAGGCGAGACTATTTTGATCACCAACATTGGCTCCGACTCAGGGATGGGCACTCCCTGCGAGTGCCACAAGAAAAAGGTAGACCAAGTGCCAAAATATCCATTAGGAAAAGGAGTCAGCTTGTAGAGCAAAGAAAAATAGATCCATCACCCAAAAATGAACAGAAAAAACTAACAAAAATAGGTCACCAAGGACCAAAACGAGTAAAAACATAAAAATAGAAAACAAACCAACAAACTATACACTATTGACAGATGATTCTCATCTTGATTACGGGAATCAATCAAGGAAATGTTTCGAGATATCTACCATTAACAGAAAAATTGAGCAATTCTCCATCTAAGTCCTTCAGGAAGAAGGTATGTTCACCAATCCTAATATCAATGGAATAAGGGCCCATCCATAATGCATCAAAATTGTCATGCTTTCCCTTATCTTCATTCCTGCTATCCCATAGCAGCACAAGATCTCCAACATTGAAAGCTCTGGGAGTGACCTTCTTGTCAAATAACTTCTTTAGCTTTTCTTTGAACTTTACATGCCTTTGGTGGGATGCCCTCCTTTCTTCATCAAGTTCAACAATCTGTTAATACGGGCATCATATGGACTTACTTCTTGATCTTCTAGTTGTTGAATGAATTGATATGAGGATAATTACATATGTAGGGGTAGTAGGGCTTGAGTTCCATACACCAACTCAAATGGACTCTTTCTAGTTGCTCTTTTAATAGTAATTCGGTTAGCCCAAACAACAAACTTCAACTGCTCACCCCATTTTCTCTTGTTAAGCTCCAAGGTTCTTCTGATAATCTTCAAAAAAAATTTATTACTAGACTTAGCTTGTCCATTTCCTTAGGGATTATAATTAGAGGCATATGTCAAATTTATCCCATATTCTCTACACATTTCCACCAAAGGTTTAGCTCTAAATCTCATGGCATTGTTGGCAAAATTTTGACTGGCACCCTAAAACTTGTAGATGACATGGTTCAAGATGAAGTCCATGACAATTTGGTGTGTTTCCTCTTGGTGGGGATGGCCTCCACCCACTTGATAAAAAGTAATCAATGGCTACAAGAATCCACTTATGGCCATCACTTGAAGGGTCTGAAATCTCACCAATGAAATCCATTCCCCATTGCTTGAATGGGGCTTCAATGATACAAGCTACAAAGGAAAGGAGCACAAGATTTCAGTCTTCCAAAGAAGCACTGAAACTCTCACATCTTCTAACCAAAAGAGTTGCATCCTTGAAGATATTTGGCCACCAATAACTAGCCCTCATGATCTTGTGTGTTGTGACTTTTCCAGCAAAATGCCCCCCACAAACTCCTCCATGGAGATCAATAATTATCTTGGGGGATTCATCTTTAGTAATGCACCTTAAGAGGACTCCCTCGGGGTTCTTCCAAGCTAACCCATAATCAGTAATGACATATTTCTAGGAAGCCATCTTAAGGGCCCTTTTCTGGTTCTTACCCAAATACTTAGTGCAATATAAATGTCTCGAGATAAAAATCACATCCTTGTACCACTCAAAACTCATGAGTTTTTCAAAGAAATCCACCCTTCTTTCTTCTACATCATTCACCTTAATAGTTTGCAAGTTTCTCTTAGCCATAAGCTTAGCCAAGCCCAAACCTCTCACCAAATTTGTAGTTTAGATGTCCATGTCATATTCTTACAAATTGTTCACCCATCTCGCATCTCTTGCTTAAGACCTCCATATCTCGATAAGATGTCTTTGACCATGGTGTGGGAATATAAGAAACAATTTTGGAACTCGAATGTAAGGCCTGAAAACCTTTGTTTCTTTCACCAAATAAAATGCTTGTTTCTCCATAATAGTGTATTTCAACTCAGCCCCTGCAATGCCTTACTAAAAATGCAATTGGCCTCTCAGCCCCTTCATCATCCTTCTGTAATAGGACAGATGCAATAATGTTTTCTAAAGCAAAGGAAAATAATTGGAAAGGCTTCTTATAATCTAGAGCTGCTAAAATAGGGGCATGATTTAATGCCTCCTTGATCCCACTGAAAGCTTGAATGGCATCCTCCTCCCATTTAATAACATGGTCCTTCTTTAGCATGGAAGTAATTGGAATGGTCAACTCAACAAAGTTTGATATGAACCTTCTGATGAAGTTTATCTACCCAAAGAAGGACTGAATTCCTTTCTTGGTTCTTGGAATTGGGACCTTGCTGATGGCCTCTACCCTTTCTAGATCAATCATTACCCCCTCTTGTGACACAATGTGACCAAGAAACTTTTCCTTCTGCACTCCAAAATGGCACTTCTTTGGATTGAGTGAAATGCCATACTCTCTACATCTCATCAACATCTTCTCTAAGTGCAGCAAGTGATCACCTCACTTTCTAGAGAACACAGTCACATCATCCTGATAGACAAGCAATAAAATCATTGATGTAACTAGAAAAAGCAACATCCATTGCTCTTTGAAAGGTTTCTCTAGCATTCATCAGACCAAAGGGCATCCTGACATACACATAAGTCCCCCAAGGAGTGGTAAAGGTTGTTTTAATTCTTTCTGATTCTTTCACCACAACTTGGTTATAACCAGAGAAACCACCCAGGGTAGAAAGTAGCTCAGAAACCAGTCACTAGCTGCAACATGTTTTCCATGTTTGGTAAAGGATAATTATCCTTCATTGATGCTCTTGTTCAAATTTCTAAAATCCACACACATCCTAATGTCACCATTCTTCTTTCTAACTAGTACTAGATTTGCAAACCAGAGATGGAATAATCCCTCCATCTCTCAGTTTCTTTAGTTCTTCTTGCATTTTGAGAGATAGGAGCGGATTGATTGGTATCTTTTCTACCTGAATGATTTTGTATTAGATTCCAAGAGAATCTCATGTTGAAACAGATCTTCTTTGTATGCCTTTAGTTCAGAATAAGTCCAAGCCATGCAATCTTGATATTTTTTAGCAATTAGAAATTGGAGTATTTTTCCTCCTTGCTGAGATTGCTTCCTAGCTAGATCTTCCTTGGTTTCTCCTTTGTGCTAGGTAATCTCCTCAATATCCCTCGAGGCTACTATGTTTTTTTACTAATGCGATCAACATTATAAATTTGGATTCAAGAGCAACCAACCCTCTAGGAATGGTATTAGTGTTTACTTGGATGATGCCTTTGCCAAAGAAGGTTTCTTTTCCCTCTGATACACACACCATTAGCTCCTAATCAATACATTGGTCAAAAAACTCCCCTTTGTTCTACAGAAATCTTCTGACCCGTTTATCATCATCAAAAACTTTCCAATGCTTAATGTTGTTAGGGACATATGGCGTTGTCAATACTTCAACATCATATTCACAATATGGGTACATTACACAATTATCAAACCGAGATCCCAACACGAAAAGATTTTCTGTCAAATCATTAAACCTCCTATCATGATGCACAATGTTGAATGAATCAAACATATCAATGAAATCCCAAACTGCATGCTTGTATTATTTCATTCACTGATTTTTTATGGCATACAGTTTTCTGACTTCCTTGACAATTAATTATGAATCTCCTTTGAAAATGATGTCTTTAACACCATATTTCCAAGCAATCCTCGGACCTAAACAATGCCTCATACTCAACAGTGTTATTAGTACACTCAAAGTTGTGTTTGAAGGAAAAGAAAAACTTTTCCTGTCTTGGAGAGATCGAAACAACACTAGCACCATTTCCAAATGTGGAACAAGCTCCATCAAATAATAAAGTCCAAGGAGAGCCTACCCTTTGAAGATACTTGCATTCTTCAATTTTGTGCTCTTTTCCATCAGCATATCCTATGAATTTATCAACATCAACACTTGTGTACAATACCTCATAAGATGCATTGTTGGGATCCTCAATAAGGTGCAACATTTTATTTTCCCCATACAACTTGACAAGGCTGCCCTCAATTGGGATGGTGGCATATGACATATCCATTTGAACACTCCCACCAACACTTGCAGCCCATTTTCTAGATAACAACATACCCCACTGTCCTGGGCAGTCAATAATAACTACATCAAGCTTCAGGTCATTGCCTAGATAGGTTCAAGCAAGTACCACCGACCTTTCACACATCCCACCACTGGCACCTCTCTGGAGACCATAGTAGTACACTTCCCATATGCTATTGTTACCTTAATATTCAACTCATTCATAACTTCCAAAGGCATGAAATTACATGATGCCCCTGAGTCAAACACGTTTTGTTGTGCAAGAGCTTTCATCCTTAATGATCGAGTGGTGAAGAATGGATCCACATTTAGCCGAGAGTCCACCGAGGATGTCCCCGGATAAAACTTAGGTGGTTCACCTAGTTCCTCCAACATTGGTGGTATTTCTAACTCTTTAATGACTAGGGGAGTTTCCACAATGTTTATATTTCTACCCAAGGAAGTCTTCTCCTCTTTCAGCCCCAAATATTTGAAATCCCTTTTCTTTTGCTCAGAATCCTAAGCAACTCAACAATTTGAACTGAGATTTTGATCTGACTCAAGACTTGGGTAATATCATAAGGGGTAGAATTTTCCAAGGCAACATTGGAAGGAGGGCTGACATGTTCATTAGATAGTACAATACTTTTGACATCTTGGGAATTAGGAGGGGTATGAGTTTTGTTTGGAACAACAAGGCCTTTGGTAGATGCATCTTTCTTAGGAGCCTCTTTAGGAATATTTGAAAGCAATGGAGTCTTTGGCTTGGCTTGAGGCCTTGTACCTTTGACAACCCTACTCCTTGTGTTGTGTTCCTTTTCTTGAGCCACAAAAACATTCATCAATAACTGTCTATCCTCCTCATATGGGATTCCTCCATCATACTTCTTTATCATTAAAGCTCTTAGATATTCAAAGTCATTATTGGGTAGTTCAAAATCTTGTACAACATCTACTTCTAAAGTACGAGAGGGAGTAAGAGTAGGTACTTGGTGGATACAATCCTAAAATTCAAAAGCATTTCTAGCACTTATTACCTCGGTTGAAGTTGTTCCTTGTTGTGAGCTCATGGAGCAACCCACCATGCGAGCATCATCATCATTATCATTATCAACTTCTTGTTTCTTCTTTAATCTTCCTAAAATGGAGCATGGGGGCATAAAACATCTATCACACCAATCAACGACATCTATCTCCTCCACAACAATAACTATGACAGCCAAACGATCAGTACCATTCTCGTTTTCCTGGCTTAGGACTGTATCATTTTCCAAATCCATAGGTCCTTTGCCTCTATCATCATATCTTTGGTGATTTCTAAACCTATCTTGGCCTTGTTGCTTGTGTTGACTTTGTGAGCTCTACCCAATTCCCTTCTCTTCTCGGGCTAATTTGTATGATATTTCTTTGACAGTTGAACCAAAGTTTTCACAACTTCCTTCAAATTAGAAACCTTACTTGTCTCGAGGCTTTTCTTCGGTTAATTAGTTTTACACCCTCCCTTTTTGGATGCTTTCCAATTTCTTTGATGTTGTTTTCAATTTGCAGAGCCATGGTGAAGGCTTGCCTAAAATTAGTAGGGTTTTTTCCTCCATTAGTAAGCAACCTTTTTATCAAATGCATCTAAATATTTGATCAAACATGACTCATAACACGGCCTTAAGATAAAAGACAATCTTCTCAAGGTCTTGTTAAACCTTGTGTTGAAATCATCTACCGACTCATTAGGATTCTTCTTTTCAAATTCTAATAGAAGAAACCTAGGGTCAGGTTCTATCACCATCTTTAGCCTAAATGTATTGTTCATCTCTATCCAAGAATCAATGGAATTATCTAGGCAAAGCTTTATACCAGTCCCTCGTATCCTCTTCTAGAGTGTGGATAAACAATTTGATATATACATCTTCATGTTCAATCTTAAATTCTTCCATCATATTGATAAAAAGCTTTAAATGTTGATCACCAGTTATAGCGTTGTTTCCTTGGAACTTTGGTAATCTATTTCTTACATCCTGGGGAACTGCATTTGGATAACCAGCTATCCCTATAAAATTTATAGGACCAAAGGTGTTTACAACAAAAGGAGGTATGGGTGGGGGCAAGGCCATGTTGTTGTGAGGAGGTGACCCTGGAGGGGAGACAAATTGATAAGGGACAGAGGGTCTTTGAAACACGGAGTATAACTTCCAAAATGGATATCCCCTAAAGGCCTTGTTTCTTGGAAATCCCTATCAACTTTTGAAAAGATAGGAGCAGAATGAGAAGAAAAATTTTCAAAATCAAATGAAGGCCCCTCTCCAGATGGAGAATTTAATTCCACAAAAATACTACCTAATTCAGGATCACTTGAATAACATTCTTCAATGATAGGAAGATCAATTTCATCAATGGAGATCCCTTTTCTTATCTCTGATCTCCAACAACTCTCCGTGATTTTCTTCCTTTTGAATTTGTTTTCCTATCTCTGGAAATAGTGTCCTAGTAGGATCTATAGTAAAGAAATATCTTCTTCCTTCCAAATTTGCAAATATTAGTAATAAAACTCACCTGATAGAGGTTAAGAAACTGGTACTCATCAAGAAGCAGATCAATAGGGAATCACCACTAAGGATTTCCACCTTAGTTGTGCAAATGTACTAAAATATGATCACTCACAAATGTCTGTCAATACTAGCAACTAGAGATAGAAAGACCGACTCTTCTTTCTCTAGATTTATCAACGAAACTTAGTGCAATAACTATAGAAAATGGAAATATTGCACATAGCACTTGTAACTTTGAACACTTCTTACAGGCTTGAACACAGGATGATGCCTGAAAAGATGTATTAGCAATTTGAGCATACAAGAAGTGTTTACCAGGGGTTTGAATATTAATTGTAATCACTATGTCCATAAAGAATGACACTAGTGAGGTGTTGGTACCCAGATTGATTCTCCTTCAAAGTCTGAGTAGCATCACAGGTTTGGTAGGAAGCTTAGAGACAGATAGATCATAGTGAGTCATTTTGTATTCAGGGATGGGATCTAACTAGCCCTCTGTCACTCAGATGTGGAGAAATGGATAACACCCTGAAGAGGATTTGATCTATCCTCACTACTTTATGGTTGTTCCTTTCAACAAGGGTGGGAGAACCCTTTTGTAGCCTGTTTTTATGGAGGAGATGGGGAATTCCTTCCTTGTGAAGTGTTTAAGGAGACATTGAAGAAAATATGATCAATGCAAAAAGACCTAACTCTCACAAGTTGTCACTTTAGATAATGGAGATATTTTCTAAGCAAGGTTCAGGCCACTAAAGACAATGAAAACTCCGAGTGTTTCTGCATGTTTTGGTAATAGAAATTGTGCATCTATATAAACACGGGAAAATAGGGGTGGTATGGGTAAGATTAATTATTTTTTTAATGATATTGGTGGGAGGTGAGGCGGGATAAATTTGATTATACAAAATCTTTATGAATCTTTAGAAACATGGAGAGCTCGAATAGCGAGAATGCTTGATTAGTAAGGATGTCCCTTTAACCAGAATATGTGCTTTAATGGAGGCCCAGATCAACACTTTTCACACAAACTTCAAGGATCCAAAATGAAGGCTCAAATTGGAAAACTTAACTGAACATTATCAATCTCTATTTCATCACACCTAAGATACCCTCAAAGGCTAACAAACAATCTTATAGTCATGCTAGGAGTCACAATGATTTTAAATTTGTTTATTTCACTATCAAATGAAAGCTCTTCTGATAAATGAAATTGCAAATGCCACCAAACTATCACAAAGATAAGATCTTGTGTGATTCACATAGATTTCAATGTAAGAATGCAATGGGAACAAGAAAAACTACTTACAAACATTCAAAAACAAAGCAAACACAAATTTTGCCCAAAAATAACATAGATTAACTCAAGTTTGATTAAATTTATCAAGAGGAAATATTCTTGAACAATATCGAGTTTGTCAATGGTTATACACTCACAACCACCTTGATATGATCAAATTTAACACAAAAGAGATAAACAAGTTTCTTCGAAGTTTCTCGAAAAGATGGGTTCTATTAAGATTTTTCTTAAAAATCAGTTCGACCTCTTACACTCAAACCTTCCAACCTCCAACCTCTTTCACAAAAAAAATCATGCCATTTATAACATTTTACAACAGAGTTTTCTCCCCCAAAAACCCAAACATTGAGTGCACCAGTGCTCGCCATGATCCTAATCGTGATTCCTAGAATCAAATCTGTAAAACATTGTCAAGTGCTCAGGGGGTAGATCTCTTCGAACATCTCCTACATTAAACTCCTTCCTCTGGTAGATCACTCTTCCTTTTACTTGTCAACCACTTCTACCCCTAATCTATCCAATCTAGTTCTTTGCGTGCCTAGGAAGGAAAAATGGAAGATCAGATCAAGCCCAGAGATCAGATCTCATCTTAATGGTAAAAGACATCCCAAAATATTTCTCACAAAACCAAGATATCAACAGGTCTTTCATGTGTCAAGGAAAGAAAAATCAGGTCGAATCCAATAAATGAAATTGCATATTTAATGGTGAAATATGTTTACGAACTTCCCCACCAAACCAAAGGCTAACAAATTAATGTTCCTCTTCATTTGGCATGGAACAAAATCTAGAAATGATAAAAAACTAGGAGAATATGCATCCCCAGGAGCTCTAGAGTGAAAATGGTAGAAAAATTAGATACAGATGCACAATTGCCATTGATTTCTATTTTGAATTTGGACCGTCCACGTGGGAGATCCATTTTAAATGGACTGAGGGTTCCCTTTTTCCTTTTACAACTTTTGGAAAAATTTAAAATTTTCACATTTTTCTCCACACCTCCGCCCTTGAGAAATGAGCCTTACACGTGTCCTAAGGTGGGTCCCAGAGGAACTATGCAGAAATATTCTACTATTTCACGTTGTTTTTAGAAAAGGAAAAATTTCCAAGTTTCCCCACAGACTCCGCCCTTCCACTTCTAGTCCTTGATGTGGTTCTAGCAGAACCATGCTTCATTTTACACTTTTTAACTCTTTTCTCCATAAAAGGAAATTTTCTAAATTTCCCCAAAAGTCTGCACCTCCGCCGTTGACCGGGGAAATTTTTTTACTATTCTCTGTTGGGTCTGCTGGGCATTTTGGTGTTTTAATCCTTTTGGTGAAAAGAGGAAAAAAATCCAAGTTGCCTCCGATGATCTGCTTCCCCACCCCTTTGACTATTCAAAGCCAAGCTGACCCTTCTCTTATCGAGCTTGCGAGCCATTTTAATATTTTAATCCTTTAGGAGGAAAAATTCCAAGTTGCCTCTGATGGTCTGCTTCCCTACCTTTTGACTTTTCAAACTACCACATGTCATAATGGCACATCTTGAGATGGTCCCCAATAGTTGAGCTTTAATGAGCGCAGGCTCACCACGTGTCCTGGCCAGGAAAAATATGTTTGAAGGCTTAAATCTCAGTGGAAGGTGCCATGTTGCAGGGTCCAAGGTAATCTCCTTTGGTTGTTGAAAAATCCAAGCTAAATGCAAAGTGAGCGGAGGCCTCCAAGTGCCCTCTAGGCACTTCTCTAAAACAAAACTCAAGGGCCGGTCCTCAAACAGGTGCAGTCCCTCCATGTGTCCTAGGCCTATCAAAATATTTTGAAAAAAGACTAATTATGGGAGGACCCAATGGAAGCCTCGACGTGTCTTCATGGTGTAATTTCAAAATGGTGCCCAAAGCAGAGATCTTGAATGAGCACTGGGCTCACCATGTGTCCCCATCCCGCCAAATAGTACTGGCTGCATAAAAAAAAAATTCTAAGTCTAGGAAAAGTAGCGAAAACCTCCACGTGTCCTCCCTAGCGCAACTCCAAGGCCAACCAAAAATGAAATCTTCAAATGAGCGTAATTCTTCTACATAGACAGGTTTTCAAGTGAGGTGATTCATAAAATTTTTAAGTACCCCACCGAGTCGCATCCAACCAAAAGAGGCCACATTTCCTATTGATGCAAGGATGTAATTTGACCAGAGAAACACCCGTCAAACCGTAAAATGTAGAAAAATGACCATTTGAGCCTAGAGATGAAATTTTCTCCAAGGATAGAGAATCTAGAAATGTTACAAGGCTCAAATACATTCCTCAGAGCTACATCCATTATTTTTTCCTCAAGTATTTAGGAAAAAATGACATGGATAGAAAATACCGACTGTGGAAAGTGGAAAGAACATGAGATCCCAATTTTTAGATGAATAGAGAATGGGAGACCCAAATTATAGACCCTTTCTAGACAAACAGAGAAACAAGGAAACAACCATGGATCCATACGTGATCCTCGACCCAAGAACAATTGATTACAAAAAAAAAAAAGGAAGGCGAGAGACTTCTCGTGCACAACACAAGGAGATAAAATATGGCAGAGGCCGTAAATTGATAGATTTTAAATGGAAAAATGGGGTGAGACTATTTTGAGCACCAACATGCCTTCAGCCCAAGAAGTGTGTCTTCACGGTTCTCTCAATAAATCTCCCGGGATTTATCATTTCCTTACGTGGTATAAAGGTTGACCCTACAAAAGTCAAGGCCATTCTTGAAATGCCTCCACCCATTAATCATGCGAAACTCCGTAGCTTACAAGGTAAGTTATAGTCTATTCACCATTTCATTTCACAACTTTCCAATTGATGTCAGCCATTTCATCATCTTCTCAAAAAAGATGTCTCCTTCAAATGGGATGACAACTGCCATAAAGCTTTTAAGGCCTTAAAACAATACCTTCTCCAACCACCCATACTCATTCCACCTAAAGACGATCAACCCTTCTACCTATACATCTCTTCTACCGATCACTCCTTAGGGGCCATGCTCGCTCATCGTAATGAACAACATAGGGAGCAGGTGGTTTATTACATAATCCGTACTCTTCTAGACTACAAAACCCAATACACCCATGTCGAAAAACTTTTCTTATCCTTAGTTTTTGTTTCCACCAAACTCCGCCATTACCTACTCAACCACAAAACCTATGTTGTGACCAACACCGACCCCTTACACTTCATGTATAACAAACCTTATCAAAACCAACAGGATGCATGCTAGCCCATGCTTCTAGCTGACCTTGACCTCAAAGTCATCCATCAACAGTCCATCAAGAGCCGGGCTATCACCAACCAATTATCCGATGCACCTATTTCCGGATTAACCCTCTAACTTCGACTTTCCGATGAGTCTATTACTACCCTTTTCTGGATGAACCCGCTTACCAAATGAAACTCTTCTTCGATGGTTCCAAGTGTTATCGTGGGGGTGGGGTTGGTGTTATCCTCATTCCACTTGATGGTGAACCTATACCTTTGTCTTTCAAACCTGATTTGATTGTACAAACAATATTTTTGAATACGAAGCACTCATATTAGGCCTCTAGGCTGCTTATGCCTTATATGTTAAGTCAGTCAATATCTTTGGTGATTCACGGTTGATCATAAACCAAGTCAATGGTATATACCAAAGTGTCGTAATGAGATACTTCAAAATTATAAGCATCGGTGGACATACTTTTGACCACCTTTGACTGTTACGCCCTTCAAACCACCCCACGTTCTACTAAAAAGATTGTAGATACCATGGCCTCGCTTAGCTTCTCGGATACTCGCTTCATCTGCTGACTCTAAAATATTTTTCACCATACGAGACTACAATCATCCTCTTATTTACCTTGTGAAGTTTACTATATCGGAACCACCGCTCCCAACCTAAGTGACCTTTGGTATAAGCAATACACAGACTATCTTTCCCTCTCCATCTTACCTCCCGACCTCACTCGTAATGGACAATGTGCCTTTCTCAAAAGGGCCTCTTGTTACATCATCATGGGTGGCCTCCTCTATAAGCATGGCTTTGACGGTATTCTCTCTTACGGTGCCTTACGAGTTCTAAAATTCCCTATACCATTAAGCAAGTTCATGATGGCATATGTGAACGTCACTTCAGTGGTCTTGCAGTTACTAAGCGTATTCTTCACCTAGGCTATTACTGGACAACACTTAACCATGATTGTTGAGACTACATTAAGCATTGTGTGAAATGCAAAAAGCATGCTAACCTTCATCATACACTTAGTCATGCCTTACAGGTCACCCATGACCTTTGGCCATTCTCTTAATGGGGTTTGGATCTTGTCGAAGAGATCAATCCCCATTCTTCCTAGAGACATCAATGGATCATCACCACTATCGAATACTACACCAAATGGGTTGAGGCCATACCTCTCATCTCCACAAAAGCCAAGAAAATATGTGAGTTCATCAATCATCACATAATCTTTCGCTTTGGTATTCCACATCACCTCATCACTGATAATGGAAAAAAATTCAAAAATAAAACCTTGCGAAAAATTTGTGATTCCTTTGACATTAAAATAATTTTCTCATCACCTTATTACCCAAAAACCAACAGCCAAGCCGAATCCATTAATAAAACCTTGAACAAAATTCTCATGAAAGTGGTTAACAATGTTGGGAAGGACTAGCATACACACATTCCTTTCTCCCTATGGGTGTACCGTACTAGTATTTGCACTTCCACTACTTCCACTCCTTTTTCTATGGTCTATGGTACAGAGTTTGTTCTGCCTCTCGAAGTCCGATTCCATCTCTTCATATTTCTCTCCATGACATGCTTAATGATGATGACTATCACCATGATTTTTAGCACAACTTGAGTTATTAGACAAATGTCATCTTAATGCTCTTGACCATCTCCAAGTTGGTGATCTCATCCTGAAGGAAAATCAACATGTAGCCAAAGTAGAAAAAAGTAAACGGGAAAATTTTCTCCTAATTGGCTTGGACCATACATCGTGACTCATGCATATACATCAGGTTCTTATCATTTATCTTCACTCAATGGTAAACCAAAACCTGAGCTCTTTAATGCCTTGCATCTTCGATCATTTTACAGCTTGACTTTCAGTCCTACCTCACCTTCTGCCTCTTTTCATGCTCATCCCTTGAGCGTTATTCACTTCCCTCCTTTCACTATGCCATCCCCAATGATTAAATAAGAATCATGTGTGTACCCATCACTATTTTACTATCTCTTAAATATGAGTACCACAACTCTACACATGGCATGATTCTCATGGATAAGTTTTGTCTTCTTTCGGATGAGATCCCATGGTCATCTTACTTTACTTTTGAACAAAAATCCAATTCTTCACCCTAGTCTTGTCCATGACTTAAAATCCCTCACATAATTTCCACATGGGATCCAACTCCTTGAGTCAAACTTCCAATAAAAAAATGACTCCCTCAAAAGGGACATCTTTCTCTCTACATCGTTGTTATAAATAGACTACTCCCTCGAAGGACAACTATGTAATGCTTGCTTCAAATTTTTTTTTAAATATGAAGCTTCTGCATCGATCACCTTCATGAAGACCTCAAGGAGATAATTTCCTCATACCATATATACTTTCCGCATCGATCAGTCTATCTCAAATACAAGGCAAACAAAAAATATAAAAATAAAAAAACTTTTTTGTCATGGACTTGCTCATTGTGATCTTTGATCTCTTTCCAAAAGGCATGATACCTCATATCATATAACCTAATCATTTTTCACCTTCTCACCTTTTACACCTTCATTTCCTACTACCTCAAGGGACTGCTTTGAATCCGTGTGACATTTGGTGATAATGTGACTATTCTTCACCTTTAGAATAATCAATCATGTAATGTCTTTAGGGTCTTACGTTCACCAGCCTACCTAAGGTATGGTCAACCCGTTATGATCCTCACCAATCAGGTGGCTCTCTTACCTCCTCTTATCTTTTAACTTCTTCATTACATATTGATTATCCTATATAGGACTAGACCCTCTCGCTTATCTCTAGGAAATTTTCCTCTTTCACCACAATCAACTTAAAATCACCCATACCAATTTTCCCACAATTCAACCAAGCCTAACCAAAACCTAGACTCAATCATGCCTATAACCTACTGACCCATTCTCCTACCTCCTCACATTTTTCCCTAGCTTATGGGAGAACTACATTGGCCTGAGGTCCCCTTTTTCCGGGACTATGTAGGCAACACTTCAAGGGCATGGGGCCCTTGAAGGTTAGCTCAACCACTCTCTACCCTTACCAATTTCCCCCTATTTTCCTATTCACATTATACCTGATTTTTCCTTTTATATATCAACAACTGGAAGTATGATCTCAACACACAATAACTAATACACATATCTACCATCCATGTTTCAAACATCATCATAACATTCACCAATTCATCATTTCATATTTCCACACACAACAACAATTTGGGAAACTACATCATCATGTATATCTACATTACCATTTGTTATCTATATTACCAATTACTTGCAATCTACACCAAAATTTACTCTACCCATGCATAAACCAAAACTGACTCAATCCATGCCTTTGACCTAACTCCATCCATGCCTAAACCAAAACCTGACTCAATCCATGCCTATGACTTGACTCCATCCATGCCTAACCTGACTCCATCCATGCCTAAACTAAAAACCTAACTCAATCCATGCCTATGACCTAACTCGATCCACGCCTATGACCTAGGCTCTATCATGCCTACACTACTTGGTTTCCATCACATATACAAATCATAATAGCAAGTTACACACAACCATATATACATCATGCCATAATCACCATCATCTCTATAAATAAATCATCCAAACATGTGTATCCATATACATGACTCTCACATATCTTCAACACACAAGACGGTATACATAACGAAATCTCAAAAATGCTCATGCAAATCCTCACTATATTCATCACGTAGGCTAGTATATATGTCAAAAACATGATGTCAAAAATAAAATAATCATACATGGAGCTCAATCATCTCCCCATTTGATATCCAAGCCTATCTCATCTGTCTCCTCCTTCGATCCTCTAGCCCGGCATCCGGCTAACCTATCTCCGCCTCGCCTTGGTCTAGCCTTTGATGGTCTTGCCTCTGGAGATGGCCTCTGTGCACTAGTGGCCTCACCCTAACCCAAATCCTAGGCTTGTTGTCCCCCTATACTCTCCACACTATGTGTGCAGGATATTATCCTTTCACTCGAGGCCCGGCTGTGCTCTATGCTTGGCATATGATAAAACATATATCCCAGTGTCATCAAGTCATCCTAGTAGTATCTCACCTCACCCATGGCATCTCTCAACCTAGTTATAGATATCTTGTTTGTAGTGGTTCCATTAGCTTGTAACCCTACGTTTCTCTTTCTGAATAACGGGACCTTGTCCACGCTTCGTGTGGTGCCATCAGCCCAGAACCTACACATGTACACGCCCTGAAGGGCCACTATCTATTCTGTCTGACTGCCACCGACCACCGTAAACCTGTAACATGTCCCTATGCCATGGCCAACTATCCTTGTAAACTTGTCATGTACGCCTATAGGGCGGCTACCTACACGCCATCTCCATCTCCACCCTCTCCCTCTCCCCCCAGTGTAGGTATTGGTCCCTGTACTCCCTGTGCATGAAAAGTGGCCACATGTGCCTGCAAAGTTGCAACCTATGCCTCGGCCCCTATCAGATGTCCCTGTACTATGCCCAACTAGGTCACTAGGGTAGCCACCTACCCCTGTAGGGCGTCTCTCTGAACCGTGATGGTGGCTAAATCCAGCTACCCGGCCTTGGTGGTATTGCTCATACTGCACCACCACCACTTGTCTATACCTTTCTATCACCCTCGACATCATCTATCTGCCGATCGATTGTCTCTTCCTCCCGCCTGATCAACATCAGTAGGTCATGGCGAGACATATGCCTCTCCACATCATCTTTCCTATACTATGGGAAGGGTGGGGGTATATCATGCAACAACCTAAACTACCGTCTCGAGCCGGTCTACAAGTATCATCTCATGCTCCCCTGCCTGCCGCCCCTCTATCCACCTATAGATCTCAGTAACCCATTTAGTTCCACCGCCATCTGCTGTATGAAGGGAAACCCATATATGGCCTCCAAATGATTTCCATGCCGGAAAACTCCTCTAGTAATTTCTGTAATAGGTTATGTAATGTGTAGCTCTCATCACTCGACACTCTCCAATAACCAACACATCATCTATAGCCCACTCGAACAAAACCTCGGCTCAAATTTATCAACCTCAGGGCATACCAACCTGGTGCACACACACACAATGTGCTCATAGGCCCAACAATGTAATAGGAATGTGCAACACAAGCTGAATTTTCGTAGTCACCCATAAGCCCACAGCTCCCTGTATAGCTATACCAAGAATGCAGTGCCCATGCAACCGAGTCCTGCTCTCCACCATATCGTGTAGAACCCCCATCAATGACCATGGGAATCTCCCACCCTCTACATCTGGTAGTGCAAAACAATAGACGCCTCCATCAGAAGCACTACTAGCCTCATCTCCTTAGGGTAGGCTTGGTACATCGCCTCGTAGATCGTAATGGCACTATGGAATCCTAACAATGACATCCCCTCTCAAAAAATTGGTAATAGTAACTCCTCAGATGCCTATGAGGAGATCGAGTAAACCTGTGTACGTATAATAGGTAGTCACACAATCCTATAAACATCCTCTAGGGTGATCGTGATCTCACCCATCGGCAAACGGAATGTATTGGTTGTCGAATCCTATCTATCAATGAGGGAAACCATAAAACTTTCCTCCTCGACTATGTGTTGGTAGCGTCTGACCCCAATCAAGTCCACCTCTGCAACAAGGCTCCACTAATCACGTGTCGTACTTCCCCGTACCTCCGCGAGTAAGGGAGGTACCCTATCCCTCATTTGTAGCTGGTCTCTCACGTACATCCAACAACCAATCATATTATTAAAACTTGACCATACCTGCATGTAACCTTGCCACCCCCACTATATCACTTACCCTAACTAAATAAACCTTTCACCTATATCTATGCCCTAAATCAACACTACCTATCTACCCACACCTTGGACCCTCACCAATTTTCATCTTACCTATCTACCCATGCCTCGGACCCTCACCTATTTTCATTTTTCACCTCTCACCAATCTTCCTTGTTCACCCACTTACCCATACCCATACCTCTTCCCCACCTACCTAAATCTTCCTACCCTTACCTATCTATTTGTAACCCGTCTATTTTAGCTCATTATGGGTCTACCTCTCTAGCCTATCAACCGTCATTGGTCATCATTGACTGACCGTGGTCTAACAATAACTAGCATCGGTCACCGCATCTATGACTGATACCGGTCCTCACCCACCGACCTTGATTAAGAGCGGACTGATGTCGTTCACTATTGCATCAAAAAACCCGCGACGCCTTGTCCTATTTCTACCCACACTTCTCCTTTCATCCCATTTCCCCATCAATGCCTACCCAATACATATTACCACCCCTAATTTACCTAAATCTACCCTCCCTTGTTGCCCTCTTCTCATTAAATTCCCTACATTCAAATTTTAATATTTTCCCCAAAACCCACTTTCCTCCTACCTGATTTCTATTCTCCACCTACTCAAAACAAACAACAATAGGAATTGACTCTTACCTCATCACACTACCATCTCGTATGGTGGCACCTCGAGCTGTTGTATAGGTCCACTCGATCCCTCTCCTGCCTCTGCCATCACCGATTGCCCACTAGCTCTCCACCCAATCAAATCAATCACACCGCACTCGTAGACCCACCTATCGACCAATGATCACTCACTCTGCGGCTCGCCAACTCATCTCTCTATGTCACTTGGTCACTTTCCACCTCTTTCTCTCTCTCTCTTGTCATTTTCTCCTATGTGGAAAATGATAAATGATTTTCAAAAACGTGGAACTTTTTCTTTTTATAACCTTCCCAACTTGACCGGTGATGGTTTCACCTCGACCGACATCGGTCCTGTGCCCTAGCATACCATGGTCAGTTCATGGTGACCAACATCGGTTAATTATGACCATTTTCGGTTATCCTGCTCAGTCTTATTACTACCCATTACCCCTAATTTTCTGTCTGAATCCTTTTTACCTCACCCACACCTAACTTGGACACTTCACTTTACCCTCCTAACCTCATCATTTACCACCTAACCTCTTCATCATTTGGGGACTCATTATTTTACCCATACCTTAGCCCTACCCATGTCGTGACCTAGCTACTTGGACCTAGAACATTACTAGTGACATGTGGCCTCATGTGCTTGTTATACCTTGTGATACTATTACCCGTGTTGTTTGACCTCATGATCTTACCTTTCCTCTTACCAATTTACCCTTACCCAACCTTTGGTGACTGGAACATACCTAAAAGTTCCTGCACTCGACATGTGTCGTGTTTCTGACCATATCCTATACCTTGGATACCGGAATCACTACAACCTTGTTTGGATAAACCTATCAACCTTAGACAATGTAGAGTTTACATGCTCTTCAACCTAGTACCGTGCTGCAGTTTATACGTGTGCGTGCATTTGAATGTTACTACCTTTGACCCTGACCCATTACCTGGATTAACCGATTGGACCTTTACCCCTTTACCCCTGTTGCCCACCTTCCTCTTCATCACATTCACCTTTTATCAAACCACTCACCGATTCTGCCTTCTACCTCATCAGTTCCTAGTTTGAGGGGGATCACCTTCACCCACATCTTATTTTTGTCAGCATCACTTACCAATACAAGCTACGCAACAAAAAGGGGCAAAATGTAGACACCAAAATTGGGTCACACTCCCCTTGGTCCCTCGTCAAATAACCAACTCGAACACACTCACCTAACCATGGTCCCTTACACCCCACACTAATATTAATTTAATTAAATTAATCCATTTCCTCACAATATTTATTATTTAATTATCCTAATTAAGATAATTCCCACACCACCACCTCACCCTAAGTCTATTCTTAGTATGTTGCCATAACTAACTAAGACATAACTAGCTCCTAAAAATCAAAGCCTACATTCCCTCTAACCACATTCTTGCCTGTTAGGAAAGAAACTTCCATTTTAATCCACGAAAAGAAACTAACTAGATCCAAGAAATCAAGCAGATCTACCCATTTTAGTAAACCTAGGAAATCCCACCCTAACCGATGCCTATTACCCATAAACCGACATCGTTCAACCCCGAACCAAAGACATCATTACCTTTTATTCCCTTTGGTAATCTTATTTCAAGGTTGGCACATTTAAGAGCAAGAGAGAATAATCACATCTACATGCAATCAGAGTGAGCATTCATTCACACCCAAACATCCACAGCCATCTAAGTCAAGATCTGATTTAGCCAAGCAAGGAGGAAAGCCCAGGTAGCTCAAGCAAGAGTCTCCTATCAACTAGTGGCCCTTCATAGGAGAAATCTCTCACCACCATCTCCTATATGTATCAATGGTTGGTTGGTAGTAGCAAATTCCAAGTAAGTATACTTTGCTCTATTCAATCTAGTTTTGTTTGAATACTTTCAGTATTTAGATTCTTCTATGTGTTATTGCTTTCCTAGCCACTCACAGGTCCTCTCTAGTAATTATCCCCCTATACTTCTTCCAAAACCCTGTCCTAACAATCCAACACTCCATTCCAACCTACCCAACCCTTTGTGCAATCATAAAGAAGATCCAAAATCCATTCTGCAACATCTCCCATTTTCCCACGATCCATGGTGTCGGTCTCCCTAAACCGCCATCAATCGAGCCTATACCGGCATTGGCTTACCTACCCGATCTTTGCTCCTTTACTACCATTCACCAACTTAACCCATAACTCCTTCCAACTTAACCAAAACCCCACCATCCGCCCACCGACTCCGCATTCCTACTCACACCTCCTGAGACACCTCACTCGCCTCCCCATTAACTTGGAAAATATACCCAGACCCCTATTCTTAACCCCCTGTCATTTCTTCGAGACCACCTTTGGTCACAATTAACCTGCATCGGCATCGGTCAGAATCGACAAACATTGGTCTCGTGTTCTGCATCAACATAATACGGACTTAAACCTACCTACTTACTCCCAAGATACCTATAATCACCTGTGACCTTCATCGATCTCTCACAAACTGCAGAAAACCCGGAAAAATTTACCCAACCTTTGGATCTAATCCTAACCTAGCCTATTAGATTATATTTTACTTATTGTGTTTATATGAGATGCCTAAATCATATTGACTATAGTAGGACAATATTTACCTTATTTCTCACATTAATTTGTTTACAATAGTGGATTGATAGCCTTCTAGGGAGTATCGCACTTCCTAGATCTAGCATACGCTAGGTAGTCCACTGCATATATTGTTTAACTTTCATTTGGTGGTCTTGTTGTTTATTTCAGATAGTTCCTCCCAGCCAAAAGGAAGCTCTCACGATCATCTGTGGATCAATAAGTCATACTTGAACAACCTTCGACCGGCTTCAATAGGTATTCCTCCTAGCCTATTTACCCTTATCTATTTTGTCACATTCCAAGAAATGTTCTAAGAATCAGGTGAAATACTCATGGTTGGGATGTTAACTATTTGGTGGGGATAAGTTGATGCACGTGCCATGCCTAGTAGGTTTGAGAGAATGGATCCCATTGAAGCTAGAGGGCTTATGGGGATGTGCCAATGTCGGATGGAATACAATGGAAATCTTTGTACAAGAGGATTTTTGTGAAGTTGAAAGTGTTGTATAAAGGTGAGCTAACATCATGGGTGGCTATTATTTGGGAAACACTCTAATAAGTAGCTTGTTTAGGTCATAGTTTCTATGTTTGCCCTTTCCTATGTTTATCGTAGGCCCATGACCGAGTGGCTTCTATTAAACAGTAGTTGTCTAGGGAAAGAGGCTATGCTTATGTAGGCATCTATAAATGGTGTTGTACAACTTTTGTTAGAATGGGGCTATGAAATTTTCCTATAGATGGTTTTCCCACGGATAGTGTCACAAACACTTGGCTGCATACGGTAAGTGGAAATTTCAGCAAGATGTGGCAAGTTTCTTATACACATATGTCCTAGTCAAGAATTGTTTCGAAAGGAGCTTGTTGTATGTTGTGTTGACATTTTTTTAGGTTCTATCCTTGTTGAGATTCTGACAAGCATATGGTGGTATGTTTCCGAATTGTGCTCAGATTTGGATGCATATTTTTCTATGTACTTAAAAATAGCATGACGTAAAACCATGGGCTAACAGTCGATGTTGGCTCGCTAGCATCAACATATCTTTGTTGTGGATATTTAACCTATCATCGTTACGAGCTGGAGTATAAACTGCATGTCCTTGTGCATCTAGGAATAATGTTGATACAACTTGTATTGGCCATGGGCATTTGTACCTACATTTTAATTGGTTTCCTTTTCTCCATAAGCATGTAGTCGTAGTACATTTGGTGTGGCGTTGGACCCGGTTAACTAAAGTTGTATAGTCATTTTCGGTGGGTGCAAGCAGTATTTCTGATGAACGTAGCAAACATGGATCATTTGTTGTTGTATGGGGCATGTGGGAAGCATCTTGAAAACTTGGAAGAGGGTTCCAAGCTGTGACCTAGTTGTCGAAGAATGATTTTGCCACTTGTACAACACCGTGATCCACCTAGTTTAAGGTGCCCATATTTGGAGTTTTAGTGAGCCATATGAAACCATGAATATGTGTAGAGCCTCTGTGTTGTCATTCGAACCTGGTATAGTAAGTGTTAGTATGAAACATGTCAGGAAAAATAGCCCACAATAGTTATAACCTAAGATTTTAAAGATACATAGGGTTACCTGTACTAGAAGTCTTTTGTGTGTAGGTGTTTTTCTAATTTTTCTTCACGGAGTATTGCAAACCTCAGAGCCATGTATGTTATTGTCAAGTGCGGGTATACAATGATCTTATGGTTTCTTCATTTTTGGGTAGCGAGAGGGGTGGAGGGACAAGGTCCTGCATGAGGCGGTGCAAGTCCGGCCATCTAGTATCAGCAAAGTTGAGGGTGAAAAATAAGGTTGGCATTCCTAGCCGGTAAATCTTGTTGGTAATTTTTTTTTTTATTGTGTCCAAAAATAATGGGTACCTCTTAGGTGGGAGGAAAACCGCATGAGGTGGTTGGCTATTTGTTCATCCGACATGGTTTTTAATAGTGTGCGTAGGTGTTCTATTATTGTGGGTGTGTTTTCTTGATCATGTTTTGTAAAAACAACGAAGTGGTTTGGATTCTATGGCACATCATAAGATTAAGAAAAAATATTGAAATCAAGGATGGCTTCCAAATTGGTTGTCATGGTAACGTATTAAATGAAGAGAGTATTCATGCATTCCGATCTCTCGAGGCACAGGCTTAGAGAAATATGGCTGAGTCCAATGGGAATAGAGTTGGGAAGGCCATTGAGAATAAGCCCTCTATTGTGTATTCGTTGATGGGATTAAGACCGACTTGGGGCCATTCAATTGATGATGGGTATGGGTTTGATGCGGGAAGTGTGAACACCCTAATTTGGGAAACCTCTCAGTATCAATAGGGGAGGCTTGCAATAAATGAGGTTACAAGGGTTGGGTGTAATGGTGTGGGTTTAGACTCATGTGGTTCAATTGGTGGGGGGCTTTGCAAATTGGGTTGCTCAAGTATGTGGGGTAGACTGTTGAAGATGTTAGTTACAAGTATTGGCAAACTTGAAAGGGCGGCTTCATCTATGATGACGTCGGTGTAGATTATGGGTCGTGTTGGATTTTATAATAAAGTGCATTTTGAATATGGCTTCTGCTAACAAAACACTCATAAGATTTTCCTTCCATGCCTAACATTTTGAGGATTAAAACGTCTAGAGTTTCGGGCGGTAGGGGTAAGAAGTGTAGTATGGATGTAATGTCTTGGGGGAAACTAATGGTGTGGTTGGTGTACATGTATTGGCCTCCACGGGCATGGGTGACTTGTAATAGCAGGGCTAATCTAGCAATCAACATTTCCTCTACTTGGGTTAAATTTGCTAGCTCTACGGGTTGGGGGTCAGGGTCCATATTATTCCACAAGGAAAAACGATGGCATTTTTTCGTAAGAACACCTACGACAACTAATTTCATCTAGGGTGAGTCTTGATTGCATTCCTGGGTAGCGTTCCTTGCAAATAGAACAAGCCTCACCAGGAAGGAGGGATTCTAAGCAAGCTCAAAATGTGTGTTGAATGATTATAAGGGATTCGTATAAGGGGAAAGCTAGGGTAAGGGAATAAAGTTGGGTTGTTGTTTGTTGCGGCGGGTTGTGTTGAGGGCATATTTGTGAACAACATAAGTTTGGTGGTGCTTTGCATTTATAGCTTCTTTATTTTGGTTGTAGTGCAAGCGACACTCAACATTATTCATGATCGATATGCTAAGGTAGTACCTACAAGGGAAAAACATGGATGTTAGATCCTGCAAGGTATTTTACATTTTTTTGTAATTACAATTCTGATAATAATAGCTGCCACAATTTTTTATTTTGGTGTAGGTTTGTAAAAAAAATACAAAATAGGAAAGAGGAGAAAACTTATAAACCTTACCCCTAAAATTAGGTGTTAGATGATATTTTACACACTTCCCTTCATAAAGGGTGCTAATTACAATAATGCTAAGTAGAGCTACACACGCACATACATGCATACATTACATTCTCAATCGTAGAACTTATGTAGTTAGAAAATTTAATCTCTTGAAGTTCATATATGGTGTTTTTTTTTAAAGCACATACATAGTTATTTGGATGAATGTATTGGAACAAGCAACAATCAAATGTTTCTTAAATGACATGTAAAATAGAAGGTGTTTTCTTGTACCCAAAAAACTTGTCTTCATAGATATGGACATCATATTACAATTGAGTGTAGTGTTTTTAAACGACGTAGCTATATGTAATATTTACAATCGTTGTTGTTTTTTCATTCTCATTTACTTCCAAAAATGCATCTATCAGCTTTGCGTGATCTATGTCTTGTTCGGCGGGAGTCATGTTGTGTACTGTACAAGAGATTTGTTCCTTTCCCTTATAGGTAGATGGAGACACAAAGAAAATGAACCTGTATGTATGAAACAATACTTGTTTAATAATGTTCCATAAGTCATCTGTACTCCTTGTTTGCTCTTTAAGAGCATTAGTAGATACACCAAGCAGTGGTAATGCCACATCATCAAAATTCATCGCCCATATAGTCCCAGTTTGGTCTTCCACCATCATGTGAAGTGCATATTTATAATCACATGTAGTTGTGGGCAAGTTGCATTTAGTGCAATGCCATGTAGAGTCTGGACCTGAATTTAGTTTTTTCTGACATTGTTTGTTATTAACAATCCGTGAACAAGCAGGATAACAATAGTTTTCCATGTTGAGGTGTATAATACTTGCAATGGTGACAATCTATTGGTTAGCATTGGGGGTGTTGCAAGCATGAATATCAGCAATTTTCTTCTCCACAGGTGCTTGTGTAGTGAGTGGAGCTACGCTAGTAGATGCTTCTGTTGTGGTTAACCAAATTTGTAGTGATTTTGTTTCTGGTACTGTTGGTGTTAGAAACAATTGGGTAGAAGGCACTGACGTTAGTGTTCTCCCTCTAAAATCTGTGGCTTTATCTTTTCGAACAGCTAGTACTGGCATTTCAATTGCAGGTTGACCATGTTGTGGCTAAAAAAATTTCACTTTGTCGAAAGCACTCCCCATAGAGTGATGGTTATGCAATATCCAATGTGATCCTTTATAGTGATTGTGGATTGTTGTGTGTTGCTTCCATCTGTTCAGGTGGTTATAGAAATATCGAGCAAGAAGTCACTGTGCCTATAACATCCACTATGGTTCTGGGGGGAATTTGTTGGATTGCACTGATTGGTGTAAAGTGAAAATCAGTTGTCGGTATTAATGTAATAGGTTCTTTACATATCTCTAAAATAGAATCCATTCCTAATATGATTTCCCATGGGCTTTGGAATCCTGTAGCCTACCTTCACATATTTGCTAGTCGCCTTTGAAATTGTGTAAATTGTGCCTTCCTGTATTTTTGCATGGTAAAAATTTGTAGCTTTGCCAAAGCATGTAATGTTTATGTTGTCACCAAGAGTGTCAATTACAATGCAATTGAGAATTTGGCCTTCTCCTTTTGCATTGTTGTAGTCGTGTATTGTTCCTTGATGAATAACTATTGCTTCTAGTATCCATGCCATATGATATGGATGTAGTTTGTTAATAGTTGTTGGCATGTCAAGTGCTTTTCCTATAGCAGTATTTTCCATTTTAGATAGGGGCTATCGCCTTTAGATTAACACTACCAAATGTGTAAACGATGAGAAATGTATATAGCTGGGAAACATTTAACGAGAATTTACACAACAGTTTAAATGACAATAGCTGCTTAAAATGAGAGTAATTATGTAGGGGGATATATAATAATGAGTTCTAACTAGGCTTCTTATCAATCAAAAATAGTATTTTTGTTTGAGCAATCTGGTTATTATGATCGACCACTTGTTACCTACGTCAAATAATTAGGGTTGTTATATTGGGAAGTGCTTCAAAAGTGTGGTTACCTATTCTATTTGTAACATGTAGGCCAACTCTGTTTTGGACACGTATAGTTAAGAAAATAAATATAGCTATGTAGGCATAGCTCAATCTGAAAGTCAAGTCCTATAATCTATACCCGTCTTTAACACACAGGGCCACTTTGTCAAACAATTGACTTGCCTCGTGTATGCTAACACAATTTCCATACATGGAACTACTGTTTCTGGAATTCTTTACTACATGTCGAGTCAGTTAATGGGAAAACATGATCCAATCAGCAGGTGTCTAAAATTTGGTCCCTTATTTTCCATTGCAGCCTTGGCACGATGTGTCTTGTTATAGGTCCAACCTATGTTTCCAGATTGGTTTGGTAAAATATGAATATATCCCTGATTTTGTTCGCAACTGAAGTGGTTAGTAAACTCACCAAAATAAAAAAAATTAACTTTCACGTGGAAAAAATTTGACCTTAGGGCTCATTGTTGTGAATTACAATTCCCAATTATCACCATTCTACCACAGAAGAGACTACGTGTAGGATGAAACATATATGTTATTATACCTATATAAGAGCATACTGACAATCCTCATATCCCCCCAGAATCTGTAGAGGTTACAAAACCATCATTTGTCATCCTATAACCTATGTTGACTTTAAACATTCATAAGCCCTTCAACCTTTGTATTCCTTTTGTTAAAGCTTACTCAGCTATGGACCTAAGAAGAGATATTACTGAGATGATGCAACCACTGTCTCTGTGAACCACACAGCCTCTATTGACTATACCATTAACAAACACTTCAACCTCCCTATTCCATTAACAAACACTTCAGCCTCTATTGAGATTACCCAGCTGTCTATGTGGACCACACAACCTCTGTTAACTATACCATTAACAATCACTTCAACTTCCTATTGCTTCACTAAACCTTGGTCAGCTACATCCAAGACCTATGCCACATAAATATCTATGCATAAATAACTGAGATTACCCAACAACTACCTCAACAGACCCCATCATATCATTCAACAATGCTTGCTTTAACCACTAAACTCGGTTCATTGTAAAAGCCTTGGGAATTTTTAAGAAAATGCGAGTGGTAGTTGTAAAATCTTTTTGACCCTATACCTTCACTAAATCTTGTTCAGCTACATCCGGAGGGTGAAGCCTTTGATCTCTGTCCATAATTTGTTTGAACCGATTCAAAAAGGTTCCCTGGAGAAAAGGAAATATCTGGTGTTGAATCTTCTTTTAGTTGGCTTGTTAAGCCTATCCATTCATGATTTTTTCCAACTACACATAATTTGCATTTTCTTATGCACCATTTTGTATTGTAGCCAGAGATTTAGACAAGTCCATACTTTAATCCTTATCATAAGCCTGTGTATTTTCAGGGGACATGAATATCCTAGAATCATTTTTGAAACCAGGACCACAACTGAACTGTGGTACTCTTGCTAGCACATGGTTCTTAAAAGGAAATAGCTAAATTCATTGCATTCTGCGCTATGTGATTTTTTCTCAGCTTGATAAGCAAGGTCAAATATCTAGAATGCCTCCTGTTTCTAGTCCAAAATTTTCCTTCTTTGACTGAGAACATGAAAAATGCTGAAATTTTTAATTCAGAAATCCTCTTGCACTGACACAATTTGATTAGTGATGCATGATCATCAAGGCATTTTTGTGGTCACGCTCCTATTTTTTTTGTAATTTTTGATACTTACAGTAATCAAGCATGATTTTATGTTTGCATCATTTTCCTATTCTAGTTTTGGAATAAAACTTGTGGAATTATCTATCTTTAAGGTTGGTGTGATTTTTTATTTTGATGGCTAAATTTTTGTTAACATGTGCTGTTAAGGTAAGTGGACCTATTAAGTAGAGGCCAGAAACAAACTTTGTCAGCAAATAGAGAAATTATTCGAAGCATTTTGTCAAACAATTGACCTAACAACGCTAACCATGAAAGCAGAGCAGAAAGCAACAATGTCTAGAAAGGAAAACAAATGTTGGGTAAACAAAAGAAAACCCAAACCGGAACTTGGCATCCACAGATAACTACAAGGAGGTGCACATTCCTTTTACGAGGATTGGGAGACAAGTGGCTAAACCATGACAACCACGTCAAATTTATCACCTAATTTATCACTACAGCTATGGCACAGTGTGATAAAAAACTTGAAACGTGGATTTTTAAAGGAATTTGAAATAAAAATGACGCCTTATTTATCACTACAATCGAAATACAATTTCCAGCCTCACACGATGATGGCAAAGGAATAATTTTACTTTTCTGTTTACTCAGTAAATGTTCTAAATCTATAAAATATCCTGCTACCTTCATCTCCAAAGACATTTTCTGCAACTCTACATAGGTCTCCTGTGCATGTGGGTGTGATCTCTCACCTACACAAAAACCATGCACCATTTTATGTCATTTTATCTTCCCTTCATCAGTCTCCTATCATTTTAACTTCACCCCACATGCACACATCTGCATAGATCAGAGCAATAGGGGACCATGCATTTTGTGTTCTTTGGAAAACTAACCTCTAGTCGCTTATCTCTAGGCACCACAAGACTTGCAAATAGGAAGCAAAGCAAGATAAAAACAGAACCCAGACATTTGGACAAACAACTTGTGACGGTGAGTTAAGTATTTCATTCTAGGTCCATACAACTAAACCAACATTAAACAATCAACATAAAGAGGGGAAAATAAACCTGTGCCTATAGGGATGTTGTGCACAAAGATTCCAAGTAGGGACAACATAAGAAAATCAACACGAGGCAGGGGGCAACAAAAGGAAATCAACAGGAGCCAAAAACAAATAACCCTGGTTACAAAATAAACAAACCACAAATAACCAAAAATGGAATATTCGTGGAAGAAAGGAGGCTGATATAGCACCACCAGTAAGAACAAAAAACACCGCTCTCATAGACCATGACATACGCCTCTGCAAAGACAATGCAGGTGAAGCGGGAGGGCGGGGAAGCGGGGAGCCTCGAATGACAAGCACCTTAACCTCCTCTGCGTCATCGTTACAAACAAACCACAAATAACCAAAAATGGAATAGTTGTGGCGGAAAGGGGGAAGATATGACGCCACCATAGCAGGAGAAAAACACCACTCTCATAGACCACAACACACACCTCTACAAAGACAAACAGTGAAGCAAGAGGTCGGGGAAGCAGGAGCTTGAATGAAAAGCACCTCAACCTTCTCTTCGTCATCGTTGGAGATCAAGTGCAGCATAGCCATGCCTCTGGTGTAATGATGTTACCCCTTTGTGAACTTCGTATTTATTTGGTTTTTGTCTCGAAATGGAAGTGGAGCTAATTGTACTTATATCTTATAAACAACAATAAAACCGTAATTATATGTAAGTAGGAAAATTTGTCAAATATGTAATTGAACAACCTTGGTTAGGCAATAGTGTTATCATCTATTACCCCTTAAAACACCACTCTCATAGACCATGACATACGCCTCTGCAAAGACAATGCAGGTGAAGCAGGAGGCAGGGGAAGCAGGAGCTTGAATGACAAGCACCTCAACCTCCTCTGCGTCATCATTACAAACAAACCACAAATAACCAAAATGGAATAGTTGTGGTAGAAAGGGGGAAGATATGACACCAGCTATAGTAGAGAGCAAAACACCACTCTCATAGACCACAACACACACCTCTACAAAGACAGACAGGAAGCAGGAGCTTGAATGAAAAGCACCTCAACCTCCTCTTCGTCGTCGCCGCTGGAGATCAAGTGCAACATAGCCATGCCTCCGGTGTAATGATGTTACCCTTCGTGAACTTCATATTTATTTGGTGTTTTGTCTCGAAATGGAAGTGGAGGTAATTGTACTTATATCTTATAAACAACAATAAAACCGTAATTATATGTAAGTAGGAAAATTTGTCAAATATGTAATTGAACAACCTTGGTTAGGCAATAGTGTTATCATCTGTTACCCCTTAAAATTTAAAATTGAGGTGATCATAAATTATTGTTTCAAATGCAATAAGTAATGTTTATTAATCTTAATTATGTGATATTCATATAATATGGATTACACTCTAAATAGTTGGTCTTATGTAAGTAACTTAGGCATTGTGTTGTCTTTCCTATGTTTTAGGTGAGAAAGTAATGCAAATAATCGAAGGTTGCAATGGTCTCACAAATTTAATATGCCTTTGGCTACTTGACTCTTAGGAGACTATTCAATAAAATTTCCTTCACCTTGAAAACTCTCTCTAATTTAGTATAAGATAAATAATGTAAACCCTAATTACACAATGTAAATTTGGAGTTTTTGCAAAAGCTATATTGTTTTGGGGTACTCATTAAAACTTGGCCCCATTGCTATCACCACTCAATAGGGTGGAGAAATTTAAGTTCCTTATCGAAATAGAGTTACCCTCTAGTTAAGAAGTATATTTATATACATCTCTTTCAACGGAATGGGCTATTAAGTGAGCAAGTTAAATAATTAGTTAAAGATAACATAAATTTCAGATTTTAAGGACCGTTAGGCTATATCTTCCCAAAAAATATATATTTTTGATCCCTTAAACTCTTGACTAAATTATGAACGGAAAAGTTACATAACGCCTTGATAGGATTGGAAACATTCCCTTTAATGTATTTTGTTCTCCTAACTCATTAGATACAAATTTGGGTTACAAAGATGAATCATTAAAATAAAAATTATTCTCGAGGTCAGGAAAAATGCCAAAGAGGGTGGAACAAGGGAGACCTGAGTGTGCTGATGAGCATCTTTTAAGGGACAGATTCTTCAATGATCTCACATTTGAATGTTCTTTGATTGACAGTCCTTCAAGTGACCCACCCTCCTTCAAAAACACGCAAGAATTTAAATACGACGTAGATAATTTGTAGCAATCTCTTAACTCGAGCTCATGCAAACTAAAAGAATTCAGCTGCAATTTAGCCACGCTGTAGCGATCTCTTATTTGGAGTTGGAGCAATTGTGGACAGTCTGCTGTCAAGGATTCTACACGACTGCAACTTACCAAAATCATATAACTAAGATTGGGAGCCCTGATTCTCAAAGAACATTGGAATTGCCTGAACTGAACGAAGAAATAGCCATCAACAGAGATGCATGCTTTAAAAGGAGGTCGCTGCGTTGGAAGAGAAACATGCTTTGCCTTCATCATGGGCTTCTCGTGGATTTCTACTACTTGTACCCTGTTTCTGTCATCAACCAAGAGCAGCTCGAGTTTCCCAGAAATTCAATGCATCCATGTAAATGATCTTGCGCCTAGGCCTGAGTAGAGCCTGAGAGGATGTATATGCTTGATTAGAGGAGGCTTCTTTTGCATGTGTATCGCATGTCTCGAGACACCTGTCTATTGAAATATTTCTCTCCTCCAGCCATCGACATCTGTATTTTTTTATTAACTATGTTATATTTGCAAAATATTGTATTAGTAATATGTTTTGAAAAGTAATGTTGAAGGTCACTTAAGAATTGTATAAAAAATATAGGGTACTATTTAATTTAAACTCTCGGTTTAATTTTTTTTAGTGACTACTATATTTTAATATTATTTTCAAAAATATATAGAATAATATAATATTAATTAAAAATGAAATTTTGTATTATTTTAACAATTTCTAATAAATATTTATGTTGATTAAATTTAAAAATAATGTTATATAAAATAATGGTCAGTTTTGAAATTTCAAATTACAAGAAATTCAGGTTTTGAATAATTGTTAAATATCTTTTTTTAATTTAATAATTTTAAAAATATATGATTTGTTTTTGATGTATTTATAAGTGACATGAGAGTTTAGGGATTATATGCTCGATATAAACACATTTTCAACAAAATATGTTATTTAAATATCTATGTAATGTTACACTTATATTTATGTGTTCATAGTGATTATGGCGGTTTTACCAAGTTCTTTCATGTCAAATAGGGATGGGATGACAATTTTAAAAAGTGTAAAATACGATTAAAATAGGTAAAAAAATCAAACACGTGCATTGAATCTCAACTCTATTCGGACGCATCTATATTTTTATTTTTCTCCATGATTTCATTATGGCAAAAGGCGTTGTCACCGGTAGAAAGCCCACCTCTCTATGACATGCATAGGGAAAATCAACAGTTGTTATTATAACTTGTACATGTCGTCGATCAAATAAATCCTGGTCATCCACTTGAGCGATCAAACTTTAATTTTGTTATTCTTACAATCAACCTTTTCATTTATAATCGCCAACTGATGGTCAATAAACATAATAGCATTTTAATAAAAGTTAATAAATTGTGAATTTCTGCCCTATTTACAAGATTGCCTTAGATCAATAAAGGTTTTTTCCTGGTTTGGATTGAAGGATAAACATTTGAGCCTTACAATCCTTTGATTTCTCCGTTGTTATGTGAGTTCGGTAATATGATTCTTGTGTGCTTTCACAACATTTTCCCTCATGCCCAACCCATATTGCACCTCATGAGTCGTAAGGAGGATGTGCTCTTTCATGACCTTGCCTTTTCTTGCCAAATCCCCTGTTGTTCACATCAATCACCCTCGGACCTCCGTAACATCAATCCAAGCAATGGTTATTTTCTATCAAAATATTTTCATTCCCATTTTGTTTTCCTCAACTTGATAGTGTTTTTCTTCTTCTTCCTGATGGGGAGGACTAACCATCTTATTCTTCTCCCCCTGAACCAGTGCATCATGAGCAACTTTGGATTTAATAACATTATCAACATTGGCATTACCAACATTATCACCTTTGACTTGATCACTCTCAGACTTGTTATGAGAAGAATTTGTAGTGTTGGACCCTTCTTCCACTTCACATGTCTTACACCTCCTCTCACCAAATAGCCATGAACGACTCCTGCAACTTCTACTTTACTGATAAAAAAATGTTGTGTGGGCGTTGGGAAAAAGCGGCAGAGGTTTGGACAGAGGCAACCTTCCATACCCATTTAGAAACTGCTCGGTGGCCGCCATGCGTGGATATTGACCGTTAAATTATTTTTGTTTCTCGTCTCTCCACGAAAGCTCAAACTTTGCCATTATGCGGGGCATTTTTGAGTTTTTAATTTATTTCACTTTTTTCGAACTTCGTTAAAACCAATGAGTATGTTTGATGTAATTATGCTTTAACAGTCCAATCTAGCTATTATACGTTAATTTTTTTTAGAAAATAAATTGTAGAAAGGAATTTGTCAATGATACTTTCTGTATTTCAAAACAACATTGAAAATCTTTGAAATGTGTGAAAATTTGGAGAAAAATATTTATTTCCGTATAGTCTACTATGTAGGTATAGAGGATATGACAACCATTCATGTGAAATGTTGGCATGTGCTGGAATTTGCAACATGTGTATATGTTTTTTTAGTCATTTTAGATGTCAAAATAATACTTGTAAAATATAAATTTCATGATTGTTTATTGTTAAAATACTGCTTTTAAAACACTACTTTTAGTTACATAATTAAATTTGTTTTTCCCCGGCATTGGCGTCTACTTTTCGAGCTGAATTAATAGTATCTCCTGGCCAGTTGTAGTTAGGGTCAAATTTAAGTTTTTCTTAACTCGAAAACTTTTGTTGCACTTAGCGGTGTCTATGTCTTTTATATTTATAAATAAAATTTGAATTATTATATATATAAACACACATATTGCACATGCACATGCAGATGTGTGATATACTTGTTAGAATAAAAAATCTAAATCTTATAAAAAACTCATTTGAAAACAATTTCTTTTGCAAAAACTTTGAAATCACCCACCGGTCTTCACCACACAGTAGCCAGAATCAATTGCAACTCACTCATAACAATTATTTTGAGATAGTCTACTTTCACTAACTCTTCCTTAATCATTAATTTTTTGTCCCTCCCCTCATAGAAATTGTTGCTTTCTATAATCAGTTGAAATCCTCCACCAATTCTGACGCAAGCTTCCTTCTCAATTATTTTCAGTATTGTATTACACGTTTATTCTACACCTCCTATGTAACTAAATAATATACAAATAAGTAGTTTTTATACAATCAGTTAAAGTGGTATGGTGTCGTATTTTCCCTTCTCCCTTAAAAGTCGTAATCTTTACCATTACTACTTTCTTTGCCTCTTCACCAAAAGGTTTATATGATGGCAGCACTAGAATATCCCTTTCATAATAATTTCTTAAATTGTCTTTGTTCTCCAATCTTAGAAGCATGCTCATGAATGTGCTTCCATTTTCTCCTTCTACGAACCATTTCTACACTTGAAAAAATGTCTTTGGTGTTCATCGTTTTGGTATTAATGTTTCAAACAACATCCAAAACAAGGAATGCAAGAGTTGCACTGCTTCTCACACCCACGACAAGGAATCCAAGAAATTTGATATTTCGTGAAACACCAGCTAAGTTGTACATAACAACTGACAGTCCCTTAATGGCCTTATTGTTCAGCTCTGTACTGATTAATCACGTCAAATCCGGCATACACAGATCAGAAGGCAGAGCAGAACCACTACAAAGTCATACAAGATTAATTACATATGAGTGTTTCATTTATGGTGAGTGCTCTGCAATGACAAGGCATGGGGCTCCCATTTTGAAATTAAAGAAACCCATACCACCTTCAATTGCAATGGGATTTTCCTTGGGAGATGCGCAACATAAGTAATAAGGTTTGCTTCCTGTTTCCAGCGTAGAACTATGCGCTTCTACTAGCTTTTCTATTTTTTAGATAATGTTCCTTCGTTCAGATGATTTTTTCCATTCTAGATGCTTTTGTCAGTGGTAAAGAGAGAAGAAATTGAGAGGGCAAGAATGGAGGGCAGTGAAGACAATGGTGCTGCACCACCTACTTCTGGAATAGGTGATGGGCTCTCTGAATCTACACCTACACCATAGGCTCCCCTTACTATCACACAAACTATTGTCATGACCATAAATACTTTTACTTTCCATTATGGAATTATATAAGTTTTTGTTGTTGTTGTGTTGTGTATATATGATTGTGATGGAGATGGATATATAGGTAAAGAGGAAGCAAGCTCTTGTGATGTGTTTGTATTAGGACTGTGAATGTAGGGGAGAATTATTAAGTAGCAGAGCCAACAGTCATGTGAGTCCCACTCCTCTTCATGCATGTACGTGTTCATGTGTTTTCCTATGCCGCGAGAAACTGATTTCGTGTTGCTCTGGGGTGGATGTTGGGGAGAATGTGGTTGTATTTTTGTTAAACATTAAATTTATCTTAATAGCCACAAACATGAAAAGACCTTTGAATTAGATTTGCGAATTTTAGAGTTTATTGTAATTATATTGTAATGTTTTTTATAGCATAAGCGTGGAGGGAAAACACAAAATGGTACACAAAAGTGGAAACATGATATATACTCTATTTAGGGGCACCGAATCAAGGGCTTGGACATCCATATGTCCAACGAAAATGTTGATTTACTTTTTTGATGCTATGTTGTCGCTTAACAGAAAGAATAAGCTAGATAATGAAGATGATCTAGAGAGCATGTCACAAAAGGGAAAAAACATGTTGGACTCAAACATATAAAAGATTCATTTCTACAAATGGTGGAGAAGTAAATTCTGCAAATCCTATCACAGTGGGGAGAATGTGGATGTCAAGTTCAATGGTATGAGGTGTGCCCGCTTGGTTTGCCTTTACTTCTCAACTTCAAATTCAATCAAAACATAGTGTTTTGTTCTCCATTTCAATTTCCTTTTCCGCTCAGCAATATTTATGTTTCAGCGTTAACATCGACTATGTACTTTGAAATCCTTACCGTACACTTCGTCTATTGTATATGCAACGTCTACCGTGGTAGGAAAAGAGAGGGAAGATTTATGCATGAAGGTTGTGGACCCCACATTGGTCACAGTTCGCGTTAGTTTCATTATTATCAGCATTGAAATTTGAAACTATGCAGAGCCCTTAGCAAACCCACGAGTAACCAAGGTGATGACAAAGTTGATGTCACATGTTCGAGTTGCAATATAAAGCTATCAGTCGATCTATCACTTGCCCTGAGTGCAAAACATGCTTGCTTTAATAAATTTTTGGGGGACTAAGAAATTGGGAAAAATATAAGCAAAGAGGGCTAGGCACCAATCTCATTTGAGATTATAGTCTAAATTGAGACAAGCATCTCATGAATTCTTTTGGATTCGAGAAAAGAGTGGAGCTATCATTATATAGATCATTCTCTTCTAAGGGAATCAAACCTATGGGCTGGTTAAGAGGCGTACAAAGAAGCTACAATAGTTGATTCCAGGTGGAAAGTCTATTGGGACTTTCTCCTCACTCGTAGACACAACATATCATATCACTTCACTTACAACACGGGTAGAGGTATCGAATTCTAATATATGGTTTTTGTTGTGAAATACATTTTCTTGCCTTATGATTGACCATTGGAAGAGTGAACTGCATGTAAGAGCATTCATGTTAATTTTGTTACGAGATCTACATAGAGTTAACCATTTAAATCATTTGGTATTTCATGTTTTATTGGACAAGGCCCAGGAGGAATATGGTTTCAATACTCGAATGCCACTCACTCTTCCTTGTAATCTTAAAATCTTAACAAAAAATTAAAAATAAAATGTATATAATCTAGTATATACATAATGTTCCATTAGTGTCCTCCCTATCCAACCCTGGTTTGCATGTTTTGCGTTAATGGTATTTGTAGGACTGATGTTGGTATCCATGGTTATTATTTCTTGTGCCTCGTAGAAGAAGCAGAAAAATTAAGTAAAGTTTTCGATATGTTGGCCACAATATAAATAAGAAGAAGAGAAAAGATGGGGAAACTGATATTTGGTTTCCAAAAGCAATCGCTGATGATGGTTGAGGTTCATAGAAGCTCCCCATCTTTTTGCTAACAACAACCTACTGGACAACCACAACCTCAACCCTTTCCATGTTCTAGTTCCACCTATGGCTTTGGCATTTTCCATCCACAAATCTCAAGGGCTTACTTTGTATAGAGCTTGTATTGACATTAAGGGCTCCAAATGAAAGGGGCTTATCTTCATAGCTATATCAAAAGTTCCTTGCTTGTCCGCCATTCAATTTTCACCGCCCCTTTCATTCGGTCATTGAAAATCACACTTTTCTACAATTTTATCTATTGAAATAGGTCTCGTAAATGATGTTACCGGTCCTTAACTTTCCCCTCTTTTTCTTCCTTTTCATGGTTCGCCTCTTCTTGTCGTATCCTAATCTTTTCCACTCCTCCCATTCCTTCATCTTGCTTAAGAGAGCTATGGACCCATCATTCATCTTCAGCTTGGCTTCCGCCCTCTTTTGGTTATCTCCTCCTCAGATCTGGCAAAACAATGCTTCACAACAAACGACAAAGCCTTCGCTTCTCGTCCACATCTGGCTGCAGGGAGGCAAATGGGATATGACTACAAAATGCTTGGCACGGCCCCTTACGGCTCCTACTGGCGAAACATTCGGAAGGTGTGCACCATCCAGATCTTCTCTGCAACCAGGATCGAATCCTTCAAACACGCTCGGTCAGAGGAAATTTCCGCTCTCATTCGTTCCCTGTTTGAGAGTTGCCAGCGAGAGGTGACTCCGGTGAACCTGAAATCCAGGCTTTCTGATCTCACATTTAATATCATTCTGCGCATGGTTGCCAACAAGAGAGTGTCCGAACCTGTTCATTCCAAGGATTTCCAAGAAGCTCAGCATTTCAAGGAGATGATAGAAGAGAGTTTCTTCTTAGCTGGGGCATTCGAGGTTGGAGACTACCTGCCATTTCTTAAGTGGTTTGATGTACAGGGTATCGTAGCTGCTATGAAAAAACTGCATAAGAAAAGGGATGTCTTTATGCAGAAATTGGTGATTGATCACCGTGAGAACAGAAAGACATATGCAGATGCACAAGACTTAATTGATGTTCTAATCTCTGCAACAGACAACCATCAAATTCAGTCCGATAGTGATGACGATGTTGTGAAAGCCACCGCCCTTGTATGTTCATCCTTGCTTTCTCTTTGATCCTTCGTAAGTTCGATTCTTTTACAAAAATTCTTTATAAAAGTGTTTTTTTTTGCAGGGCATGATAAGCACGGGTACGGACACATCCTCGGTGACCATCGAGTGGGCTCTGGCGGCTCTATTGCAGCACCCTCACGTTTTGAGTAAAGCCCAGGAAGAGCTCGACACTCATGTTGGACGGGAACGAGTCATAGAGGAAGCAGATCTGAACAATCTCAAATATTTACAGGCGATTGTGAAAGAAACGCTGAGGCTATATCCAGCGGCACCTCTTCTTGTTCCACATGAATCCATAGAGGCCTGCAGTGTCGGAGGGTTTCATGTCCCCGCAGGCACGCGACTGCTGGTGAATGCGTGGGCGATTCACAGGGACCCGGCCGTGTGGGAACGGCCCACGGAATTCGATCCTGAACGCTTTTTCAAGAGCGCGGAAGATATTGATGTAAAAGGGCAACATTTTGAATTGATTCCGTTTGGATCAGGGAGAAGAATGTGCCCTGGTATGTCTCTTGCACTCACCATTGTAACGCATACACTGGGGCGTCTGCTTCAGAGCTTCGAGTGGAGTATTCCAGCGGGAACCACAATTGACATGAGAGAGGGACTTGGACTCACAATGCCCAAAGCAGTTCCTTTGAAAGCCATGATCAAACCTCGTATTCCCTTGCATTTCTACTGAGATGTCTCTACATCTGAATACTGGGTACAATTTCAGTAATTACTGTGAATGAATTGAAATTAAATGGTTATAATTATTTGTATTAAACTGAAAGATCTATCGGACTATTAAAAAATCGAACTGCTTTTACACTTATAGGTTTAGTAGTATCGTTTACAAGACTGCTCTTCTTTATGTGGATCCTCCTTTCCTTTAACCTTATTTTTCAACTACAATAACATATCTGATTCAGATTTTATTTCCCTTATAATAACAACATAAATTATGTAGAAGCTGCAAATATATTTTGTAGAGAATCTAATAGATTTTTAGGCAAATTTCATGTGTGTTACTTAAACTCAAAATTCCCACTTCTATAAAATGAAAGATAGATGTAACCTATTCACATATAACCTGCCCTTCTTCTGCAGGCATATCAATCAATCTATTGTCAAAAGTCGAATCAGATTTAGTAATTTAGTTTTAAAGAGAGTTTTAAGAAGTTTTTGTCCTAAGAAATCTGTCGACATTGATAACTGTATCGGTAATGGTAATGATAGATTTTATTGAAAGTCAAAATATAATTTTTTTACATGGTTATATGCCTTTTTGACGGCCTTCTGAGCAAGGAACGAACCAATCGACACTTGAAACAATTTCTTTCATAATTTTTGCAATATATTATGTGTTTTTTAATATCTAAATGTGTGTGATTATAAATTAAAATGCAGCATACCTGTTTTTGATTTAATTATACATGTCATCTCTATGAAATGAAGTTATTGATGATCATTGTGTGTAGCAATTAAATCCGAGTCCTTATGTAGCAAATTATCAATTTTGGGGACGGGATTGTGTAGTAATCGTGAGTCTTATTTATGTAATGCAAATTTTGTATACGCTTGAATATATTTTAAAATGTGTCAAATTGATCAATTTTTGAATGTTGTGAGTAGTTTGAATCCTAAGTTTGGAAGTAATTTAAGAAAAATTTAAAACATCAAGGTTCCTAAATCAACTGAAAAAGTTATAATCAAAACCTCTAAGTTTAGAATTTGTAACTCGTTGCCTAAAAATAAAGCAGAATGCTCATTTTGGCAACATTTATGGTGACTCATGGGGGTTATTACCCTGCTATATGGATGATTAGTGGCCCTGTGTATCCATTGGGCATGAAGTTTGTATATAACTTTGAAACTTTGCATTTTGAAGCTAAACACCTTTTAAAAAGTGAAATGCACCCCCTATAAACCTTTAAACTAAAACTATAACGAACTGTTAGACCAAAACCTCAAGGCATTTCTCATTGTTCTCTACATTATCAGTGTAACAAGGAATAAACTATTAATACCCTGGATATTTTACAACCTTTATATATTTCATGGTGGGAATATGTTTCCATGATTTTCATCAAATGACTACCAAAATATGAAGGAAAAGTGTAATCATGATGGTAGTCGATAGAATCCATAAATATGTTGATTTTTATGCCTTTTCACATCTCTTTTCCACAAGAATATTTTACATATATTTTAGGTATACATTTTAGACGCTACATATTACACCTAAGATTATAGTCAATGGTCATGACCATATATTTACTAGATATTTTTACATTGCTTTATTCTAGTGTTTGGGTACTCAATTTGCTCATAGTTTATCATATCATCTCCAATTTGATGGACAAATTGAGATACTAAATAGATGTTTTGAGGGGTACCTTCTATGCTTGGCTTCATATAAGCCAGAGATATGTGTTCAATGGCTTCCACTCTTAGAATGGTGGTGTAACACCTCAATTCATACCTCATCCAAACATCTCTAGTTTTTGCATTGTATGGGTACAATCCAACATCCCATGCCTCTACCTTGAGGGTCCATCCTAAAGTGAGATAAGTTGAAGAGAACATTCAACACAAATAGGAGGTACTCTAGACTTAGATAGAATTTGTAATGGCACAAAAATGTATGAAACAACAAGTTGATCAGCACCGTAGTGAGGGAAGCTTTGATGTTGGAGAATTTGTTTTTATGTGAGTTCATTTGCATAAGAAAATATCCTTGAAATAATTTAAGAAACATAATAAGGTTTCACCTAAATATTATGACCCCTATAAAGTATTGTAGAGAGACTGTTTGTGTGGGAGAAAAACTAGATCATCCTCATTCGGCCAAAATACATCCACTCTTCCATGTTTCTTACTTGAACATGGTCATTAAATAGAAGGTTTCATCTTAGTTAGTTTTACTTGAGCTTAATGGGCAAGGAAAAATCATATTGGAACCTAAAGGAATCCTTCATACATGCACTAAAAGGTTGATCATTTGAATTTTTTGACATTGAAGATGTAACATGGGAAGATGAATAATTCCTGTAGAAGCCTCTAGAGATTGCCAACATTGGGGATGGTAATGCTTTAAAGGTGAGGGCCGTGATTTTCCCTTAATCCTATGTTATATGTCGGGATATGCATAGCTAATTTGTGGCTAACTTAATTTCTTAATGTGTAATATTTCATTTAGTTATGATTTTATAAGCTTAGTAGGTAATACTAGGTTGTTTACATAGCATAAGTACGTTATATATAGGAGGTAGTAACTAGGAGATGATAATCATATTGAACATTTGTATCCTATTGTAAGGTGCGTATATTGTTTTTTTGAAGTGGATACACCATTTATACTTGAATATTATGATCTTATCTTTGTATTTTGTTTTTATTAATTTGTGTTATATTGTTGTTATTGTTCTACTAGTTCTAAGTAATTTCTTTACATATGAGTCCATTAAAGGTGATTTGCTACCTATTATCATATAACAACATTCAATTTTTAGACAAATCCCACAAGATTGCTCCAAGGGTTCTTATCCATTGAGCTCCAAGAACTACATAACATCTGTCCAAGCGTAGGACACACATGTATGATATGATACTATAGTCGCATACGGAAAATATAAAAATTACAACCTTTTTCTTTTCAAGAAAATGTTTCTACCCAACGAATCATAATATTAGAGGTTTAACGTGAATATACAAAGCAACCATCTTATTTGTCAAGATGAGTGTCAATGAAATTATGCGTGCTACCTAAATTTGTTAAATTAGAGCTCTTCTTAAAACACATTTTGGCGTTCATAGTTTGCAGGGTAGTCAATCTTTTTAAGATGGGTACAATGATTTCTGGATGAAGATTACTAGATGAGAATCTATAGGAGTATATTCTTCTCTGACCTTTTCTTCTTATTGGGATTTTGAGCATCTTTTCAAACTTTTGCATAAATGGGTGAGTTAACATCTAATACATACATCTTTGGTACACATATCTATGCCCCTATTGAACTTTTCATCACAATTATAACATTACCTATTTCTTGTCTAACTTTCATTTAATATTTTAGTATGACGTTTAACATGGGTTGTATTTGGGGGTGGTGCTGAAAGTTTAAGCTATGATGGAGACTTTGTCTTCTAATAATGGAATGAAATTTTAAAAATGATTGTGAGCTATGAGTTTGTCTTCTAATAATTTCACCAGGCTGATATATTGCTTAATGTCATTATTAGCTTAATACATTCCACGCATATATCGTTACACACGGTTACTCCTTAACTGCCTTGTGTAACTGTTTCATTGCTCTTTATATTCTTCCTCCACTGTTTTGTTTTCACGCATTGAATAAATAATTCCAGTCTTTGCCATCATTGGTATCAGAGCCTGGCGTATCTTGTTTGTCTTTTTTCTGCAAATTGGAGCGACCGATGTGCATAAAACATGGCGACCTGCTCTATCATTTCTACGACCTGACCTGTCAGGCCTGTTCAGCGTTTGGAAGACTTGTTCTTCTTTGACAGATGATCTGCGTTTTACTTTTGATTTGATTCAAACATTTTTGTTTGCACTCTCTTGTATTGCTAACAGTGATTCAAAGTTCCTCCTTTCTTGGCGTGGGCAGACAATAGGCACCAGCACTAGCAACGTATTGTTATAACTTGACAGTATATTGTTCGAATTTTCATAAATTTGTGGCGTGAGAGAACCAACCAGCGTGTGTGGGAAGAGGCTGCAAACCAACACAGAGTTCTGCAAACAATTGTTGCACTTGCAAACCCATGCTCAAGGTCTCTCCTGCTAGTGCTCTCATAAACCCAGCCTATCGATTCAGAAGAAGGAGAAAAGATACTAGACCTGTACATGTAGGATATCAGGAGATTTGCTGAAGTGTTTTGAATCAAATCACTAAATTTCTCTTCTGCATCATCATTGGCGCAACAAAAGAAAGAAGAATTACATGGTGATTTGAAGACCTGTTGATTGTTGGCGTTGGAACGTGTGGATGTGGTGTGCATTGTGACCAGTTTTGTCTAGCATTTGGCTGCATATCTGAAGTAGAGAATAATCCTACGTTGATCAGAATCCTAAAGCGACAAGTGTAGTGTGCAACACCCAACAATGTCTGCTCCAAAAATATTGCTATCCAATGCCCAACTCTTAAAAGGGCCAAATTTCGCCACATGGAAAACCAAGATGCGATTTCTTTAGTTTGAAGATCTTTGGGGGATCATTTCTGGCATGAATGCCCCTCCCACAAATGCTGATCTGTTGGCTAAATATGAAAAGGTCAATGCAAAAGCACTAATGCTTATCACTTTGAGCCTTTCTGATGAGGTTCAACCTCACATTTGGGAAGCAACCACTTCCTCTCGGCATGGACTGCGTTGTGTATCATCTATGAAGCCAAGAATCTAACGACGATGCTGCATCTTCAGAAAAATCTTCACACGATGAGTATGCATGATGGTGAATCAGTCGAAGCCTTCTTGTGGCGTGTGGCCGAGTTACGCGTAGAAAACTTTCTGCTCTCGGTGAACCGGTGGATGACAAGTTTCTAGTCCCACTCACCTTGCGAGCTCTTCCTTCCCGGTTTCACTGATCACCACGTTGACCATCACTCAACAGGAGGTGAGTTTTGTCAAACTGGTGAATTATCTCCAGCAGGAAGAAGCCATTCAGAATGTTCAAGAAGCCTTCGAAGACAAGGCTCTCATCACGAGGAAAAAGAATAAGCCTCGGAAAGGGCAGTCAGCCCCTACAATTAGAAGCAACATCCACAACAACAACCTTCTCAGTAGCCACCACAATGGCCACCCTAGAAGCAACAGAACAACAAGGTGGATCGATGGTGCCACATTTTCTCCATAGATATGCACACAACTACGAATTGTTATTACAATGGTCGCAAGTATGGAAACTCTGGAAAAGAGAGCACTTCTGGCCAAGGATATTCCAAGAAATCCCGATGGCATGCTCGTGATCGAGGCGAAAGGGTCATATTGTTGCTCGCCAAGAAGATACCTCCTCCGATGAAGAGGTTCCAGACACAACTCATTCGGACATTGTCCTAGTCTCGCAGACTTCGCATCCATAAAAAAGTGTCTAGTTGATTGATTCGGGTGCCAGCAAACACATGACTGACAAATAAGAAGTTGTTCCATACCTTGAGTGACCGACCCACTGGAGATCGATTACCATCGCAGATAATCAGGAGTATATTGTGGCGGGGATTGGTGATGTCATCATTCCTCTTGGGACACGAAGATGTACACTCACGAAGGTGCTATATGTTCCAGGTTTGACCTCAAATCTCTTGTCTGTGAGTTAGCTTCTTAATCATTGAATGCAGGTTGAATTCTTTGTTGAGAAAGGGGTCAAGTCCTGCATCATTTCCTAGGGAGACTCAGTTATTTCTCGAGCATTTATGAAGGGCCGTCTATTTGCACTGGATGCGGTCACTTCATCTAACATTGCTCTCTCTGCTTCAACGGCGAGTCCACTGCACTATGGCACTTTCGATATGGTCATCTTTCTGCTTGGGGCTCTACATCAACTCAGTGCCAAGGAAATGGTAAGAGGGCTTCCTCCACTCTCCCATTCCTTACCTATTTGCTCGGGATGTCTTGTGGGAAAACAACATAGAGGTCCGTTCAAATAGAGCTCTTATCATTCTACGGAGCATCTTCAAGTTGTACACACCAATCTGTGGACCCCTGCCAGCTAGCTTCCAAGGTTTTGAATACTTCCAGCTCATCATTAATGATTACTCACGGAAAATGTGGGTATATTTTCTCCGGAAGAAGAGTGAGGCATTTTCCAATTTCCAAACCTTTTACCAGCAAGCCACCAGCAGTTCTAGGAAGCCTCTCCTTCTCCTCCACTCAAATCGAGGGGGAATTTATATCAAAGAAGTTCTTAGAATACCTTAAGCAAAGCATGGCATTCAACAACATCCGATTTTGCACCCTACACGCCCCAATAGAATGGGATTTCCGAGCGACACAACAGATCAAGTCATGGACATGGCTCATTGTATGTCCTCCACCGCTAAGTTGGAGGATCGGGCCATTTTTGTGACAGTATGATCCAGATAACAATGTATCTACTCAACCGGGCACCCATGAAGATCTTTCATAATAGGACACCTGAAGAGGTATGGACTGGTCGTAAACCTTCTATCTGTCATTTGAGAGTTTTTTATTGTACTGCATATATACATGTTCTAGATAAGAAAAGGAAGAATGTAACAACCACTTTTTGTCACTTCATTCTTAGAGATTTTTTTTTTTTTTTTTTTCTTACCTCATGTAGCTGATTCAAATACCCATATATTTAAATCCAACATAAGTCTTAATGCAACCCCTTTTTAATAACTATCATGAACCATGTGCAGCTGTATGAGAGAATACCGAACTTACAAGTTCTCCCTCAATTCTCTTACGAGCCATACATAAAAATGTATCCCTTTGGTTCTCCTTTAACAGGATATGATATATAAGTGATAACCCTAAGTGTGTACCTAGGTTCCACCTATGAAATCCACAGGCATCTCACAACTTAGATAATGGTGAAATCTCGACAGTATAATCAGCAGTTACACTACCTTGCACAAGGTTTCTGAGTCATGTATACCACACTCAATTCCATGACGGCACACTCGTCATTAGGAAATTTGTCGTTTCACCTTAATCACTTTTTCGGTTATAAGGATTTGCAGTCAATGATGCAGTAAACAGCTACAAGTCTTATACAAGGTACAAGTCCGGATTAACCTATACGAAGCATTACCTCAAGTCAAGCTATGATGCCTATGGGTGAGCAAGTGTCTTTCTAATGATTCTCATCATTCTTGCTAGACTTCTTCCTTCCCGTAGCCATCATATGTTGTCATCGGGGTACCAACCCGTGGGGTTCCATCCACCCTTGTAACTTTAACAAGCTTATACTTAAGCAATACCACGCTACATTTAGGGTCTTGAAAAGGGAACTCAATATAGCTATTATGTGGCGTTATCCCATTAACGACTACATGCATTAAATGGATACGTCCACGTAATAATGGTAGTGAGTCAACTTGTCAAGAGTCCTAAAATGAAACATGGTATCTTAACAAATTAAACATTATACAAGGATCTAGTTCTTGTGTCTTCATCACTTGGTGAAGAGTAACTAGAGTCCTTTCCCTAGAAGCATGATAGGTTAAATGTAGTTCCTAAACTACTCATTTCTTCCTATCTGTTTAAGATATAAGATAGATCAAACTTTAGACCTAAATTCCTAATTCTACAGTTTGTTAATGATTCAATTTTCACTGCATTAGAATAATACCCTACATTATCATGGAGTAATAACTACTAGTGTTAATCTTACTCCCATTAGTAATCATGTAACTATATAATTACTAAGTATTGGGTACATACGGATTCGATCCCGTTACCCTCCTTTCAAAAACACTTATGCTATATTATTAGAATCGTGTTACTCAGTTTAACCTCAACATTTATTCTTGCTAGGTTTGATTTATCGATAGATATAAATCTTATCCATTTTACGGTTCTTGTTACAGTAGGATTCCCAATTCTCTTGAGAACTTCTATAACCATTTCCAAACCTCCACTTAGGTTTATTTGTATGGCTACTATCACCTTGGCAGTGTATTCATTTTCCTTGGATCCTTGCACCAATTTACTTGGCATCCAAAATACATTCCATTAATTCCAGCTGTCGGATCGTTGCTATCATTTATATGACTACACCGTCATATCCTAATCATGGTTGGTTTCAGCTCACAATTTTTTTATTTTTATTTTAGGAGCATAAACACCAAACTTCCATAGTGAGTGAGATGGTGAGTACTCATGTTGAGCACAATCTGAATGCTCCCATCAATACTCTAATCATTTTCATTGGGTAGTAAACCCATAGTTTCATGGAGGTTTAGTTTTCGGGATTTTAATCATCTCCCAACAATTCTATGCCAACGGTATCCCATACCCTATGGGCCCTTTTAGCATTTAGGTTCAACCTGATTGTTAATGATTTATCTTTAATACATCTTGTTAGTTGGAATAGCTCCAACATAAACATTCATCACATCATGTTTTATACAATAGCAATCCGATAGATCATATCCTTTATTTACCCATTTCTATGGAAATACAGTTTACTTAAGCAACAAGGAATGATCTATTCTCATTTATTATTTCACCTTGAGGAATTAATTTGAACTCTCCTTCATGTTAAGGGAGTTGGGTTAGTTTTATTAATTATTTCAACTTAATTTCCTTAAAAGTTTTAAGTGCTGCCGAAAAGGAACATCAACAAGTTTTTGGGACTTAATCTTTATATGATGAATATTAACATTTCATCCATAAATTTCATCGTAACAATTTATTTCTAATATTGTTACTCAAACTTTATCAAAGGAATCTTCCTTCAGTATGCACACATAAGCAAACACCTCAAGATTCATAACTAGATGATTTCTCATCTATCATGCATTTAACCTTTACTGGTTCTGTGAGGAATCACTACCTCTTGCTGACAAAAATATTGATTTCCCATAAGTTAATCAATCTAGATTATAGAATTCAACAACACTACTTTGTAGTGTATTCCATTAACCTATCCCTTATGCTATTGATTTATAACTTCACAACTCGCTCATTGAACCTGCTAGGTTCTCCTAGTCCATAAGACAGTTTGTTATTTTATAAAATAGAGAGAGTTACAACAGCCCTCCATTACAATCGTCCAATGATCCAATTTTCATAAAATATCATAAGTATAAAGCCATTCTTATACCGACACTACTACAACATAGTGAGAATTCATTACAGAAATTACAGAGAGGCATTAACATTCTTTGATAATACGAAGTGAGTATTTATTGACAAAGATATGGAATCTTTTCCATGTTGCCATAGATCGTAAATGTACATAGTATATTTTCACAAGAGAACCTTTACTCAAGTCAATAAATAAATTCCTCAACATAAATAAGAATATCTCAAATCAACAATTAGCTGCAACTTTATCTTTTAAAAGTAAGCATGTGATACAATTAGATAACCAAGACATTTCTTTACTTCACGCCAGTGACCTTCGCTCAATTTCCTGCAATGGTTAGGCAAGGTCACTGATCAACCGAGCAAGAAAAGTCTTTATCCCATTTATCAATTTATGACATTAAATGTTAGAATGAATAAATATTGCAATAATCTCAATCTAACATTTTAATCATATAATTCCACAAAATCATTCTTAAATAACCTCTTTGCAATCATTAAGAACAGCTCCTTTACTTCTTTCAAGATTCCAAGGAGAAGATCTATATACCACTTCACAAAAATAAGATAAAGCAAAACCGGATAAAAGATATTCATACCTAAGAGATGACCAGCAAATAATCAATAACACAAGTTATTAAAAATATGCTTGTATCACATAAAGATAGATGGAGTAATCAGACCTTTATCAATCACGGTATGAATCTATGTCGTCCCATTAATAAATATAAATTGCTGCAACTAATGTTAGCTTCTCCAGCAATACAAACAAGATAGTTCTTGGACACACAAGGTAATTCAAGATATGGAAATGAAACTAACCAGCTTTCATCAACATCAACACACACATCAAGATAGATCCAATTAATACTCATGACGTTTTATATGTCATAGCTACAGAATACTACATATTCTACATTATCCATAACATCCTAAAAGGAGATATATATATCTATACCACTCAAGTTACTTATCATAATAACATAGAGGAATCAAGGCAATATAGACTCGGTTGCCTATTTATTTCTTATTGTACCTTCTTAAACAAAACTCATCATTTCGAATTATATTTTACCACATTCTACTTGCAATAAGAATTTGAAGACACAACCATTGAAAAGCTTATTTATACTTTCGTTTAGGAGCTAAAATCCCGACTTTATCTCAATGGTTAATACATATTACTCTTCAATAATAAAGATATGTTTCCCTTGATTTAATCATCCTACGAGATTAATCCGTTGCATAACTTTACATAATATTAATATTAAAATCCTCGGAAGGATCGATTTTATGAATGGAGTCAATTAATTTTCCTTTCCCTATTGCACCTTATATATGGATCAAAGCATAACCGATCTAACATGACCATAGTGTAATCCACCAAGACCCTTCCCCTTGGTTCCAAGTAAGAATTTCTAGTTTCTTTAAGGAAGCATAAAACAACCAACTCATTTAATCCTTATCCATCATAGTCCCATCTCAAAATTGAGCTTTCCTCAAGTAAGTGTCTCATTATAGAGATATATTAACATCGAATCGAATAACTTCCTAAAGATAAAATAATGGTTTTTCGTATTTGGTGGAATATCAGTTAGGTTCAGCCCTTCCAAAACCAATTCCCAAATTCATCTTTTGTCCTTCAAGATGTCGGTTCAAAACGAGCTTAGATAACTTCTAGGGAAGGTGGTAAATAACGAGACTTCTTATAATGGAGTGAGCCGAAGGCTCTATAACCGAGCAATTATTTACATCATCTCAAAGATGCTTCATAAATCCTAAGAAAATGAATATTCGGGATGAGGTTGCAATCAACTCCCGGCCGGAAGGTGACAGGTTATGATACAAATATCCTACAACTCACCTATGTTGCCACTTATCTACAACGAAACCAGGGAGTAATCCTGCTTCTTCCCATAACTACATGGTTCAACTTATCATGCTAGATTAACGTGAAGTGCTATTAGCTCACAAAACACCTATCCAATCGAGCCATGTCTAAACAGGTTAATACCTATATTTGCTTGCAGACCCATCACGGGTGAAAGGATTACATTGACAACCAACAATTCTTTAGCCTAGCAGACTCATGGCTCAATAACAACAACTCAAGGGGGATAAAAGTAGACCACAATATGAACTATGCATGTGATAGATGTACCAACAAAGTTAACCCCAAATCTACCCGAGATCATGCCCAAATATACCTTCATTTTCTTCAATGATACGCTTAGGGTAGAAGTGAAAGTAATATATGCCCATATCCATAATAGATTTAATTACTTAAATAAACATACCCCGATTTGATTCAGTGTAAAGGAAACCCACATTCCCAAATTACGCTTTTGCAAAACATTATATCATTTGCACAAATACCTGTTATTATTTGGGTCAACCCCAATCAACAATGCAAATGAAAAATAGTATATACAGTCGTCATTTCCGAGCATGATACAAGCGGAATAAAAGATAAATGGATAATAGTTCTCCCAGGGTTACAGTCATACCAATTCCCACTTCTACTCGCATACAAACAGAGTATAACAAACAACAACCCCGAACTAATACATACCCAATTTTTCTCTTAGCACAAACCAAAATTGCTAATATGTATTCATTATAACCTCTGATGATTTAAAAGGATAAAAGGGATAAAGAACGTTTCTTTCCTGGTAAAATAGCAGGCAAAATTCTTTCCTTCATGCTTCCTTCGCAGCCCCAAACTGTACACAATTCGAATCAACTTAGGTCGCATTTCCAGCTTTCCTTTCCTAGTGAAATGTTTTATATAGCAATTGATTTAGAAATCACAAGGCTTTACAGTCTTCTACTCCGAGGAATTCGTCATGCAAGGATACCAAAACTGGAGTTTTTCCAAATTTACCAACAAAACTAAAGGAAGCAATTGCATGAAATTCACCTCATTTGGGGTTTTACGAATTTCCAAAATATTAAATGCAAATTTTAATGACATTCAATGCGAAGTGCTACACCAGTAGCTTCTCCATCTACCACCGCCCATTACCATCCTCCAAAATTGGCGGGGTTATTCCAATTTAAAACTTTAGTTACCTTTTCCCACGAAATTTGCTAAATAATAATAACTTAATTACTCTTCATAACTTAGGTCGATTAATCTCTCAAAAACATAGGTTATAATATTGTATAAGACCAAAGCTTTAGCACCTGAATAGCCTTATTGTTATTATTTAAATGCACTACAACTCCCATAGAGGTGCATATTACAAAGTGAAATCAGTTATAATAATTTCATAATCCATGTAAGTGCCATGGCCCAGGATTCACAAGCCGGAGTCCTCTGACCACAGTGGTTGATCGTTAGAAGGTTCGTTAGACAAATCCAGAAACTACATTCCCTTGTCTAAAACGTGTTACCTTCTAGGAATGAAACAGTGAAATATACTATTTTGCAGGTATCATATTATCCTTAGAAAACTTTAACTCTTCCCATTGTGATATCATGACCCAACGCCGTCGGTATGACATATTAAGTCATGTCGTCGATGGCTTATTACACATATTTTGATCGTAACCAATTGTACATGATTACAACACTTCAATTCTCTGTTACCAGAAAATTATCTTGATTACAAGAATGTTCTTCGTAAATGCAATCTTAATATTTAAATATGAAATCGGGGTTTACAGTGAACATTATTTAAAAATACCCAATTCCCATCACTTTAGTAGAACAACATAATGCTTCCTACCCTTATTAAGTGCATGGCTGGCATTATCCACACAACCTATTATGGCAAACATGTTGTGGCAAGTGAAAATGCACGTTAGAATCTAGGAGTCACTGCATTAAATCCTTTGACTTAGTTTTATCATCCCATGGATAATTTCAACTCCTTTATGATCTTGAACTAAATTTGAGGAGTGTTACATTCTTCCCCCCATAATGAATCATCGTCCCGATGATTTCGTCTTATTTCTCATAGCCAATTCATTCATATACAAATTACACACTTTTTAATTTTAAGTGTTTAATCATTTCCTTCACCGGAACTTGCGATTCACATCTCATAAGTTCACATTTACTGGACGTCATTACTTGTCAACTAGTAAACCATTATACTATAAGCAACACTCCATAGATCTATTTCTTCAACATTTTGATTTATGTAACCTTATGTATTACTTACAAAAGGTATTCTCATAATTCTACTTTACCAAGCAATGCAACATGACACTGCCGAATTAACCTAGACAAGTCTAGTCACAACTATCTCACATCAAGGTATTACAACACTCGAAGCTAGTCAGGAGGATTTTTTTAAGGTCATATTAATCAGACTCTACCTCAAAATAAATCCAAACTCATATTTTGACAAGCTTAAAAACTAACATTTACTCATGTTAAACATAAGTAATCAAACAACATAACTGCTCACAATCAGCTCAAGTAATGCTAGAGTCATATCAGCCCTTACTTCTGCAACTGTAATCTTATTAATCTAGTTCCTTTAAGTTCAAATATCACAATTTTTGAGAAGTTATAAAATATTAGTCCATTGATACCTTAATAGATCAGATTATCGACCTATATATCCTTGAGTTGTATGGACAAACAACTCATATAGTAAGTTAAGACAAATAATTCTTAAAATTCTATACATTCATATATAATATTGATACAACATGGTAAAGGGAGTTACCTCCCATGACAATTTCATCATGATTTGACTAATCATTCAAGTACGGTCATACATTCGATACTTGATCATAACAGTATGAGTCTATACTTCCTCAGCCTCCATAGCCAATGGACTAAGCCCTTTTAAAGTAAACCAAACATCTCATAATGTAAGTTATGAGTTCATTAATGAGATCAAGTAGATGTAGTGTAACTGACAGAGTGTCTACATAATGATCACATTGATGAAAAGGATCAACATAACCTTAGGAAACATTCCAGCATGTAGCACCTCAATTCAATGATTCCCAAATTTAAAGTTCAAAAATCTGAGACTGGAGTTAAATAGCCTTTACTTTAGCAATCATGTAACTCCTGCCAGCTTTAAATTACCAGTCTTTTACAACCAAGCTAGCTATATTTACCATCTTTGGCACATAATATTGATAACAATATTAAATTTAAGGACACTTTGACTTTAAAACCTTTAAGGTTAGTTTACATATTCCCAAGAAATCATGAATATCAAGTTACATATCTGAATTTCTTCACTACACTTTTCAATCTGTAGATTCTTACTAGGTGTAAAATTTTACCAACCTCGCAATGTTGTATCAGCTCGTGAAATATTATTGGGCCTGTCACACTTTAAATTCAACTCAAGGTTTCAAATTTTACAGACAAGTCTGCAATAGAAATGAGTTCCATGTCCGTATATGATATTTCAGGATTACCTAGCATCTCAGACCAAGTAAACAATGTAGTTATCATTCAATATTCTAGAATAGTGTCTACTCAATAACACTTAAGTAAATCAGTCAAACATATTTGACCATAACAATCCCAGTAGTACATTAAGATAATGATTATACAAATAATCACATACTACCACAAGGATAATATTAGGATAATGATAATACAGTTAAATAGTCATATCAATATCTATGCCTATTACTTTCAGCCCTTAAGAATCTTTAAGAACTAAGGTCGTAATACAGTAAAATGTAAAACTGTCCCTCTATACCTTAACAAGGTATATGATCCAATTTGGAGGGTAAAAGTTTCATACATTTATAGTACAAGTTAAAAACAGGCCTCCTACATCTGTATTTAGCCTAGTAACCATCCTTTACTTCCACTAAATTCCAGCCTCCGATCCCTAGAAATATTATTTGGTCACGACCGAACAAGGTTGCACCATCCATAATATATAAGAATCTTTCATAGATATATTTCTATATGAAAGGATATCATAAAGATGCATTCGCCCAATCTATCTATCTTTTAATCATTTCACCATTGGATCTTGTTATACAAACAATCTCATGAAACTCTACCGTAGTCCAGATACATGCAAATCAATCTTATCGAAATATTTCCTTCTTTCTCATTATTATGTTAGGATGACTTGTTTTCTTTTTCCACAAAACTTATGGCAGAGACTTTCTCGCTAAGTTTTATTCTCAAAGGTCCCACTTTCAGACTCTTTCTCATCCTTTATCACTCTTCTAAAATTAGAAGTAAAGAAGAGCTAATGCTCTTACATGCTTTTACCATATAAAACTAGCATTTTAATATGGATTTCATTCTGACCTAAATGGCCTTTCAAGGCACTACCATTGCAGCAGTTAGTCCTCCTCTAAATACTGCCTTTATCCTATGTGGATTTCTTTTAATATTGGATTTATACTCCAATTTTTATCATAATGCAGTTTGAATAATCGAGTAATACTTTACTGATCATCATCATTCAGCCTAAGTTGTTTTGCTTGGCTGCTCTTATTCACACTTACCAGCTGCTACCTGCATCTATCCAGTATAGTGTGCCATGAAAGAATCTTAGAGTATTATTTAACTCTTTTACCCCCAAACCCAAATCTTAGTTTGATCTGGCTTGTCATCCATGGTACATCCTTCATTCTCCTTATTTTATTTATAAAATAAGAATTTTCTAAGCGTAAGGGCTCATTAGGCCCAAGAGTTGCAACCTCACTCGATACCAAAATGTAACAACCACTTTTTTCACTTCATTCTTAGAGAATTTTTTATTTTTTTTTTTTCTTACCTCATGTAGCTAATTCAAATACCCATATATTTAAATCCAACATAAGTCTTAATGCAACCCCTTTTTAATAACTATCATGAACCATGTGCAGCTATATGAGAGAATACCGAACTTACAAGTTCTCCCTCAATGCTCTTACGAGCCATACATAAAAATGTATCCCTTTGGTTCTCCTTTAACAGGATATGATATATAAGTGATAACCCTAAGTGTGTACCTGGGTTCCACCTATGAAATCCACAAGCATCTCACAGCTTAGATAATGGTGAAATCTCAACAGTATAATCAGCAGTTACACTACCTTGCGCAAGGTTTCTGAGTCATGTATACCATACTCAATTCCATGACGGCACACTCGTCATTAGGAAATTTTTCGTTTCACCTTAATCACTTTTTCGGTTATAAGGATTTGCAGTCAATGATGTTGTAAACAGCTACAAGTCTTATACAAGGTACAAGTCCGGATTAACCTATACGAAGCATTACCTCAAGTCAACCTATGATGCCTATGGGTGAGCAAGTGTCTTTCTAATGATTCTCATCATTGCTAGACTTCTTCCCTTCCCGTAGCCATCATATGTTGTCATCGGGTACCAACCCGTGGGGTTCCATCCACCCTTGTAACTATAACAAGATTGTACTTAAGCAATACCACGCTACATTTTAAGGTCTTGAAAAGGGAACTCAATATAGCTGTTATGTGGCAGTATCCAATTAACGACTACTGTCATTAAACGGATACGTCCACGTAACAACGGTAGTGAGTCAACCTGTCAAGAGTCCTAAAATGAAACATGGTATCTTAACAAATTAAACATTATACAATGATCTAGTTCCTGTGTCTTCATCACTTGGTGAAGAGTAACTAGAGTCCTGTCCCCTAGAATCATGATAGGTTAAATGTAGTTCCTAAACTACTCATTTCTTCCTATCTGTTTCAGATATAAGATAGATCAAACTTTAGACCTAAATTCCCAATTCTACGGTTTGTTAATGATTCAATTTCCACCGCATCAGAATAATACCTTACATTATCATGGAGTAATAACTACTAATGTTAATCTTACTCCCATTAGTAATCATCCAACTATATGATTACTAAGTATTGGGTACATACGGATTCGATCCCGTTACCCTTCTTTCAAAAACACTTATGCTATATTATTAGAATCGTGTTACTCAGTTTAACCTCATCATTTATTCTTGCTAGATTTTATTTATCGATAGATATAAATCCTATCCATTTTATGGCAGGGATAATTTTAGCGGCGAATATTCGTAATATGGCGAAAATTTCATTTTAGGAAAATTTGAAAAGGCGAATTATTCGGAGTGGGTCGGTGTCATGTTTGCCTAAAATATAAAGTATATTTTTTTGGGGGGGTTGGCTTCACCTTCATTTGAACACATCTCCTATAAAAACCTAGCTGATTCGCCGGGTAGTATACCTCAAGTAGCTTAACAAATTACCAATACTGTGAAATTTGAACTCGCATACCCTTAAGCACCAGAGATTCAGATTACTGTTAGCTTGTGATTGTTGACGCACAAAAAATGCAGTGTTGACGTGCAATAAGGGCATTGTTGACATGCGACAACATCTGTCTTGACACGATGAGGGAAGTGTTGACACGTGATAGAGGAAGTGTTGATGCGCGACTTGGGTAGTGTTGACGTGTGACAGTATATTCAGACAGTGGACGCGCGACAGGAAATGGGTTGTTGACGTGCGACAAGTGCAGAGTTGACATGTGACAAAGACCTCAGACAGTGGACGTGCGACAAGACCTCAGACACTGGACAAAGTCGCTACTTGGTTCTTTTTCTGATGCAGGAATCTTTTCAGAATAATGGAAGGTGCCAGCTCAAAGAATACGAATAACCTAAAAGTAAGTAAGAAATCTCAGAAATCACTCTTCAAGTATTTTGGAAACTCTGCGGATATAGATATTGTAAATACCAATCATATAGATGCCACCACAAAGAATCAGAATACTGACTGTGTGGAAGGTATTATTGAGGTGGACATGCATTCTGCGCACATGATCAAAGTCAAACAAATGAAACCTACGATAATATGCCAGATCTTGAAGATATTGTTCCTGTTGGGGTGCAACCAGAAGTGCAGCTAGATATCATAGATACAAACACTCAAAGCAAAATGGAAGACAGAAATCAAAATCAAACTCCGGTCCAAGAAAGAGGAAACCAGGTGATTGTGATATTGCTCAAAATTCTACTCAAAAAAGTAAAGCATTGAAAACGAACAAGAATATGTGGACCATTGGCAGGACATACAAGTTTGATTGGGCAATAAATTTCCGTTTATTGAACTCATACAATCATCTAATTCTCAAGAAATCCCATCGAATGTACATGTACAATATGTACGTGGAAATTGGGAAAGCAACAAAAAATGCAACTGAAGCTTGGACACTATAGAAAAACATTGTGGAAAACAATATTTAACTGTAACGGGGCGGATGGCCAGAAAATCAAAACACATAGGTGGAAAACTGAAAAGAATGCATGCATGTTAGATACGCAGTGGAATATGAGGCAGAGCAGAAAAAACATAGACATCTGTTGGAAAAGGGAGGAACGATCACATCGCATATTGGTAAGATGAAAGAAACAAATCTACATGCAAAATTCATACAATTCTCTACTCTTTCTCAAATACTAAAAAAGAAAGAGCGATTTCGGATTTCCTTGATTTCAAAGTTTTGTATCAATTTAACGGAATGTTGAATGTACCTCAATCTCATTGGTCTGAAAGTGGTGGATGGGAAATGGCAAAATGCCTCTCGATGATAGAGAAGGAAGATTTGAAAGAGAATGTAAAAAAAGCAAACTTTATCTCTCTTTCAATTGATGAAGTGACAGCAGTCGACAACACCGCATGGGTATGTATCCACATCTATACTTTAGAAAATCATATAAGGACACCTCATCTGTTGGGTGTTATGAAAATGGTTGAAAATTGCAATGCCGAAAACCTATATAAAATAGTTGTTTCTCATTTGAAAGATGTTTCTGGAATGACTGATTATGAAATTGCTACGAAGTTGGTATGCGTTGGAGCAGATGGTGCATCTGTCATGCAGGGTCACCGAACAGGGCTCTGTGTTAGATTACAAACAACAGTGGCCCCATATATGCTACCAATTCACTGTATGGCTCACAAAATGAATTTAGCGTATAAAATGGTAAGCAACCACGAAAATGTTGCTAAATTAGAAGACCTTATAAGAGAACTTCATGCCTATATGTCAAGCAGCCCAAAGCATTTTCTCGAGTTCCAAAAATTTGCAATTGGAATTACAGATGGCAAAAAACTTCTGAAGGATGTGGAGACTAGATGGATCTCTTTGTATGAACCTGCATGCAGAGTTCATGAGGAGTATCCTTCATTGGTTGGTTTCATGCACAAATACCGTCACGAAGTTGATAGGGCAAGGACTTGTTGTTCCGTTTAACGATATGGAGACATTGCTTACATTGGTTGGTATTCTTCCAATGTTAAAGGAGATCAATACACGATGAAGCATGCACGTAGGCGATTAATCTATATTGTGGATTTTATACGGATGAGAAAATGGTATGTCAAAGTCTTGATATATTGTACTATTCCCGTGATAGTTTTGATGCACCTGTTTTTGAAAATTGGAAAGATTTATTAGATCTTAAAAATCCTAACACCTTTTTGAGATTTAATATCCACGATCACCTCTGCATCACTGTTAATGGGAGGGAAATACCAATGCACATTTTGCAAAAACGTCCAAGATATTACAGATCGAACGAAAAGATGTTCCCGTGACACGTAATTTGTTTGAGTCTATTATAGTTGAAACAAGAATAAAGCTTAAAAAATTTCAGAAACCTTGTCATCAGAAATTAGGGAACGTTTCTGTAAAGATAAAATTCTGGAAGCCATGGGTGTGATGAATCCTAATTTTTGGAATACTGAAGGTGGCCGTGCAGACTTTGTCAGAAAGCATTTCCATAAATCAATGGGTACAATAATGGAACAATTTACAAAGATGTCAGAGCTCAAGGGTATGGAAATCAAAGGTATACTGAATGCCGATTTATTAAAGTTTCAGTCAACAAATTTTGCAACAACAATGAGGAACCAATATAAGAATTTAGATCAACCTTCTGAAAGTGGTGCTATTACAAGGTTGTGGCGAGGAATCTATCAAAGTTCTATCTTACAAGAAGATATCAGTGAATATTTCAGATTATATGAGTTATGCCAAACAATGATTTTGGGGTCTGTGGAGGATGAAAGGGTTTTCAGTGCATTTTCATTTATAAAATCAAAACCGAGAAACAGTTGGATAAAAATCGGAAAGTTGCATGAGGTGTTATGTTTCTCGATACTCCATCGAAAGCTTTCCATTCGACAGAGAAATTGCGCACTTTGGAATTCCTTTGCGAAAGAAGAGGTGTGAATAATACAACTACAAGTACAAATATTCCCACCCTTGAGAGTGTAATTGGCTCTTCGTCACATTCTACGAAGACAACATCGAGTTTTATGAAGTCATGATAATGGATTGTTTCAACTTTAAATAGGTATCTTCTTTATCTATCTTTTATCTTTATCATTAAAGATGTAACATGTTACAGTCTATATACTAAAAATGTCGGCAATTCACCCATCTATCTACTAATCCATTTCTTGTGTTGGGTTTTTTAAAACACGATCTAGCTCATTACCAAAGTGTAGCGTTGATGATTTCAACTTTAAGGAGGTATCTTTTTCCCCTTAATCTTATTGTTTGTTACTATTCATTTTTTTAGCTCTGTTATCATTAAAGATGTTACAGTCTATGTATTTACATTTAGTTAAATACAATATTTTTATTTTTTGAAAACGTGGGTTGACATCCGTCTCGAGGAAGTTGTTATTTCTGGACCGACAATGTCGCAAACTCACCCATCTATCTACTAATCCATTTTTTGTGTTGAATTTTTTTAAGACAAAGATCTAGCACATTACTAGGTGATGATTTCAATTTTAAATAGGTATCTTCTTCAACATAATCTTATTGTTTGTTACTTTACATTTTTCCACTCTTGTTATCATTAAAGATGTTACAGTGTCTAATTCTATATATTTACATTTATTTAAAGATATTGTTGGTCTATATATTTAAAGATGTTGCTTGGCACTTCTCGGGAATGACAATGTCGACAACTCACCCCTCTATCTACAATGTAAAACAAACCCTATCATATACGCAAGATTTCACAAAGAATCTAATACGTAAAGGTAAGCTAAACCCTATCATATTTGCAGTTATGTTTAATTTCTTGCCAATGATGATTCTTTATTGATTTCTTAGAATTATATTTAATTTATTTTTATATGTGCAAAATCCTTTGATATATTTTTTTAATCATGTGGATAAACAATACATTGTACAATTTTAAATATAAGTCCACATAAAATTCCTCATCATCCATATATATCATATCATCACCATATCATTATCATATCCTGACTCATGACACTACAATTATTATTAACACAATTATTTATCTAATTTAAATTTATTAAAACAATTCAGTTTTTTAAAAATAATTCATAATCATATCATTACAATTCTATTCGTTCTAATGTCATCCATATCCATTCTAATCATTAATGTCATCTATATCCATTATAACACATTCCATTTATTTATCATCTATATCCATTCTAGAGAAGAAGAATTACAAAAGTCTAGAGAAGAAGAATTACTGTGCTTGATGATAAATCTACGTCCACTTTAAATTGATCATCGTCCATATATATCATATCATTATCATCATTCATCGTCTTTCAAAGATCATCTATCATTAATTATTAATTATCATCATTCATCATCTACGTCCACATACAATTCATGACAATGCAAGTAAACAAGAAACATACATATAATTCATGATAATCACCATCTAATGCAATTAAAATTAAAGACTCAGTATATAAATCCATATAATTAAATTCAAATACCATAGTACATACTCAATAGTAGAAGTTTTCAAATTCAATATTTAAAGTTTCCTCAATAATAAAAGTTTCTAGTTTTCAAAACCCTCTTTTTCTTTATCCAATTCTACTCCTCTGCTCTCTTCCCCAACAGACTTCTTCCACCGTGGTTGTAGCTCTTTCCCCAACACCAGAAATAACCCCTGAACTTATAAGATCTTCTGCAGCACTGTCCAGATTTTTTAAAATTCTTTCTTCTTGATTTGTCGCATCTCCATGCGACAACAAATTTGGATCAGCTGCTGCTTTAGCTTTGAATAATATGTCAGGGTCGAAACCATGCTCTTTAATTATCCGCTTTAGTGTATTGTTTTGTTTGTTAACCAAAACAATATTTTGCTTCAATTTTTTTGCTGCGGATAAGTTGTTCTTTGTTGTTTCCAAGTGAACTTGCAAAACCTTCACCTGACTCTTCAAATTTTCATATTTCAACTGCACAAAAAGAGTAATGTCAATTCAAAATATTACTAAAAAATGAAAATTTCAAATTAACAAGAATGATTGTTTGAATGTAATAGTACTTACAACCGCTCTATCTCTTTCGGCATTTGCGATTGCTACCAAATCCTTGTCCTTGGACCATTTGTTAAAATATGCCCGGCCTCGCACTAATATTTTCTAATTTGTTTAATGCCTTATCTAAAATGTCATCTTTATAGTTGTTGTTATAATTGACAGTCCCACTTCTTACTTGGGTAAGTAAGGAATCCATCTTCGCAGGTTGATTTTGGACTGCAACGTATAAACTATCTCGTTGCCAATAATTTTCATAACAACTAATAATCTCATTGATAAGAACTTTAGCCCTTCTCTCCCATTCTATAAGCTGTTTGATATGAGGAAGAATAAACTCATTGACATGGGATTGACAATCATAACCAATTAAGTTCTCCAAAGGAAAAGGTGGCAACTGTTCACTATCTGAATCTGATGAAGATGATCTTGCTGGAGAAGTATGGGGGCTTTCACCAAGATCAAGTGCTACTTGTTTCTACCTTTGGGTGGGCTGATCCTGTTTGTGAAAAAATTAATCAAGATTTAGATAAATAAATTTAAATCGAAATGTAATTCAAAATTGTAAAGCATATTTAAATTGAAATTTGAAGTATACCTGCTGGCCTTGAATCATCTCGCGGGTATCGAAAAAACTAGTTGGGTCATTGCTATCAATGCCCAAATAATATTCATCTAAATTTATATTGTTCAAAATGAGATATGCCGTTGCTGTAATCGGGCAAGCCACCAAGTGAGAGAGTTGGAATTCGAAAGGAGGAGGCAATGTTTAGTGTCCCACTAGGGGCTAGAGCAAAAGGCATTCGTTTACCAATGTTCTTTTTCACTGTTCCTCTGGTTGGAATTTTAAAAATTACTTGTTGAGTGGGTGTCAGTGCCATAGTTTGATCAGGACTGACATGTGCTGAAAAGTACAAGAAAAAAATGAAAAAATAGGAAAACAATTCATAAAGTCAAAAATTTCGAAATTAAACGTACTATCGAAGAGTTGTACCTTGTTGTCGAGGGGTTGTTTTTCTCGGTGCTACGGGTGGCCTTGTAGGAGTTGTACTCAGTGTCTGTTCAGAAGATATGAATGCATGCGACTGTATGGAGTGAGTTGGGGAAGAAGGTTGAGTTTGTGAAACAGGTGTATGTTCCAAAGTCCCTGCAATTCATCAATATTAAATGTTGTCAATTCATTTGGTTAAAATTTAAATTGAAAAATAAATATGCAACTTTGGAATTTGTAAATAATATATGAGAAGGTATTACTTCTCTGGCGTTTAACGAGTTCAAACTGTTGAGGGTTTGGAGAGGAGTGAGCTTCCATTTCAGATTGGGAGTCCCCTGAAGCCTCAGCGTGTTGTTGGCCTCTTCCTCTCGATAACGCCTTTTTTCGGGGAAGGGCTTCAAGATATCTTCTCTGCAAAACATTAAAATTTAAGTTTTAATAACTGTGCACTGTAATGTCAAAAATTGAAATACAATTACAAACTAAATAGTTTATACCTGTTGATCTTCAAACGGAATTGACAACTTCATCAACTCCTCATCAGTGCAAGTAGGAATTTTTTTATCTTTTAAATTTAAAAGTGCCTCATAATAAAGGCCGAGGAGATAGTTTGTTGAATAAATGAAAGGTTTTTCTGAAAGTTTTGAATTTGTTATGTCAGTTCTTATTTTTTTGGATAGATATGTGCACCAATCGAATTTTTGTTTTGAGATAGTGGCAACAATGTATGCAATGGCCCAATTTGGTATATCAGTTGACGACCTGCAAAACAATTTTGGATTGAAAAAATGAAATAACTGCAGCAAGAAAGTGGTGTGCAATTGATTGTGTATCCACACCACGCCTGGATTTATTGACATGGGCTGCAAATGCGAAACAGTGAAAATTACTATAAATTTATAACAACAAATTGTATCAGAATAAAAAATATGAATTAAAACGAATTATACTTACAATCAACATGGAAACCGAACGTTGATTTGAGAAATTTCTTGTCTTCTTCCACGAGTGTTTCCTTGGTTGTAAAAATTGGTAAATTTTTGAATGGAAGGCCCGTAAACCGATGGATGTCATTTGCTTCGATACTGAATTGGAACATTTGGCCATCATTCAGAGTCACATAAAAAATGTTGTCCTCTGAATTGTAGGATGACATAAGGTAATTCAAAATATCCGGATCTGTTTCGAAATGAGGCATATTAATGAGCCTCAGAAATTTTCACACATCCATCAAATCTTTATATTCTGAAGACATCTTTAAAATAGTATGGATGTGAGGGCATAAGGGATTCCTGTAGTTGATCTTGGAAATCGATTGAATTGGATTCTCTTGATTTTTTTGATGAACTTGCAGTTGGGAAGCATGTGAAGTTGACATTATAGTTGTACTTGAATCTTTGACAATGATTGAGACCTGCAAAAATTCATGAGCGGGAGGGTGAAAACGAGAAAATGACCAGTTGAAGGGTATTTATAGGCTAAATCGGGCGTCACTAGCTCCTACTGACGCGCGTCACTCGCTCCTAGTGATGCGCGCAAGAGAGGAGCCGATGACACACGCGTCAAGAGGACCCAGTGACGCGCGTCAATATTATTTAGTGACGCGCGTCAATTAGATCCAGTGACACGCGTTAGTTGGAGCCAGTGGCGCGCATCATCAAGCTAGTGACACGTGTCGGTGGATCCGCGACGCGCGTCAATGGATCCATGACGCGCGTCAATTAGATCCGACACACGCGTCAATTGGAGTCGATGGCGTGCGTCATCGACTCGATCTAATGACATCGCCAATGGATCCAGCGCGCGTCAATTGGATCCAGTGACACACGTCAATTACACCCGCGACGCCGCGTCGGTGGAGCCGCGATGACGTGTCAATTGGAGCCGCGATGCATGTCAATGGAGCCGGTGACGCGCTCAAGTGGAGCCGCGACGCGCGTCAATCGGGGCCGCGACGACGCCAATTGGAGCCGCCGACGCGTGTCAACCGGAGCCGCGTGACGCGTCGGACTCAGAGTGATTATTGACGTCTTGTTGTCGCACGTCAATGATGGAGCCATGAAAAAAATAGGTGAAATTTTTGTTTTGGAATACTGTCAAATTCGCCTTTCGCTAAAACTGGTTCTGGGGATATTCGCCAGGTATTTTCCACCTACAATTTTATAGAGGTGTCTTAAAATGAACCTTGTTTTATGGTTCTTATTACAAGAGGTTTCCCAATTCTCTTGAGAACTTCTATAACCATTTCCAAACCTCCACTTAGGTTTATTTGTATGGCTACTATCACCTTGGTAGTGTATTCATTTTCCTTGGATCCTTGCACCAATTTACTTGGCATCCAAAATACATTCCATTAATTCCAGCTATCAGATCATTGCTATCATTTATATGAGTACACCGTCATATCCTAATCATGGTTGGTTTCGGCTCACAATTTTTAATTTTTTTTAGGGGCATAAACACCAAACTTCCTTAGTGAGTGAGATGGCGAGTACTCATGTTGAGCACAATCTGAACGTTCCCATCAATACTCTAATCATTTTCATTGGGTAGTAACCCCATGTTTTCTTGGAGGTTTAGTATTCTGGGATTTTAATCATCTCCCAACAATTCTATGCCAACGATATCCCATACCCTATGGGCCCTTTTAGCATTTAGGTTCAACCTGATTGTTAATGATTTATCTTTAATACATCTTGTTAGTTGGAATAGCTCCAACATAAACATTCATCACATCATGTTTTATACAATAGCAATCCGATAGATCATATCCTTTATTTACCCATTTTTATGGAAAGACAGTTTACTTAAGCAACAAGGAATGATCTATTCTCATTTATTATTTCACCTTGAGGAATTAAGTTGAACTCTCCTTCATGTTAAGGGAGTTGGGTTAGTTTTATTAATTATTTCAACTTAATTTCCTTAAAAGATTTATGTGTTGCCCAAAAGGAACATCAACAAGTTTTTGGGACTTAATCTTTATATGATGAATATTAACATTTCATCCATAAATTTCATCGTAACAATTTATTTCTAATATTGTTACTCAAACTTTATCAAAGGAATCTTCCTTCAGTATGCACACATAAGCAAACACCTCAAGATTCATAACTAGATGATTTCTCATCTATCATGCATTTAACCTTTACCGGTTCTGTGAGGAATCACTACCTCTTGTTGACAACAATATTGATTTCCCATAAGTTAATCAATCTAGATTACAGAATTCAACAACACTACTTTGTAGTGTATTCCATTAACCTATCCCTTATGCTACTGATTTATAACTTCGCAACTCACTCATTGAACCTGCTAGGTTCTCCTAGTCCATAAGACAGTTGTTATATTATAAAATAGAGAGAGTTACAACAGCCCTCCATTACAATCGTCCAATGATCCAATTTTCATAAAATATCATAAGTATAAAGCCATTCTTATACCGACACTACTACAACATAGTGGGAATTCATTACAGAAATTACAGAGAGGCATTAACATTCTTTGATAATATGAAGTGAGTATTTATTGAACAAAATATGGAATCTTTTCCATGTTGCAATAGATCGTAAATGTACACAGTATATTTTCACAAGAGAACCTTTACTCGAAGTCAATAAATAACTTCCTCAACATAAATAAGAATATCTCAAATCAACAATTGGCTGCAACTTTATCTTTTAAAAGTAAGCATGTGATACAATTAGATAACCAAGACATTTCTCTACTTCACGCCAGTTACCTTCGCTCAATTTCCTGCAATGGTTAGGCAAGGTCAGTTCGACTGAACTGAGCAAGAAAAGTCCTTTATCCCATTTATCAATTTATGACATTAAATGTTAGAATGAATAAATATTGCAATAATCTCAATCTAACATTTTAATCATATAATTCCACAAAATCATTCTTAAGTAACTTGCTTTGCAATCATTAAGAACAACTCCTTTACTTCTTTCAAGATTACTCGTAAGGAGAAGATCTATATACCACTTCACAAAAAATAAGATAAAGCAAAACCGGATAAAAGATATTCATACCCAAGAGATGACCATCAAATAATCAATAACACAAGTTATTAAAAATATGCTTGTATCACATAAAGATAGATGGAGTAATCAGACCTTTATCAATCATGGTATGAATCTATGTCATCCCATTAATAAATATAAATTTCTGCAACTAATGTTAGGTTCTCCAGCAATACAAACAGTATAGTTCTTGGACACACAAGGTAATCCAAGATACGGAAATGAAACTAACCAGTTTCATCAACATCAACACACCCATCAAGATAGATCGAATTAATACTCATGACGTTTTATATGTCATAGCTACAGAATACTACATATTCTACATTATCCATAACATCCTAAGAAGGAGATATATATATATATCTATACCACTCAAGTTACTTATCATAGTAACATAGAGGAATCAAGGCAATATAGACTCAGTTGCCTATTTATTTCTTATTGTACCTTCTTAAACAAAACTCATCATTTCAAATTATATTTTACCACATTCTACTGCAATAAGAATCTGAAGACACAACCATTCAAAAGCTTATTTATGCTTGCGTTTAGGGGCTAAACTCCCTGAATTTATCTCAATGGTTAATACATATTACTCTTCAGTAATATAGATATGTTTCCCTTGATTTAATCATCCTACAGAGATTAATCCATTGCATAACTTTACATAATATTAATATTAAAATCCTCAAGAAGGATCGATTTTAAGAATGGATTCAATTAAGTTTCCTTTCCCTATTGCACCTTATGTATGGATCAGCAAAACTAATCCAACATGACCATAGTGTAATCCACCAAGACCCTTCCCTTGGTTCCAAGTAAGAATTTCTAGTTTCTTTAAGGAAGCATAAAACAACCAACTCATTTAATCCTTATCCATCACAGGTCCCACTCAAAATTGAGCTTTCCTCAAGTAAGTGTCTCATTATAGAGATATTATAACATCGTAATCCGAATAACTTCCTAAAGAGAAAATAATGGTTTTCCGTATTTGGTGGAAGATCAGTTAGGTTCAGCCCTTCCAAAACCAATTCCCAAATTCATCTTTTTTCCTTCAGTATCAGTTCAAAACTAGCTTAGATAACTTCTAGGGAAGGTAGTAAATAACGAGACTCCTTATAATGGAGTGAGCCGAAGGCTCTACAACCCAACAATTATTTACATCAACTGAAGATGCTTCAAAAATCCTAAGAAAATGAATATTCAGGATGAGGTTGCAATCAACTCTCGGCTGGAAGGTGACAGGTTATGATACAAATATCCTGCAACTCAGCCTCTGTTGCCACTTATCTACAACGAAACCAGGAGTAATCCTGCTTCTTCCCATTAACCATTCTAATAACTACATGGTTCAACATATCATGTTAGATTAACGTGAAGTGTTATTAGCTCACAAAAAAACTATCCAACTGAGCCATGTCTTAAAAGGTTAATACCTATATTTGCTTGCAGACCCATCACGGGTGAAAGGATTACGTTGACAACCAGCAAGTCTTCAGCCTAGCAGACTCATGGCTCAATAACAATCAACTCAAGGGGGATAAAAGTAGACCACAATATGAACTATGCATGTGATAGATGTACCAACAGGTTATCCCCAAATCTACCCGAGATCATGCCCAAATATACCTTCATTTTCTTCGGTGATACGCTTAGGGCAGAAGTGAAAGTAATATATGCCCATATCCATAATAGATTTAATTGCTTAAATAAACATACCCTGATTTGAGTCAGGTGTAAAGGAAACCCACATTCCCAAATTATAATTTTTGCAAAACATTATATCATTTGCACAAATACCCGTTATTATTTGGGTCAACCCCAATCAACAATACAAATGAAAAACAGTATAAACATTTGTCATTTCCGAGCATGATACAAGCGGAATAAAAGATATATGGATAATAGTTCTCCCAGGGTTACAACATACCGATTCCCACTTCTACTCGCATACAAACAGTATAACAAACAACAACTTCGAACTAATACATACCCAATTTTTCTCTTAGCACAAACCAAAATTACTAATATGTATTCATTATAACCTCTGATGATTTAAAAGGATAAAAGGGATAAAGAATGTTTCTTGCCTGGTAAAATGGCAGGCCGAATTCTTTCCTTCATGCTTCCTTCGCAGCCCCAAACCGTACACAATTCGAATCAACTTAGGTCGCATTTCTAGCTTTCCTTTCCTAGTGAAACGTTTTATATAGCAACTGATTTAGAAATCACACGGCTTTACAGTCTTCTACTCCGAGAAATTCGTCATGCAAGGATACCAAAACTGGAGTTTTTCCAAATTTACCAACAAAACTAAAGGAAGCAGTTGCATGCAATTCACCTCATTTGGGGTTTTACGAATTTCCAAAATATTAAATGCAAATTTTAATGACATTCAATGCAGAAGTGCTACACCAGTAGCTTATCCATCTACCACCGCCCATTACCCTCCTCCAAAATTGGCGGGGTTATTCCAGTTTAAAACTTTAGTTACCTTTTCCCCCGAAATTTGCTAAATAATAATAACTTAATTACTCTTCATAACTTAGGTCGATTAACCTCTCAAAAACATAGGTTATAATATTGTATAAGACCAAAGCTTTAGCACATGAATAGCCTTATTGTTATTATTTAAATGCACTACAACTCCCATAGAGGTGCATATTACAAAGTGAAATCAGTTATAATAATTTCATAATCCATGTAAGTGTCATGGCCCAGGATTCACAAGCCGGAGTTCTCTGACCACAGTGGTTGATCGTTAGAAGGTTCGTTAGACAAATCCAGAAACTACATTCCCTTGTCGAAAACATGTTACCTTCTAGGAATGAAACAATGAAATATACTATTTTACAGGTATCATATTATCCTTAGAAAAATTTAACTCTTCCCATTGTGATATCATGACCCAACGCCGCTCGTTTACATATTAAGTCATGTCGTCGATGGCTTATTACACATATTTTGATCATAACCAATTGTACATGATTACAACACTTCAATTCTCAGTTACCAGCAAATTATCTTGATTACAAGAATGTTCTTCACAAATGCAATCTTAATATTTAAATATGAAATCGGGGTTTACAAAGTGAACATTATTTAAAAATACCCAATTCCCATCACTTTAGTAGGAGCAACATAATGCTTCCTACAATTATTAAGTGCATGGCTGGCATTATCCGCACAACCTATTATGGCAAACATGTTGTGGCAAGTGAAAATGAATGTTAGAATCTAGGAGTCACTGCATTAAATCCTTTGACTTAGTTTTATCATCCCATGGATAATTTCAACTCCTTTATGATCCTGAACTAAATTTGAGGAGTGTAACAAAGAAGATCGATCCAAAGACACTGCCATGTCTTTTCTGTTAGATCTGGTAGACAGAGAATAGAAATATACAAACTCCTTCACATCTTGACTGACAGGGATAAACAAAAATAATCACATAATCTTCATTACATTTATCACCCACGAAGGGGCAAAGATAAATAGGAGAGAGAAATAGTTACAGTGGTTTAAACAACTCCAACCGAATACAATGGAAACCAAATACAATGTAAAATAAATGCTAACATTCCCCCCTTATTACATTGTTCGTACAAACATACATTTCTAGATAGAGAGTCCCCCTTAATGAGAACACTGCAAAGAGGGTCTTCACACGAGCATGTGCCTACATGGTCTCACATGGTTTTTCTAAGGTTGACCAGAAACCTAGAGGGACAGGAACACTTTCCGACTGTTCACCTTGGTGGTTTTACAGGATTACCACAAACCAAGAGGATTTTACCTCGGTGGTTTTACAGGCTTACCATGAACCCAAGAGGATTTTACCTTGGTGGTTTTATAGGATTACCACGAACCCAGTGTGAGTACCATGCGCTGCTTTCAGTGCTTTTCTATTCCCCACGACACTTTTCAATTTAGGAGGTCCCAAACAGGAAACTATGCAACATCTACACTTTATTGAAAAACAATAGAACAACCAACACAAAACTGAAATAAACAAACCAAAATTGAGGAATTGGTCCTCAATACCTTATTCGCCACAATATCATTGGTGGCCTCATCGCTTGTGGCTTGCAAGAGGTCGTTGGATTTCCTCCAGCCTCCATTTTCCTCTGTCCTCCTGTAGTGCTTACAATACTAGAGATGATGTGAAGCCAATCTCATCAACAACTTCTTCACTCTCTTATTTGACATCTTTAGAATCTTAGCAACTTCTATCTCACAGGTTCAATTGTTTTCTTAGTAGGGCACTGAACTAGACATTCTTCCCTCATGGTAATTTTTCTTTCATAGCTTGCTTTGTTCTTTGCACATCGTGCTTCAAACTGATCAAAAAGATTCTTTTCTCTGGCCTTTTCCACCTTAGACTTGTGAGCACTCTCCATCAAGCCTCACGTGTTCTTGAAAACATTACCCTTCCGGTGGACATCAACAACCAAATTTTTATCATCTAATAAAGCCCTAAATGATCTCATCGGGTCACCTAGATCCATACTATAGTCCTTTCCTTTTTCCTCCTTATTGTAAATATATTCCTCGTTCATCTCAATGTGCTTCAACGCACCCGTAAGGATAACAAGAAACATTTGTGCATCACTTCACAGCGGATTCTGCAAGACATGTTACTTGTAGCTCCATGTTTGGCACACACAACCACCATACTACTCCATGAAATCACATCTCTTGTATACATTTGATTAAACACTTTTAATGCAAATGCTATCTCAAGAAAAGTTTGAATACACATCAAGTAGAGAATTAGTCATAGAAATATTGATAAACTGACAAAGGAAACTACATTGTTCCGAGTTCCAAATGGAGTGTATTCTGACAACATGCTCATCACAGCAACAAAATCGGGCTTCAATTCCTCCAATTGCATTTGATGAAAGAGAACTAGAGGCTCATTAAGACACTTATGGACAACATATCTTTCAGACATTATGTCAAACACTTCGCTTGCATACTGTAATTGCTCATATTTGGTATAAAAATTGACATGATTTGTTGGGTAGTTATTGAATGCAGTTACATACCATAACTGTCATACACCACTACACATTCTATATGTAATCTCGATCCCTTCTTTGCTCTTTGGATCTGACGTGCTCCTCCTTCTTCCTGCGCAGTCACCGAGTCCCAGAATGCAGTATAGGAGGTTTGAGAACAGGAGCCTATTCGTGATCCTTACTCTATTGCAATGCGGATTTGTTCAAAAGTGTTTAGTCATTTTCAGTCATTTTAGACGTCAAAAATGCCACGGTCAACATCACAGAAGACAAAAAGAAAAAAACAACAAAACTATTATGGCGAAATGCGTCTGTGGCTGCTCCTGCTACAGCGATTCCGAGTTTTCCCTCCTTTTATCTTAGTGCTTAGAAGAATTCTTCTCTACCTCTTAGATAAAACCAAATGCTCAACCTAGTTCATAACCGGATGATATTAAACTGATCTTATGTCCTCCTTGGTGTCTTGGCACTTTCATTTCTTCTGGTCGCTATGTCTTCTCATGCTTCTACCTCCTTTGGACACATCCCCCGCTCTGATACCAATGTTAGATCTGGTAGACAGAGGATAGAAATATACAAAATCCTTCACATCTTGTCTGACAGGGATAAACAAAAAATAATCACATAATCTTCATTACATTTATCACCCAAGAAGGGGCAAAGATAAATAGGAGAGAGAAATAGTTATGATGGTTCAAACAGCTCCAAATTTGAATACAATGGAAAGGCGAATACAATGTAAAATAAATGCTAACATTTTCTTTTCCCGGTGTATAGTACTACCTCAAAGGCATATCGTCTAATGGATCATGAGACAAAGAAGATCTATGAGAGTCGATATGTGGTGTGTGATGAGTTATCCTTTGACTCCCGCCACACAATGGAGATCCAAGACAACCTCATCACATAGATTGCTCACACATCCAGGATGATGGGCAATATGATTCTTCTCGAGAGAGAAGAAGAGATGAGTGGAGAATTGTTCATTGATCTAGGCACACTAGACAACACATCTTCACATCAGTCAGGAGCAGCAGCACCAACGTCTGAAATGGGTCCAGATTACTATAAGGGATGCACACCTGAACTCACTTCTAGGCACTTCTACGGGAGTCAGAACACAAAGTCAAGCTAGACATGACGTAAATTTTACACTATGAGTTCAGTTGTTGATAGCAACAAACCTGACATTGTTCGTGAGGCATTAGACCAACCATAGTGGAAATAGGCTATGGATGCTGAATATGATTCCCTACTTCAGAATCGGACGTGGGAACTTTTCGATCTACCTCCGTGAAGAAATCCATTGGCTGTAAATGGATTTTCAAAACAAAATATAAGGCGGATGGTTCAATCGAAAAATACAAAGCATGACTTGTTGCAAAGGGTTATGCTTAACAAGAAGCAATTGACTATGACGAGACCTTTGCACCCACCGCAAAGATCAAAACCATCGAGTTGTCACTCTGTGCCTTTGGAAGTAAAAATGGATGGAAAATTCAGCGAGATGGATGTCAAGAGTGCTTTTACGAATGATGATCTCAAAGAAGAGGTATACATGGCCCAACTCGAAGGGTTTGTAGATGAGCATCAACCACACAAGGTATGTCATCTGATAAAGTCACTTTATGGACTCAAACAAGCACCTAGGGCATGGTATATAAAAATTAATGGTGACCTATTCCAAAGATGGATTAACTCGTAGCCCCTCGGATACAAATTTTTACATCAAGAAGGTAGGAACATATATTGTTATTCTAGTTTTGTATGTAGAAGATCTTGTGATCGGAGAAGAAGTTCGACAATCTTGTGGATGATGTAAAGAATGATCTGAAGAAATCCTTCAACATGAATGATTTGGGGCTACTTCACTACTTGCTTTTGGCTTAGAGATATGGCAGAAGAAGAATCATATCTTCATCTCCTAGATGAAATATGCCAAGAATCTCCTGGAAAAGTATGGAATGTCAGATTCTAAACCAATGTCCACATCTATGGAAAAAGGTTTGCAATTATCTAGATTCCATGATTCACCGCAGAGTAGATGGCACTCACTACAGGAAGCTTGTGGGGAGTCTCATTTACTTGACTTATACCAGGCCGGATCTTTTCTTTGCAATGAGCTATATCGCCAGATTTATGCAAGAGCCGAAGAAATTTCATTGGATAGCAACAAATCATGTGTTAAGATATGTCCAAGGTACATTTGACTTTATTCTCGGAGTATCGAAAGAACACTTAGTTCTTCTTACATGGATATCTGAGACTCGGACTATGCAGGATCCATTGATGACAGAAATCCACTTGAGGTATGTTTTTCATCTCGGATCCGGGCCTATCTCGAGGATTAGCAAGAAGCAAACTATTTTTCTCTCTCATCCACCGAGGTGATATCACTTAGCATGAGGAGCTGTGTGCAAAGTGATTTTGTTACGTTGCATTCTTGCAGATATAGGGATTTCTAAAGAGAAACCACCCATCATTCACTGTGACAATCAAGGTGTGTTGAAACTTGTGAAGAATCCTATTTTTCATGAACGAACAAAACATATTGAGGTCGAATGTCACTACATTTGTGAACAGGTCTTGAACCACCAAATTCAGCTCCAGTACTTCCCTACTGATTTTCAGGTTGCAGATATTCTCACCAAGCCTCTTGGCAAGGTGAAGTTTGGTTTGTTTAGGGGGTACATATGTAGGAACAATGTATTAACGGGGGGAATGTTATCTTAATACATTCCACGCATATATGGTTACACACGGTTACTCTGAATCGCCTTGTAACGGTTTCATTGCTCTTTATATTCTTCCTCCACTGTTTTATTTTCATGCATTGAATAAATAATTCCGAGTCTTTGCCATAATCATTAGGTTTGATCAATTTGACATCGAGCATATTGTGACCTTTATATGTCAATATGTTCACCAAAGCATATTGTGAATATATGAATAATAGCTTCTATACAATCTATTTGTGAAAAACAATTATATGTTAGTATGTTCACCAAAGCGAGAAACATTCAATGGTGCCAACACCCATAAAGATGAATACACAAACATATATTCTGGTAGTTCAATTAAATTACTAATTTATGACACTTAATTTGTTCATACTTCCATATTTTCCCACAAATATAACTACAATAGATAACCACTCTTTCGTTTGTATCACTATTTTGCACTAAATTAAAATTGACTTCAAACTATAGTGCGGTTCTAGTGAAATCATTTAGTCGCGGTTTATTCCAAGTCCAAGCTTTAGGGTTACACAATTGGGTATAAAATGGTAAGGTCATTAGTGGGTGTCTTTGATATTGTTGGATCACATTCAAACTTATCCTATTTGTATGTTGGCCCGCTATTCAGGGAGCTAACTATAGAGGATAGACTATACCCGTAGCCCACTATGTTGTCTCTATGATTGGTCGTGAGTAACTTCTTTAATGAGCTAAATGCTTACCAAAGTGCACCAAACACTACAAAAATAACACTTTTTGCCACAATTTTTCTACATTGTGATTGTGGTTATAAGGAATTCTCAAAATTAAAAATGTGGATTTGAAGTTATAGCTCATCCACAATTTCATATATTATTGTTGTGTTTCCACAATTTATAAGACTATTGATATTCCACAATTTATAAAATTTGTAACTAGCCTACAATATTTTGTAGTGAATTTTATCCACAATTTTTATAGATTGTAATTTTTCCACAATTTTTAAGATTGTGAATATTCCACTATTTCTTAAAATTGTAGTTTTTCCATGTATTTTGATATTATTGATTTTCTACATTTTTGTATTAATATAATATATGTGACAATATATATAAATTTGTCTACAATTATGATAACCACATAAAACTTGTAGGTGGAAGCTACAATTTGATTTCCACAATAATAATATGTGGAATATCTACAAAAATAATGTAGAAATGTAACTATAAATGGTCTACTGATTTCACATTCTTTTACATAATTGTATATGTCAATTGTCTACATTTTCAACATACATATTAAATAATAATACTTATCTACATAAACTTAATATAATAAAATAATATTTATAATTTTTAATAAAAAATAAATTTATTATAATATTAATATTATATTTCCATTCAAACTTACTTAGCCACCTCTAAATTATATAAACATTAAATTAAAATAAACCGTAAAAATGTTTTTGCTTTTAATGTTTTATGCAAGTAAATTGAAATTAATTTTTTGTTATTATATAAATCCTAAAAAGACACTTGGCATTTTGATAAATTAAAAACAAAATAATTATTATAAATATTATTAGAATAATAATAAAAGGAGGAAAACAATAGAAATATCCTAACATAATAGGAAAAAGTTAAACGAGGTCAATAGATAATTAAAAACCCATTGTCCGGGAAAGAAATAATGGTAAACTTAAACCATATAAGTTATAAGGCACGATGAAGAGTTTTGTATATAGAATGTACATAGTGTGAATATCTTAAATAACATCAAAATCGGAATGAACAATCATATTCACATTATTGACATCATCCATCAGCTCGAAGCTTGAAAATGTTTCTAAAAGTCCTCTTTGTATTGACGCACCATGTTTCATGTGAATGCATTCTTATGCACTGTCAAAATAGCCCAAGTTCCTCTCTATTTTATTAAAGCCATCTATGTCTGGCCCACACTAAGCTCCAAACCATGTGAGCCAAATCATACCATAAGAGAAAAAATAATACCATTTATGAATATAAACTAAAAAAACAAATCCTGAGAATTGATTTGATTCTAATTGCTTACACAGTTACAATGGTTCAAGTAAGAATTTATTATGCAGCATGGATCTTCCTAGTTCCCACATTACATTAGCAGCAAAAAAACCCTGGCTCGAATAGTAAAATAACAATGTGCAGCGAAACCAGAAGTGCATACTAATAACGCGTAAGATTGTGATCATTCTGTGACATTGCAACTAAAGATCTGCATAAATACTTATAAGATTGAATGATTATAGTGAACTGCATTTAACTCGTCAATATTACAAATATTTTCCTTCTATTATTTAACTTATTATTCCTGCAAATATCTTCCTGAAAACCACGTTGTCTTTTGAAATGAAGAGCTGCTGCATCGCACCTGTGTAATGTTCCACCAAATATATGAGAAGGTAAGAAGGAAGACTTGAAACATGCAAAATAATTTGTAGTGAATGGCCTTCTCTAATTGCGTAATGTAAGTAAATTGACAAAATCTTATCATTGGAAAATAAAAATCCCTAAATAAATGCTTCATGATTTCCGAGATTTAGGAGTGCCCCAATATTTTTAGGAATATCGTTACAGAGAAAATCACAACAAACAATCTTTATTACATTGTAACTTAATCCCCATAACCTAAGATGCCTAAGAATCACATGTGGTGTCGAAATAAAAATAATTGAATGGACGAATTTCTCTAAAACATGGATCATCTACAATTTATTCTTTAAAACTACATGGTAATATTTTAATCTTTAAACACTATTTATTTTATTTTTTTTTTGTTTTTATTATCATTTATCAACTCCTATAAAATTGTAGAAAAGATGTTAAAATAGATGTTATTCAAACCTATAACATTGTCTTATAAATCATGTAATTAGAGAGCTAACATAGATATTTTTAGTTTAATATTAATAAAATAAAAAAAAATAATTTGTTAATTATATATGTTAATATTAATATCATAATAATTGATAAATACAATAAAATCTATTATAAATATTTTCAAATTAAATTAAAAACATATTTTACAAATATATATTTAAAAGAAAATGAAAAAGTCATATATAATTTATGTAAGATATGTAGGAATTTATAAGAAAAAAATATAATAAACACATAGATTAGGTAATGTGGTGTGTATATATTGTTGGAACTCGTTATATTTAAATAATAAAAAACTTAAAACATTTAGAGATGTGGATTTGGTATAAAAATTTATAACTATAAATAAATTGATCTATATTTTGTGTATGTTTAATATACACATTATTATATATTTTTAGTTTTAAATGTATTAAAAGTTTAAATATAGAATTGTGTATAAATCGACAAATTTTATTCAAACATTATTTATTGTGGCATTTCTAGTTAGTGTTATTATAAATTATATTAGTTTTTTTAATTTCTTCTAAAATCAATATAAATATGGTAGATAGTATTGAAATTAGATTTCTAAAAAAATTAAAATTATGGAATTTCCATAATGAATGTTTATAAATATGATTTTTCTACAAATTGTTATAAGTACATTAAAATTGTGGAACACCTACAAACCTAAAAAATTAAATTATTAAATCACTATAGAAATGCTACAAATTTTCTACAATTCTCCTAAATTGTTTAAAGTTTGTAGAATAATTATGGTGACGTAACACTTGAAAGATTTTAATAAAGTATAGATATATATTTTGTGTACTTTGAATTTACTAATGTAATATTTTTCATCTTAAAATGTACTAGAAATCTAAAGAATTAGTTATGTGGCATTTCCACAAAAATAATTATATAGCATTTAAGCACTATTTAATGTGGCATCTCCGCAGTGTTATTATAATTTATATTAGTTTTTTTAATTATCCCAAAAGTAATATAAATGTAGTAGACATTATTTAAATTACATATCTAAAAAAAATAAATGTGGATTTTCTATAATAAATATTTAGAAGTGTTGATTTTCTACAAGTTTTTCTAAGTATATTTAAATTGTGGAACATCTACACAACCTACAAAATAAATTATGAAATTATTATAGACATGCCACAAATTTTCTACAATTCTCTTAAATTGTTGAAATTTTGTAGAATAATTGTGGTAAAAAGATCTTGTTTGTTGTAGTGAAATATAACACACAATCAATGTATTCCTAGTGAACCATGTTTCAAAAATATTAGTAGGTCTTTTGATATACTTGAAGGTACTTCGACTCATAAGTGTATACACTCATTGTCTAATGGCTTGTGTAATGGCACAATACCCCACATTCAACATAATTAATTTAACGCATTACCACTTGACCCAAAATAACATTAGTCTATCAATTTTAAAACTATTGTACAATATACTTTTTACCCTAAGAAAATGATAAAATCAAGTAGTAAATGGTTGGAAGGATTAGTGTTATTGTTTTTGTCACCACTTTCTAATTACTAGGTCCAACTAAGGGCAAGATGAGAGCATACAATAAGCAATTGCTTTGAGAATGTTGCAGTTTAACGGGTCATAAAAAGAACTTGAATACCATATATGTGACTATCATGTTTGAAACAAGTTAGACCAATAACAAAATATAGAGAATACTATATTGTGAAATAAACAACCATAATTTTATTAGGGGCAACCTCTTTTAAGAATGCTTAATATAAAAAGTTTATGGATATTTTATATTAACCTATTCATCACATTTATATTAGTTGTATGAGCTATTGCTTCTTGTTGTATATATATGAGATTATTCTCAATAGCTCAACAGACGACTTACAAACATATGCCTCCATAACATTTCTTACAACAAAATTAAGAGATATCAGTAGAGCGACGATGAAAGGCGAGGTTTGATAACGGTCACCAATGGAACTGCTTTGGGCATTGTCAGTCCCAAACCCTCCGTCATGTCAATTATCGCACCTTCTGGAACAGACCACTCGAAGCTCTGCAGCAGCCTCCCCAGCGTATACGTAACAACACTCAATGCCAGACTCATGCCCGGACACATTCTTCTCCCTGAACCAAACGGAATCAATTCAAAGTCCCGTCCTTTTACGTCAACCTCTTTTCCGCTCTTCAAAAACCGTTCAGGATCGAACACGGTGGGCCGTTCCCACACTGCCGGGTCTCTGTGAATTGCCCAAGCATTCACAATCAGTCGCGTTCCTGCGGAGACATGGTACCCTCCAACAGTGCAATCCTCAATGGCTTCGTGAGGAACTAAGAGAGGTGCCGCTGGATAGAGCCGAAATGTTTCTTTCACAATCGCCTGCAAATATTTTAGCTCATGCATATCTGCTTCCTCGATTAGTCGGTCACGTCCAATCATCGTGTCCAGCTCTTCCTGTGCTTTCCTCAAAAACTCAGGCTTCTGTAATAGAGCCGCCAGTGCCCACTCGACAGTCACCGAGGATGTTTCTGTACCCGCGGTTAGCATTATCTGCAGTATAAAGCAAATATGTTTAATACAAGCGAAAAACCTCCCATCTTTAAAAGTCAAAAACATTCCCAATTATGGGAGAAAGAGAAAGCAAATAACAAGCATACCACGGCGGTGGCTTTCACCACATCGTCGTTACCATCGGACTGAATTTCATGGTTGTCTGTTGCAGATATGAGAACATCGATAAAGTCTTTTGGTTGTACTCCTCTCTTCTCACGGTGATCATTCACCAAATTTTGCACAAAGACATCTCTTTTCTTCTGCAGTTTTTTCATAGCAGCTATGAGACCCTGCAGATCAAACCACTTGAGAAACGGCAGGTAATCTCCAACGTCAAACGCTCCAACTAAGAACACTGACTGTTTTATCATCTGCTTAAAACGATACGCTTCTTGGTATTCCTCCGAATAAACAGGTCCTGATAATCTCTTGTTGGCAACCATGCGCAGGATGATATTAAACGTGAGATCAGACAGCCTGGTTTTCATGTTGACGGGAGTGACATCAGCTCGCTGGCAACTCTCAAACAAGGAACGAAAGAGTGCTGAAATTTCCTCTACGCGGACGTGTTTGAAGGATTCGATTCTGGTTGCAGAGAGGATCTGGGTGGTGCTCATTTTCCGAAGGTTTCGCCAGTACGAACCGTAAGGAGCCATACTGAAGATTTTGTAGTCATATCCTATATGCTTTCCTGCAGACAGACGTGGGCGAGTAGCGAAGGCATTGTCATTTGGTGTGAAGCATTCTTTCGCCAGATCTGAAGAGGCAATAACCAAAGCTGGTCGGAGACCGAGTTGAAGATGCATGATTGGTCCATAGCTCTCTGAAAGCGAAGATAGAATTCGGTGAACAGGCACTTTCGTGCTAAGAGGCTGAAGATTCCCGATAACAGGCCATGAAGGAGGTTGCGGTGGCTTTAGCTTTCGCTGCAACGTCTTCTGGTTTCTATTTCTACGCTGTATGACAACTAGCAGTAGGGCTGCCACAGTGATAAGAATAACAGTAGCTGTTTCGAACGACATAACTCTTTCCTTCACTAACAAAGACTTAACTCGTTATATCCTTCTGTTCCGTAGCGTTCCATATAAATAAGCTTTAGCTCCTTATCAAACGCACATAAAACACTCAATATGCACGAGGTTAATTTGGGTTAACGTATCATGACCATCTATTGTGAAATGGAGAGTCATAATGCATAGATTAACCGCTGGTCATGATTACTGTAACATAGTGACTCATCAGTAATCCGTTTGACTTTTTTTGTAGATCTTGGGGAGTCTAAAGATACGAAACATTTTTGTTTAAAAAAGGTAACCAACAACTTCAAGTAAAACAAAATACGATGTCAGTAAAAAGATGAGGACTGTGTTTAAAAAAGAAGACGACACTACGTCACTTGCACTCGCAAAGAAGATGATGTCACTAATGAGCTCACGAGGAGATAAAAATATTACATGTTTAAGAAGCAAAGCAATGGTGTCTCGCTAAGAAAAGGTACATTCGTGTATTGGACTTTGTTGAAGAGGCAACGACCTTTTAAATTAAGAAACAAGGAACGTGCCCATACCAAACAAAGATGTAAGTGATGACCTCACAAGCAAAGAGTTTTAATTATGTGGGAAGCATTTTCTATTGTGGAACTCTTTCTTGGAAATAAGTTTTTGTGGCAAGAGTTTTTCCTTTTCTATTTAAGTGTAGTGTTTGTAATTATCATTGTTAGTTACACTGTTTCACTGAGTGCACCCAATAGGTGTCCAATTTGATCAATCTTGTTAGCATATTCTTAGTCTATACCAAAAATGGAGTTTTCCAACAGGTTATGGACATCGAAAAAAACATAAGGGAATTTTCTTAGATGTTTGAGTTATAACTTGCGCGTGTTGTGAATAAATCACAACTACTACAATGATGGACACGAGAGAGAGAGAGAGAGAGAGAGAGAGAGAGAGAGAGAGAGCAATTGAATTGATTTTATTCAAACCAAGGAGGAGAATATATACAAGTAGAAAATAGGTCTGAAGGAAGGAACTACAATAACAATTAGATGCCATGCGAGGCATAATTGACATAGTTAGTTAAACAATGTGATAGTTATAAACTAGTCTAACATTCCCCCCTTATTACATTGTTTTTATTACAAATGTATCTATCAAACAGTTCAAATTTCACCTTACCAAGATACTTGATGAGTATATCAAAGAATCTAAGAATCTATCAGGCGATTGGAACTAGATGTGGTGGTTCAAGACTTGTTCTCGAATGTAGTGACATTCAACCTCAATGTACTTTGTTCTCTCATGGAAAACTAGATTTTTCACAAGCTTCAACACACTCGATTGTTGCGGTGACTGATAGGTGGCTTTTCTTTATGAATTACCATATCTCAAAATGCAAAGTAAAAATTACTTCGCACACATATCCTCGTGCGGCGAGATAATATGCCTCAATGGATGAGAGACAAACAATAGTTTGCTTCATTAGCTCAGGAGAAATGTAAAATTGTCTGAATGATTTTATTCACAATGAGGAGTGTATAAATACAGGAGAGAATGTGGTTAAGAGGTAACCGCCTATAACTGAAAGGTCGGTTACATGTAGCCAAACTAAACAATGTATTAATTATGCCAACATTCCCCCCCTTAATACATTGTTTTTACAAATCTACCCCTAAATCATCATCGTTGTCATCCTCAGATTCATCATCTTGTTACATCGCGACATGTCCTATCTACTTCTTGCAACAAGGACTTTGTCTGGATTTTCTTGAATCTCTGCGACAAATGTGCTCTCATTTGTAAAAAGAACTAGATGAAGAAGTGATCTCGAAAGCTCGTGTGGTGTGCCACAAATGTTCCTAAGGGCATTTAATCTTGCGTTTGTCATCTGGATCGACACAACTCTTCTTTGTCTATATGTCGAACAAGACTCATTCCATTATGTCCTTGAATTGCAAGTTTTGGAGACTGGTGAAGAGTAGATACTGATGCTCTTGTGGGCTTGACTTCGGCTCTCTCAAATGCGGCACATCTCTATGGTTGCTTGTAATGTTGCTAACATCTTTGGGCATGAATTTCATGCTCTCAATCTGTGCATGGGATCATAGGCTGGTTGTTCGCGTCCATCTTTGATAGCAAATTTGATGAATGAATGAAGGGGCTTAATCTCGTTTTGTTTCGATTTGATTCAAACAAATTCCACATGTCTCTTGACTTTTGTACGATGTACTTACTAATGTATTGCTTGGTCTCATGAACAACAGTTGAGAAGATGTTGGGGGAAGGAGTCTACCAACGCACACCTAGGCTTTCGGTGGTCGATGCCACTCATGCCAGACTCCACACAGTGCTTATAAGTTGGTCAGTGGTCATTGCCACATGCTCTCTTCTCCCTCTTTGGTGACGGATTCTTCTTTTTGAATTCTTGAACTGCGGGCTTGTACCACGGGTTTCCTCCTCTGAGTACGCTCACACGCCTGACTATTTACTCTTTTGGTCACTGTTGTTTCCTCACATGCCGAGAAATGGTCGTTGATGGGATAACTCACAGGCGGACTTGGATCAAAAATCCCATTTTGTTGGGGAGTGTAGGGTATAGTCGGATGTTCTTTGAATGCCATGCTTTGCTTGTATGCGAGAGAGAGAGAGAGAGAGAGAGAGAGAGAGAGAGAGATAGAGAGAGCATAATTGAATAGATTTTATTCAAACCAAGGAGGAGAATATATACAAGTAGAAAATAGGTCTTGAAGGAAGGAACTACAATAACAATTAGATGCCACGCAGCATAATTGACATAGTTAGTTAAATAATGTGATAGTTATAAACTAGTTTAACATTCCCCCTTTATTACATTGTTTTCTCAGATGTCTTGCATGGGAAAAAAACACAGAGGTCCGTTCAAACAGAGCTCTTATCATTCTACGGAGCATCTTCCATTGTACATACCGATCTGTGCATACCCCTGCCAACTAGCTTCCAAGGTTTTGAATACTTCCAGCTCATCATTGATGATTACTCACGGAAAATGTGGGTATATTTTCTCTGGAAGAAGAGTGAGGCATTTGCCAATTTCCAAACCTTTTACCAGCAAGCCACCAGGTAGTCTAGGAAGCCTCTCCTTCTCCTCCACTCAGATCGAGGGGGGGAATTTGTATCGAAGAAGTTCTTAGCATACCTAAAGCAACATGGCATTTAACAACATCTGGCTGCACCCTACACTCCCCAACAAAATGGGATTTCTGAGTGACACAACAGGACTGTCACGGAGATGGCTCATTGTATGCTCTCCACCGCCAAGTTGGAGGATCAATTTTGGGTAGAAGCAATCCAGACAATAGTGTATCTACTCAACCAGGCACCCACGCAGATCTTGCGAAACGAGGACACCTAAGAGGTATGGACTGGTCATAAACCTTCTATCTGTCATTTGAGATTTTTGGTATCTTGCATATATGCATGTTCCAGATAAGAAAAGGAAGAAGATCGATCCAAATACACTACCATGTCTTTTCTTGGGGTATAGTACTACCTCAAAGGCATATCGTCTCATGGATCCTGAGATGAAGAAGATCTATGAGAGTCGAGATGTGGTGTGTGATGAGTCATCCTTTGACTCCCTGCCACACAATGGAGATCTAGTACCGACCTCGTCACATAGATTGCTCACACATCCAAATGATGGGAAAGATGATTCTTCTCAGAGAGAAGAAGAGTTGAGTGGAGACTTATTCGTTGATCTAGGCACACTGGAAAACACATCTTCACATCAGCAGCAATAGCACCAATGTTTGAAATGGGTCCAGAATACTATTAGGGATGCACACCTGAACTCACTTCCAGGCACTTCTACGGGAGTCAAAACACGAAGTCAAGCCAGACATGAGGTAAATTTTGCACTCATGAGTTTAGTTGTTAATAGCATGAACCTGACACTATTCGTGAGGCATTAGACCAACCACAGTGGAAACAGGATATGGATGTTGAATATGATTCCCTACTTCACAATCAGACATGGGAACTTATCGATCTGCCTCCAGGTAAGAAATCCATTGGTTATAAATGGATTTTCAAAACAAAATATAAGGCAGATGGTTTAATCGACAAACACAAAGCATGAATTGTTGCAAAGGGTTATGCTCATCAAGAAGGAATTGACTATGACGAGATGTTTGCACCCACTGCGAAGATCAAAACCATCAGAGTTGTTTGTGCACTGGCAGCACAAAATAGATGGAAACTTCAGCAGATGGATGTCAAGAGTGCTTTTCTGAATGGTGATCTCAAAGAAGAAGTATACATGGCCCAACGATGAAAATCTTGTGGATGATGTAAATAATGATCTGAATAAATCCTTCAACATGACTGATTTGGGGCTACTTCACTACTGCCTTGGCTTACAGATATGGTAGAAGAAGAATCATATCTTCGTCTCCCAGATGAAATATGCCAAGACACTCCTGGAGAAGAATGGAATGTCGATTGTAAACCAATGTCCACATCTATGGAAAAAGGTTTTAATTATCTAGATTCCAAGATTCACCACGGGTAGATGGCACTCACTATAGGCGGTGTGTGGGGATTCTCATTTATTTGACTTATACTAGGCTATATCTTTGCTTTGCGGTGAGCTATCTTGCCGATTTATGCGAAGCTGAATAAATGTCATTGGATAGCGATAAAGCATGTGTTGAGATACGTCCGAGGTACAATTGACTTTGTTCTAGAGTATCGAAGAACACTCGCCTTCCGATAGGGATATACTGAACTCGAGACTATGCGGGATCCGTTGATGACAGAAATCCACTTTAGGATATGTTTTTCATCTCGAGATCTTGACCTATCTTGTGGATTAGCAAGAAGCAAACTATTGTTTCTCTTTCATCCACTAAGGCTGAATACCATGTCACACAAGAGAGTTGTGTGTGAAGTGATTTGGTTATGTTGCATTCTTTCGGATATACAGTTCCTCAAGATAAACCTCCCATCATTCAATGCAACAATCAAGTTGTGCTAAAGCTTGTGAAGAATCCTTTTTTTCATGAACGAACAAAGCATATTGAGGTCGAATGTCACTACATTCGTGAATAGGTCTTGAACCACCAAATTCAGCTCCAGTACTATCCTACTGATTTTCAGATTACAGATATTCTCACCAAGCCTCTTGGCAAAGTAAATTTTGATTTGTTTAGGGGTACATTTTTAAAGGAAATTTATTAAGGGGGTAATGCTAGCATTAGTTTTATAATGTTAGAGTTTAATACATTGTTAATGGACATTTATAACTATCACCCTTCTCACGCAGCCTATATATTTGGCTTACTCTTTTATTTGTGACACACATTTAATAAATAATTCGGTCTCGCCATCGACTTCTTGCTAATTGGTGAGATAGCTCCAAACTTGAGATGGAAAATCTAACCCGTAGTTGATTTCCTTTCATCAACAGATCCAACATAGTTTGATTCTTTATATCCTGCAAAAATACATGAGAGTTCTTCTATAACTCCAAGCCATAGTCAATCGTACCTTAAACATATCTCAACACATGCTTTGATACTACCCAATAGCATTTCTTCGGCTCTGTATGAATTTGGAAAGAGAACTCACAACAAAGCAAAGGTCTAGTTTGGTATATGTTAAGTAAATCTATTCTCTAATTTCGTAGTGGTAAAATGTAATGAACCATCTCCATGATATTTTGATTGCAACCTTATACAATGCCATTGTGTTGGGGAGTATAGGGGTAGTCATGTGCTATGTGATGTTGTGCTTCCTAGTCTTCTAAACAACTTGCTTATAGAAGATTTTAAAATTGAGAAATGATTCACTTTTATTTAGGAAAAAGAACACCCATTTCTTATGGGAATAGCCATTAGTGAACAAATGGAAATATTGAAATCCCCAAAATAAAGCGAAAAGGTCTGCACATATTGATATACATGACCACCGAGATGGATCTTGGTATGGAATTTACTTGACTCGAATGGATCCCGATATATTTTTCCCGCCAGACATCCAAGACAAAGAGGTAATGAATGGAAGAGTGGAGGAAGTCCTCGTACCAACTTCTTAGACCTAAAATGATATAGGGAGCCGGTAAAAATATGTGCATATCGATAGTGCTAGAGTGTGGTGGAATCCACTGTGGAGGAAGATAAAGAAACTACAAAGGATGAAAATATATCTAATTCAAATAAATGATCCTTCAAAAAATCTCTAGCAAGTATTATACCTATTATCAAAATAACTCTCCTAGCTATTTGGATGACTTTTTACTTTCATTCTAGCTCTAATGCTTCGCATTTCAGGTTGTGCACCCGCAGAGTTTCTCATTTGGCACTTTTCATAGGTTATAGTCCTCCCGTGCACTTCCCGCACCATGTAATTCTTCCACGCGCCCCACTGTAGAGACACCTTCCAAATTAGCTAAATTTTGGGTCTTCTGTCACGTGTCCTCTTTTCTTTCTATTGCTAGACGCCCTTCCTCAGTTGGATATTCATGCCTTGCTTCCATACTCTTATTTCACATTCTTCTCTCCTTCCATTTTCCCCTTTCGCGCTTCCCTCTTGCACGTGCACCTCCCCAGTGCCTTCCACTTGGCCCTCTTCACACGCATTTCGAAGACATGCCTTAAAATCAGCCATTTTCTCTTCCTCTTATGCGCCCACGTACACCCTATTGTGCCACATGCCCTCGTCGCATGCACCTTCCCTCTGTTTCCCTTCCGCACCTCACGCCCGACTCTTGAACTTCAAAATTGAGGGTTCAAAATCAATCCCAGAGTGAGTTGACTCGAAGAAAAGCAACAGAACCGCGGAAGGTGCCACGTGTCAGCTCAGCGCACCTTCAAAAGGTGCGATAGAAGCGGGGTCCCCAAACAAGACCAAGCCCTCCATGTGGTCGATCCGAGAAAGGTAGAACCAGCTTGTTGAAAATTCTAAGCATGGGAAGAGCTAGCGGAAGCCTCCACGTGCCTCATCGGTGTAACTTCAAAGGTAAAATCTAGAAGCGGGGTCCCCAAATGAGTGCAAGCCATCCATATGGTTAGAGCCCAAGAAAGACAGAACCAACTGTTGAAAATTCTAAGAATGGGAAGAGCTAGGGGAAACCTCAATGTGCTGATCGGCGTAACTCCAAAGGTAAAATCTAGAAGTTTTTAGCATTAGTTTAAATTAATACATTGTTGTTATGGTGGACTGTTAGACAGTTATAACTGTCTCCTCCTCCTGTAGCCTTTATATGGCTATGCTATTTTGTTTGTAATACACATTGAATACATTCTAATTTTTTTATTTGATCTCGATCTATCATTGGTATCGAAGAAAAGACATTTTAGTGGAGGTGGTTCGTTAAACAAAGATAGGCGTGGATTATAACACCCACCTAACAATTTTGAAGCATAGACCCAGGCCAAATTTGCTCCCTTTGCTGTGCCGAGGATTGAGGAGCTCATCGGATCGAGTCTGCTGCAGATCCATTCTTCGACTAGGATTGGAGAAGAAATAAACAAGGAAAACTAAATTTGTTGCTAAGAGATATTTATAAGATCGTCAGATAGGAAAAATGGGTACTAGTGTTGCGGACCTAGTGGTAGAGTCTGAATCTCCAAGTTTTCAAAACAAAAGCTTTAAAAGTACATCAGAAAGTGGTTGCCTTTCCATAGTAGTTCTTGGAGCATCGGAGACCTTCTTTAAAAAGAAGACTTTTCCAAAGCACTCTTTAACTGTACCACTAGGGATTTTTTCCGCCAACAGATGTCCACATTTTTGGAAAGGAGGATGGAGTAAAACGGAGGTGGAGGAAATACAAAAGCCTCTTGCAAGCCTCAAGCGATGAGGCCGCCGGCGATATTGTGGAAAGTAACGTATTGAGGACCAATTCCTCAATTTTGGTTTGTTTATTTCAGTTTTGTGTTGGTTGTTCTATTTTTTTTCAATAAAGTACAGATGATACGGAATTTCCTATGTGGGACCTCCTAACTGAAGAGCGTCGTGGGGAACAGAAAAGCACTAAAAGCAGCGCATGGTACTCGAAGTTGGGTTCATGGTAATCCTATAAAACCACCGAGGTATCATCCTCTTGGGTTCGTGGTACGCCTGTAAAACCACCGAGGTAAAATCCTCTTGGTTCATGGTAAGCCTGTAAAACCACCAAGGTGAATAGTTGGAAAGTGTTCTTGTCCCTCTAGGTTTATGGTCAACCTTAGAAAAACCATGTGAATTGAGACCATGTAGGCATGCTCATGTGAAGACCCTCTTTGTGGTGTTCTCATTAAGGGGGACCTATCATCAGGAAATGTATCTTTGTACGAACAATGTAATAAGGGGGGGAATGTTAGCATTAGTTTAAATTAATACATTGTTGTTATGGTGGACAATTGGACAGTTATAATTGTCTCCTCCTCCCACCTTTATATGGCTATGCTATTTTGTTTGCAATACACATTGAATACATTTGAATATTTATTTATTTGATCTCTGATCTATCGAAGTGGGGTCCCCAAACAAGCACGAAGCCTTCCATGTGGTCGAGCTCAAGAAAGGCGAATCGATCATTAAAAGTCTAAGCATGGGAAGAGCCAGTAGAAGCCTCCACATGCCTCATCGGTGTAACTCCAAAGGTAAAATCTAAAGGCAGGTCCCCAAATGAGCGCAGGATCTCCACGTGGTTAGAGCCTGAGAATATTGCACCAGCCGTTGAAAAGTCTAAGTATGGGAGGATCCAACGAAATCATCCACATGTCATCTCAACGCATCTTCAAAGGAAAAATCCAAGGCAGGTCCCTAAACATGTGCTGGCCCTCCACGTGTCTAGGGTCCAACATAGTTGCTCCTAAATAGGTGGAAAAGGAAGAGAGAAAGAGCATGTGGCTCACGGATGATGCCAAGTGTCCAATTGTCACAACTTCAAGAGTGAAAGAAGGGGATAAGTCTTGGAAGCTCGTAGGGTCTCCACGTGGATCTAACTACAAAGGTCCCACCCGAAAAGGGGTTTTGACATTATATATAGTGGGGCCCTTTACTCACCCAAGGGAACGAAGCAGCATGTTCATGGATGGTGCCAAGTGTCGGCATGTCACATTCCCAGGACCCTAAAAGGAAGAAAAAATCTTAAGAATGTGCGGGGATTCCATGTGGATCTTGCATGAGATAGATTCCAAACCCAAAGTAGTTTGGAAATGATCATAACTTTCAACTGGAAGCTTAGATTTCAGCGAGAGAGGACTTTTTGGAAATCTCTTAACGTCTTCTACTCAACTACGACTGGATATTTTAAGGTTGTCATGATTGTTAACTACCACCATAATTAAGTATGGGCTTCCTTTCTTACCCAACTAGGAACAACACATGGAGGCATGGGTTTTGTAGTAGAACCTATTATTGTTGAAGGTGAATTCAACGCGTTTCTTGGGTAGTTGAGGGAGGATTTCAAAATTATCTTCCCTCTTCTCTTTTATTCTTCCTATATATTGTAAGGAGGTTCATTTTTCTAAAGGTTGGTCATTTTTTCTCTCTCATGGCCCCCTCTCTTTCTTCTCTGCTAGCGTTGAATGTGGAGCTTAAGCCTCCTCTCTTTGCTTTGTAATGGCATTTTCTTGCCTCTTTCCCACTGATGATGTATTGTGTGAATTCATGGAGCACTAAAATATTTTTGTGATGCATTTTATCTATCCTTTGCTTATTTTATCATCTCTTCTTGCATCTCATCATTACAGGGTATTTTTGATGTCTATTGCAGGTTTTGGGAGTTGTGTTTAATGGGTTTGAAGTGGTGTTCTGTGTGAACTTTATCTCTGGTCTGTGATGCATCTTTCCATCCTCTTCCATTTCTCACCTCTCTCCATTTCAGGTAGTTGGATTTGTGATCAAAACTTCCTTTTCTAGTGTATCTCCACTTTAGTGTAGGCTCTAGTTTTATGCATTTCTCTCTTTCCATGATCCCTTAGAAGGTTAGATTAGGATTAGATAGTTTTCCTGCATTAGAGTAGCTTGTGGCAGGTAGTTTAGGAAGAAGAAGCTGAATTTCTCCGGAGGACCATCTCAAACTTGCAAGTCCCACATATTGAGAGATGGTCCAATGTTATGTAGATTATACTAGATGTCCCATTCAAAATCATGCCATTCGGAGGGTGTTTTCATTTCGCATCAACAGTTTTGGCACTCTCGATGGGATGGGTTTGAAGCACCTTACCACTTCATTTCAGAAAATTTATGTGTTCTTAGTGAGATTCATCCTTTGGAGACACATGCAAGGCATATCTCGTGACTCCATCTGGTCAACAACCCATTCTCTGAGTTGCGGAATTTCCTTCCATCCATTTCCACCCATTCTTCTTTCCACATCTTCCATCTTCTACCATTCATGAAACTATGCAATCATGACTTCATTCCCATCTTGGAATTCACACTTGCAGCAACAGCGATGCATTCCACCTCCAATGTATTTCTCATCTCCTCCAAATCAGCATTATGATCAAATTCAAAACCATTATGCTTACCCATATGAGCAATGTCAAAACCAGTTTGGCTATGAAACATATCAGGAACAAGGGTATGCATACAATGACAATAGTCAAATGGAGAATGTTGATCTATTGATAATACTTAAATTATGAGGCTGGCGTGGTTCACTCAAGGGATACAACACAAATGAAAGATTTCAAAATTAGTTGCAGGGTCTTGTCCATGGGAAGGCCCTTTTCGAGAAACTATAGCCCTGTAGGAGAATCTTGACTTCATGGTTGAAATGCCCTCAACTTGCACAGTGGACCGAGGAAATAGAGGCCTACGAGCTTGGTGCTAGAAAACCTTGTCAATGGGTAAGTCCACCACCTCATAGCTTTTCTTTTCCTCTTTCTCAATCAGTATCATTGCAGCAATGTCATGAGTCTAGTTTCTCACTTGCTTCCCCTAGTGTTGAATTCCCTTATCCATCTTCTAGTCTCCCATCCCATCTTAATTTCTCTACCCTTTTCCCTTCCAAATCCAAGTCCCCTCCACAAGAGCAATTCCCTCCCACAAAAAATCTAGTCACCCACCACTCCTCCCTACTTTCCCGAGAGTGTCGGGAAGAGACTCAAAAATCTAGTCAAGGAGAGCAAAAGTCAAGAACAAAAAAAAGAAATGATCAAAAAGCTTTGTAAGCTTGGCTCTCGGAGTTTGGGATAGAAAAAATCCCTTAATGGTTAAAACATCGAGAGGAGGTGAGGTCGGACCACGGGTGGTGGAAGCTAAGTTTGTAGTAGAAGGAGAACAAGAACAAGAACAAGAAGATCAACAATCTGTTTCTCTGAATACAAAGTGTCCATAATGACACTTTGTCACGAAGAAGATGTTCATCTAATCTAATCTTCCCAATCAATCATGAGGGAGGAAGAACAACCAGCTCCAAGTCCTATTGAAGTGTAGCAGCTAGAAGAAATCGAATCAGCGTTGAAGCCACTTGATGAAGAAAGCATTATTGAAGATTTTTGCTTTCATTTGAATGGACTTGATTTGATTGATGAATCCATGCTAGAGGAAGAGGCTATCCAAGAGCAATTCGGTCTTCAAGAAACAATGGAGGAACTATAGATCCAAAAAATTTCTACAACAAATTATAATGATGCAAAAGCAAATTCTTTGGATTTTGCAATCAATAAAAATGAGCTACAAATTAGAGAGGAGTTCCATACTACCGTGGAGGAAGGAAAGCGAGTACGAAGGCACCATCTCTTCCACATCATTCACCAAGGAAGGTCCATAGGAATACTCCACTTCTTGGAGTTGAATTTTAGAGAGCAATGGGAAAACTTCACGGATCGACCATGCCCAATCAAATGCTTGGCTTCATTGGAGCCAAAAGAGGAGTTGCCACCAATCATGCTTGCTCCTGAGAATGAGATTGAGTTTCAGAGTACCAAGGATCAACTTCAATGCCTCTTCAATCCAAATTTAGAGAAACTAAAAGATGTAATTGTCTTGTTTCAAGTTGATACCTTGATGATTTTGGTGGAGGAGTGGCCTCTTGTTGGTTTTTCACTCATAATAAAAGTCATGTTCAGTGCACCAAATCATATACATGCTAACTATTTTGAGAAAGGGAAGCTACTTCTCCCTACCGGTTGTAGGATTTGTTTGAGTTCCCTTTGCTTCCTGGTTAGTGTAGAGTAGGTAGGTTTTCTTTTAGTAGAACAAGTGCTTTTACACACTCTTCATGTTCCACTTGGGCATGTATGATCTTTCAATTTCATACATAGTGTGTTGTGGTGTTTTTTTGCAGTGCATGATCCATTGGAGGTAGCGCTTGGGGAGATCAACCCCAGCTCCAATAATGTTTCGTGTGGCTCAAGGAAAAGATTTCGAGATTCGGATCAATAATTGTATTTACCAGATTGACTTTATGCCGATTGGAATTCCAAGGCTACTAGTCTCTTCATCTAGCAGGAAGATGGCTCAGAAAGTCACCAAATTGTTATCCAAATAACTATCCTAGCTATTTGGATGAATTTTTACTTTCATTCTGGCTCTGAAACTTCACATTTCAGGTTGCACGCTCGTAGGGTTTCTCATTTGGCACTTTTCATAGGCTGTAGTCCTCCCGCACTCCCCACGCCATGCAATTCTTCCACGTGATCCTCTCGTAAACACCTTCCGAATTGGTTAAGTTTTGGGTCTTCTTGTCACGCGCCCTTCCTCAATTAGATATTCATGCCCTACTTCCATACTCTTCTTTTGTATTCTTATCTCATTCTATTTTCCCCTTTTGCACTTCCCTCTTGTGCATGCACCTACCACACCTTCCCCTTCCTCCCTCTTCGCGCTCCCTTCTCCAAACATGCCTTAAAATTCGATGTCCCTTCTCTTCCTCTTATGCGCCCGCATACACCCTATTATGTCATGTTCCCTCCTCGCATGTGCCTTCCCTCTGTTTCCCTTCCGCGCCTCGTGCCTAACTCCTGAACTTCAAAATCTTCAAAATCGAGCCCAAAACGATTCGAATCAAGAAAAGAAATAGAACCGCGGAAGGTGGTATGTGTCACTCAAGTGCACCTTCAAAAGGTGCATAGAGCGGGTCCCCAAACAAGCATAGGTCCTCCATGTGGTCAGAGCCTAAGAAAGGTAGAACTAGGCAAATTTGAAAATTATACGCATGGGAAGAGCCAAAGGGAAGACTCCACATGCCTCATCGGTGAAACTCCAAAGGTAAAATCTAGAAGTGGGGTCCCCAAACGAGCACAGCCCTCCACGTGGTTAGATCCCGAGAAAGGTAGAACCGGCCGTTGAAAATTCTAAGCATGGGAGGAGCCAATGGAAGCCTCCATGTGCCTCATCGGCATAAATCCAAAGGTAAAATCCAGAAGTGGGGTCCCTAAACAAGCGCACGCCCTCCACATGGTCAGATCCTAAGAAAGGAAGAATTGGTTATTAAAAATTCTAAGCATGAGAAGAGCCAGTGGAAGCCTCCACGTGCCTCATCAGCGCAACTCCAAAGGTAAAATACAAAGGTAGGTCCCCAAACGAGTGCAGTAGCTCTCCACGTGGTCGAGACCGAGAAATTTACGCTGGCCATTAAAAATTCTAAGCATGGGAAAAGCTAATGGAAGCCTCCACTGTCATCTCAATGCTCTTCAAAGGTAAAATCCAATGTAGGTCCCCAAACATGCACTGGCCCTCAACATGTCTAGGGCCCTCCATGTGTCTAGGGTCCAACATAGTTGCTCCTAAATAGGTGGAAAATGAAAAACACAAAGAGAGAAGAGCAGGCTCGTGGATGATGCCAAGTGTCCAACCATCACAACTTCAAGAGTGAAAGGAGGGGATAAGTCTTGGAAGCCCGCAGGGTCTCCACGTGGAGCTAACTACAAAGGTCCCACTCAAAAGGGGTTTTGACATTATATATAGTGGGGCCCTTTACTCACCAAGGTAACAAAGTAGCATGTTCGCAGATGGTGCCAAGTGTTGGCAAGTCGCATTCCCAGGACCGTAAAAGGTAGAAAAAATCTTAAGATTGCATGGGTCTTCCATGTGGATCTTGCACAGATAGACTCCAAACCCAAATTCATTTGGAGATGATCATAACTTTTGAGTAGAAGCTCAGATTTGAGCAAGAGAGGAATTTTTGGAAAGCTCTAGATGTCTGTTACTTAACTACGACTAGATATTTTAAGGCTATCAGGATTCTCACCTACCACCATAATGAAGTATGGGCTTCCTTTATTTCCCAACAAGGAACAACACATAGAGGCATGGGTTTTGTAGTAGAACCCATCATTGTTACAAGTGAATTCTATACGTTTCTTGGGTAGTTGAGGGAGGATTTCAAAATTCTCTTCCCCCCTTATCTTTCATTCTTCCTATATATTGTAAGGAGGGGCATTTTTCTAAAGGTTTTCATTTTTTCTCTCCTGCCCCCTCTCTCTTTCTTCCCTACTAGGGTTGAATGTGGATCTTAAGCCTCCTCTCTTTGCTTTGTAATGGAATTTTCTTGCCTCTTGCCCACTGATGATGTATTGTGTGAATTCATGGAGCAATAAAATAATTTTTATGATGAATTTTGTCCATCCTTTGCTTATTTTATTGTCTCTTCTTGCCTCTCATCATTACAGGGTATATTGTGAATATTTTTATGTCTATTGTAGGTTTTGGGAGCTGTGTTTAATGGGTTTAAAGTGGTGTTCTGTGTGAACTTTATCTTTGGCCTATGATGCATCTTGTCCATCCTCTACATTTCTCACCTCTTTCCATTTTAGGAAGTTGGATTTGTGATCAACAAATTCCTTTTCTGGTGTATCATCACTTTAGTGTAGCCTCTGTTTTCATGCATTTCTCTCTCTCCTTGATCCCTTGGAAGGTTAGATTAGGATTAGATAGTTTTCTGCATTAGAGTAGCTTATGGTAGGTAGTTTAGGAAGAAGAAGCCAGATTTCTCTGGAGGACCATCTCAATCCCGCAATCCCCACAGCTTGAGAGATGGTCCAATGTTATGCAGATTACACTGGATGCCCCATTCCAAATAAGTCCATTTGAAGGGTGATGTGATTATGCATCTACCGTACCTTCTCATGAAATCAAACATGATTTGATACCTTACTAAACCATGAAATCCACCTTGATATTGTGATTCAATATTTGAGAGAGAAAAATGATATTTTTGGTCAAGCTAGGAACATAGAGCTCCTTTATGAGAGTACATCTTCTCTTCCTTTGAGGAATGTTGAAATTTTATATTCCTTCTATAACGTACTCATTGTTGTCTATAATTCAAACCTGATCTTTAGTGGGTCTATTAGTTAATGAATCATAAAAATTCCTATCATCACCATATGTTTGTTAGTTCCAGTTCAATCAACCAAAAATTTTGTGGTGGTGTGATGTTTGGGAGACTAGAACGACATCATCTTCATGTGTGCCACAGTTTTTGATTCTAAGAAATCTTCATATAATTCCTTATCTGGATGGGATGCCACATGTACTTTCTACTTCATTTGGCGAGGACGGTCATTGTTAATGAAGAATCACATGACCCACGAGTGGCCTCGGTTTTGAGTGGGTCATTCGGTGTGATTGCAATCTACCTGCCACTTTGGACCATCTCTCAACCATTCGGGGACTTGGGTGAAAACTTGAGATGGACCTCCGTGAGAAATGGTTGATTCTGCTTCCTAATCTACCGCCTTTATGCTACTCCTGTGTATGTCAAGAACCTAATCTATCTAGTCTAACCATTCCAAGGGGATATGGAGAGAGAGAAAGGGTGAAAGAGAGCCTACACCGAAAGCATGAAACATATACACTAGAAAAGGAAGTGGCTGATCACGGACTGACTACTACAAAGTGGAGAGAGGTAAGCTAGGAGAGAGAGAGGGTGGAAAAGATGCACCATTTGAATATGCCCCTTTCAATATATAGAAGAATGAGGAAAGAGAGACTTGACTGTGTTCATTGGCTATTAAAGTAGGTGAGAGAGGGAAAATTTGAATCCTACCCACCATATGATATGCAAAATTAAGAGTCTCATTACAACATTAATTCTTCATCATGGAGACAGATGAAAAGCCGAGGCGTCGAGATCTTTAAAAAAATCCTCTCTGCACAAATATGAGTTTCTAGTCAAAAGATATGGTTGTCTGAAGATTAGGGTCGTGGGTGCACAATGTTTAAAAGAGTCTGTCCATACTAGGTCCACGTGGTAGCCTCACGCATCTTGAAGATTCGGCTCCTTCCTTTCGCTCTTGAAATCACGTCGGAATGACATGTGGTGGCTTCCATGGGCTCCTCTATTTCCTTTGTATTCTTCCTGAGTCCCTCCTATTAGTGGAGACATTGTTCTGACCTAAGACACGTGGAGGCTTTGCGCTTGTTTGGAAACTACCCCTCGGTTTTTGCTTTGAAGTTGCATGAAGTCTCCGCAAGCTTTTGGAATTTTCAATGGCCGACCTCACCTCCTCAAATTTTGGGACACATGGCGGGTTGGAGCTCATTTGGGAACTACCTTTTGGGCCATGCCTTGAAATGGCATCAAAGAACACGTGGCTCCTTCAGCTAGCTCTTCCTTTCTTTGTATTTTGGCTAAGTCCTTTTTCTTGGCATGGCCGTATATCTAACCCTGGACACGTGGAGGGTTAACACGCATTTGGGAACCCACCCCAAATTTTACTCTTAAAATTACACCAGGCTAACATGTGGTTCCTTTCGTTGGCCTTTTGTACTTAGCCAATTCAAGCCTGCTCCTTTCTCGGGCTTGGGACACGTGAAGGCCCGCACTCATCTAAGTCTTCATTTTGGGTCATGCGCTTTGAATTTGCACTGATGAGACACGTGGCGCTATCTATCTGGCTCTCTATACTTAGTCATTTTGGCTCGCTCTGTCTCCCTTTTTGACTATGTTGGACCCTCAAGACATGTGGAGATTTGGCGCTCATTTGAGTCTCCGCACTTTGGACCTAGCCTTGGAGTTACGCCGATGAGACACATGGAGGCTTCCGCCGACACCCTTATACTTAATCATTTTAAACGGCCGGATCTATCCCTTTTTCAGGACTTGGGACATGTGGAAGCCTCACGCTTATTTGGGAACCTGCTCCTAATTTTACCTTTGAAGTTGCGCCGAGGAGACACATGGCTCCTTCCACCGGTTCTGCCCATTTTGACTTTTCACCCACCAAATCTATCCCCTTTTTGGATCTGGGACACATGGAAGCCTGACGCTTATTTGGGGTATTCGTTTTGGATTCAATCATTGGAGGTGCACCATTTGGAGACGTGACACCCTCCATAGATTTGTGACTTTTCAACGACCAATGACACCCAGCGGCTTGCATGGTCCGCACTTGAAAATTGCACCATTTGCGAAAATGTATAAATTTTTAAAGTCTCCCATGACCCACCGGCCCACATTTAGACATTGGAAAAATTCCTCCTTGGCCTCGCAGACCCACTTTTGGCAAAAAGTCATCTTTGGGCCAGCCAGTCTGCCCGCATTTTCCACTTTTTGGACAAGAAGACATCTCTGGCTCGTCGACCCGCTTTTCGACTTAGCAAAAGTAATATTTCTTGGGATTTTGGGCCTCTGCAATTATACTTTTGTCTTTTTTTGAAAAGGGAAAATGTCAAAATGTCTCCCTCCACCCCGCCGAATCAATTTCCATTGGCAAAATTCTTCCCTAGGCCCATTGGCCCACAACTTGAAAAATACAAAGAGTTAGAAGGACTTCTTTATATCTCTAGAAAGGGGAAGAAATTTCTATCTGATGGAAATGCTTTCAAGGGGCCTTAAGTGCTTGAAATATGTAAAAATCAGATTGAAGCACAAAGGGAAAATGGTGTCAATTGACCCAAAATAAGTGTGATCTTATTTTGGTCAACAGACTGCCACTTGGATTTCTTTGAATCACCACAACCAAATGTGCTATCTTCTCTAGAATTACGTTGTTTGTTATGACCATTGCACAAAAAATTTATAGTGTTTTACGTATTCATGTCCAAAATGTGACACCATAGATTAAATTTTTGAGACTTTTACTTCTATTATTGCTTTTATGGCTTCTTTTGTGACATTTTCTCTTGTTGTCCTTTGTAAGGTTTCTAACTCTTCAACTACCTCGAGATAAACTATTTATCTTAAAATTATTCATGCATTGTCTGAATGGATTCTTCCTATTGTAGAAAGTTCATCGCTAAGCAAAGGACATCTATTTTTGTGTGATGGTTAATGTAGTGATAAATTTCTTGAATGGGAAGGAATAACTTGCAGTTCCACTTTTCTCTCCCACCTTTTCTCTTCACATGTAGATTATCTTCCACCTTTTCTCTGAGCTCTACAATGTTCTTAGTTCCACCACACGATGCAATAATTCCTCTACTTTATTTCCTTCTTTCATACTCATTGTATGAATATTTTACTGGAGATGGAGGATCTTTGTCAAATTATTTGCCTCCTAGATGGTGGATAGAGTATCCCAGGACACCTTTGATGTTGTAACACCCGCAAAATTAAGCCCACATGAAACCCGAGAATAACCTAGGACAAGCTAGAAAAATTATGGAATAATGTTTTTTTAAAAACGTGCCCGCAAATAAGATTCAAAATACAGGTTGTCCCATTAATGTTTCTAAGTTAGTTATATTTAATAATAAAATTTTCCCCATTATAACAAAATATTAAAACCCACATTATACTTTAATGAACTTAATTAGACCAAGCATGGTTAATTTCTCCCTAAGTGTTTTTTTAATAAACAATTTAATTCCACTATAGTTAAATATCCCACATTTAAATCTCAAGGGTAAAAGGGGCCAATATAAATAAATACTAAAGTTATTTAATTCCACAAGGTTAAAACAATTAACAAGGTCCCCATTTGACATGGGGTTAGAATAATAAACATACTCCTACCCCATAAAGTGACCCCTTAAAAAGTCAACCCATGTATTTTGAATTTAAACATTTAAATTTAAAATCAAATTCCACTCACCCACTCCCCACCTACTTTTTGTAGGGATGAATCTCATCCCTTGGATGGATTCATTTAGGACCCTTAGATGAGGAAAGGGCAAGTAACCTAAAGTATGCTTAAGAAAACTACTTACTCCCTTTCTTTTGGCTTATTATTTCTCTTTTGATTTTTAGGTTGTTGGAGGAGGATGGGAAGCCATTAGAGGCCATGCCAAGCTTTTGGAGAGGCATACATGCCCCATTTGTTTTCTTATTTTATTAACACCCTCTCCTAGGGTTTTAAATGTATTTATTTATTTCATTTCAATATTATTTTCTCAAGTAGGCAAATGGGTTTGTCCCATTTTGTGATTTAGTTAAGTTTGATATATATTTTCATTTTGGGTAGAGGGATATATATATATATATATGTGTTTATTTTTATAAATTTTAATGGATGAAAAACATGAATTTTTAAATAGGCTATTATTGTAGAGAATACCATTAATTAGAATTATACTATACATATATATATATATATATATATATGTATGTATGTATACATACATACATACATAATACATAATATATATATATATATATATACACACACACACATGTATATGTATATATATGTATATATATATATATATATATATATATATATATATATATGTATATATTTATATATATATTTGTATATATACATATATATATATATATATATATATATATATATATATATTATATATATATATATTTAATATACTATGTGTGTGTGTGTATGTGTTATACCATTTCTATTAACCCTTCCACCATGGGTCACGGTTTAAGTCCTTCCTACTTACCGCAGTTTGAAGTTTTTTTGCTGCACTAGTTTTACTTTTATAAATTGGGGTTGTTATGGATTTAAAGGAATATGTTTAATAGACATGTGGGTGGGGTATCACACACACACACACTATTAACCCACCACCATGGGCATGTATTAAGTCCTTCCATGCTTATCTGTTTTTATTAAAAGTTTTGGCTATAGTTTATAATTATGGATTTTTATTACACACACACACACACACACACACATATTAATATTATTATATTTTCATATTAATAAGTCCATTTATATAGCGTATTTTTAATTAATAATAATATAAAAAAATATATTAACCCTACTATCAAAAGTAATAATGGAATATAGTTAGCACTATTGACAAGTAAATACTTGCACTTGCTTTCTCCTTTAACAATTTGATAAATATTGTATAGGAGGTAAAATAGATTTCATTTCATTTCCCTTAATAATTTGTAATGGATTTACAATAAATTTTTAAATGAGGATAACATACTAGAGTTAGAACTTAGATTACTTCATTTACCAAATAAAGCCAATTATAATGTAAGCTCTTTTCATTCAATAATACAAGAAAATGCACAAATAGACTAATTTTTCAATACATGCCTTCTAAGTAATACAATCAAAATTACTATTCCTTGACTTCTTACAACATAAGAAATTTCCTATATTTTTATAACCATTCTCACAACCAAATTTTACAAGATTTCCAATAAGTTTTAAAATGAGAGCTACTATCTTTGAAATGAGATCAACACACTTACATGAGGTTACAAGCCAAGTGAAAAGAGAGTTATAAGTTGTTTTTCCTTCAACTTCGTTTTCCATCTTACAACAAAACTAACTTTATAAAAACAAATCTTTCTTTCCCCTTTTCAACATACAATACAACTTTAATAACCAACAATCAATACAAATTTTCTTCACAAAGATTAATACAATGTCCTCCACTTAAAGTGGGAAAATTTACAAGAATGAAAGCTAAAAGGAATACAATATTACAAGTCTTCCACCCTAAGTGGGAAAGACAAGTAGGTTTTCTCCTAGGAAAGATTTCTTGAGGACACAAACAATGCTCCATGTTTCACATCACCAACAAGAGAGCTCCACCATGTTTCCTTTGAGCATAAGAAAAAAAAGGGGGAGAGGCAACACTCTCCACCAAACCAAGAATTCCAATGAGGAGAAGAAGCCATCCTCCTCATTGGCCCCCAAAGCACCAACCACATTGCAATGAAAAAAATATTCAACTCATGGCAACAAAACAAGCTTCCAAATCAAAATAAAATATTTTACAACCACACAAAAACACAAAAATACCACTAAAATCACTAGAAGGAAAGCAACAAAATACACAGGCTTCAACATGCAAAATCCCAAAGACAAAGATCTATGGGGAGGTCAGTTATGCCTCTAATCGGAACTGGGTACCCACCTTAAACCCTCCATAAACATCTCAAAACCCCTACACACTCTTATGCCTCCCTCAAGAAACTCTTATGCCTCCCACATTCTCTTATGCCTCCCTACAATCTCTTATGGCTCCCTCATAAAATAGACCAAGTAAGAAATGCAAACAATTTCCTATACCTCAAAAACATGTAATGAAATCTTATACCTCCCCAAATGTAAGATTCCCATGGTCCCCTCCTACACCACACTTATGCAATCTACCCAAGCACCCAACAAGTATACAAAAACACTCAAAAACATGCACATATACACAATATAAAAGAAAATATTTTACAAGAGTGTAGCTCCTACCTTTCCATGGTAGAGCTTGATCCAATAGTCCCACACCAAGCTTCTTCAAGCCCAAAAATCACCAATAAGCTCCAACAAATCCACAAGCACTTCAAAATCCTCTAACTTCCCAAAAATGCAAGAGCACAAAGAAATGAAGTAACCCCAAAAAAGCAAAAGAACTTGAATAAATAGAAAAGGGAGAGAGGAGGGTGAGGTGGCTCCATGTAGGATGCCACATCACTCATCCTCAACTCCACCTCACAAGTCAAACCTCAACCCCAATGAACCATAAATTGGTGGGTGAGAGGAATGACAATTTACTTACACACACAATCCAAGCCCACACCCCCTAAGGACAAACTTTAATTACATAAAATAAAGTGCAATAAAATTTTACCTTTTTATCTTCCCAAACACATAATAATGCGTCTATTTTTGACCCCCAACCCATAGGTAGGGTTGGTATAGAAATTTAAGAGGTGTGGGACAAGTTTGACTTGTCCCAAAGCCTCCAAAATTGTCCCTTAAGGCAAAATTCAAATTTCTATGAAGGGGTGGGGTGTACAACACTCAAGATCACAAGCACTCAACTTACAACACATAACCCAAGAGCCATCTAATATAATAAATAAATCATTTTGACCCATCCACAATTAATTTAGTAAAAATATTAATTTACTAATCTAGACACAAATCAAGTAATTAGTAAAATGAGAATACATCACTACAAAATCACATATTAAAATCAAATAAAGGAAACTAATAAAAGAGATAACACAAAACCCCTTGGTCACAATTAGAGGTGATCCCCCCCATGGGGACCCCCAATAACAATACACACACACACACACATAACAAAAAAATACATGTTGCCATGGTGACCCTTGTTGAATTCATTTAGCATTCTAATGTGATTGGTCTCTAATAGCCCCGTTGTTTGTTATGACGTGTTTACCTAAAAAAAACATAACACCTCCTTCCGTCTCATGGCCGCATCAAAATCTAAAATAAAATATACAATATAAATCCACAATCATCTATATATGAATCAAAACATCATCTAGGAAAGTAACGATATCATTTACAATTTCTAACAACATCTCAATTCTACATTTCATCAATATCCATATGATCACAAGATTAGTTCAATTGTTAAGGTCTACTCAAAATGAAAAAGTATCACGAGTCAAAAATAATATATATATATATATATATATATAACCATGTCAACAACATATCATCATCAATATAATTTGTCTCTAATAATCCACATACATCATACTAAGAATCAAAATCAACAACAATCTAATATCTCTAACATCTAACATCATGCTAATTCAAAAAGCTACAATAATATCCATAAGTATAGTCGATAGTATCGAAATCAATAATAAAAAGTGTCAAAGGGAAGTGGGCACTACATCCCCCTCCCTTAGACTCGACTTCCTCCCGGAAGTCACTTTGAATAAGTGTGGAAACTAGACTCGTAGAATGTAACATCCACCCATATAGCCGCAGTTTCATCATATATGTCCCATTATACTCAAACACGGTTAATCTCTCTCCTCGAAGGCGCAGAGTCATGCGCTCTAAAATACGACGGGCTCCATCATCACACTTCCCCATATCTAGCACCTATAATGAGGTCCAATATAACACATGAGAAGGATATGCAATATATCTCCTAAGTACAAAAACATGAAACACATTGTGGATGTGAGACAAGCTAGGTGGCAACGCTAGATGATAGGCCAAAGGGCTAATACGCTCCAAGATCTCAAAGGGACCCAAAAATCTAGGAGAAAGATTAGAAACTTTTTGTAATGGATAGGGATCTTATGTGGTCTGACACAAAGAAACACCTTCGTGCCCACCTCATAACTACGATCTATCCTATGTTGATCTGCATACTTCTTTTACATGTCATGTGCCTCCTACAATCTTTGCCTAATCATAACAACTTGCTGCTCCATGTCCTGTAGTAAAGCTAGTCCAAGATAAACCTTGTCCTCTAACATGTCCTAACTAAGAGGTGTCCTGCACTCTCTGCCATACAATCCCTGAAAAGGAGCCATGCCTATCGAACTCGGAAGCTATTATTGATCGGTAAGGTCTGGGTTAGTTTTGGTTGGTTGAGAGGTTTTTTGATCAAAAGGAATGAAATGACATAGAAGCCTATATCGGTCGTGTGTGACTGATTTCATTATAAAGTCGAAATCAATGGCGGTTAGGTAACAAGCATCATTGTAGGGGGAATTGAAAATAATTTGATAAAAATGGTTTGGGCTTCTCTGTGATTGCATAGAGAGTGAGAAGGGTGTGGTTAGGTTTATAATATTACTTGAGAAGACTCAGGGATACTAAGGGGAAGTCACAGAAGTAAAAAAATGCTATAGGTGGTTGGGTTGGTAGATTGGTGAGGAGGTGGAGATAAAGGAATATAGGAAAAAATAAATTATAATGAAAGGGATAAGGAATATATACAAGAACAATATGATCAAAATCACGAATACTTACTTGCCTTTACAGATCTGGTAGGTGAAGGTGGATGGTAGTTGATCTGTGAAGATATTCTAGAGTTAGTGTCATGGCAAGTACTCTTGTAGTGTTCCCGTAAGTATTCCAATACTCTAGAAGGAGAACCGGATGCTTGTTTGGGCTTGTGGTTGAGTATTTTGTGTCGTCTGGATGTTGAGAGGCTTTGGATTCATGCTTGAATGCAATAGTTCTCTCAAAACTAAAAATGACCAACCTGGGTAAAAATTTGCAAAATTGTATATAAAGTAACCGATGGTGGTTAGGTGACCGGTGCCAATCGAGGGATAACCAACGTTGGTTAAGGCGAGTAAATCTAGGTTTACAAAAATAGGAAGCTTTTCCCGATTTGGTGTGTTTTCAAAGTTGAGTCCACTTAGGGAAGTGGATTTCTCATTAGGAAAAGGTAGGAATGTCATAGAATAAGTCCAATTAGGTTTGAGAAGAATTATTAGTTAGGAGAAACAGTGACTCAACACTGAGAGTTAAATGCCCCTAGAATGAATCTAGGGTGAGGTGTCATGATGAGGTGCAGTGTGAGAATGAACATTAATTCAATTTTAAGTAATCAAATTAATATGAATGCGAGGTAAGGGGTCATGTTTAGGTGAATACGTTACGTTAATTATTTAAAGGGGACTAAGGGGAGTGTGACCAAATTTGGTATCTATAGAATGTCTATGAGGCGCAGTCCTCGAGAATTACGGGGAAAGCAACAAATTTTCCAAACAACTATGAGAAAGCCTTTTCCAGTGGAGGCATTGGCCCAAAGAAATGATTTTAGAAGTTTCTTGAGTTTCTAAATAGAAGCTTTGGAAGTCACCCAACATGAAGAATAGTAAACGTGGGTGGTTGCGAGGAATTTAAATCAAATCTAAAATTTTCTTGCTAGGGACAATGGTCTTGTGATTACGTACTCCAACATTTTGGCCACCCGTTGAATCACATATTGCCAAAGCTCTTCCGGTAATGCCTGAAATTAAAAGGGAATACCAAGGAATTTGAACATCTCACCGTGGGCAATAATCTTCCACTCAAAGGAATCTAGCCAAGCAGGCGCAGGGAGGAAATATTTCCTGTAACATTGTGTTTTGTGCCATTGAATGTAAGAACCAGAGGCTAGTAATTAGATATCGAGGAAATGTATGGAATAGTGGATATTGGTCTCATCCTCAATGATCGTAAAGAAAGAGTCATATGTGAAGTGACCATTAAGTAATTGAGAATGATTCATAGAAGGTAGCATGATTCCCCTCACAAGCCTTTGGGATTTGGCCTATGCCAGCAAATACCCAAAGCCTTCAGTAATGATCACATAAAGCACAGCCACCAATGGGCTCCCTTGGCGAATGGAATGGTGTAAATTTAATGACTTAGAGTTGTGCCCATTAATGGTGATCTGAGTAGAAGCATCGGAAAAAAGTAGACAAATGGATTGAATAAAATTAGGGACAAAGGCAAGGGCTTGAAGTATGGAAAGAATAAACATCCATTCAATCCAATCACAAGCCTTTTCAAATTCAATTTTAATGAACACAAAAATTGATTAGAACTAAGTCCCCATTCCATACCTTCCCAAACAGAAATTATGATGTCCATTATATAACGCCCTTGAATGAACCAAGTTTGTTTTGGTTGGATAACAATAAGAAGGATATGGCACAACCGAATAGCTAGGTCCTTGGAAATGATCTTGTATAATACATTCAATAAGGTAATCATTCATCAGTTATTGATTTTCTCTATATCACCAGGTTTAGGGATAAATTTGATTTTCCCTTTGTTGATATAAACCAAGTGATCGGTTCTAAAACCTTTGAGATAGACTTGAAGAAGGTCCGGACCGACAATGTACCATAATGACTTGAAAAAATGGCAAGGGAATCCATCGCAAATAGGGGCCTTATCATTGGCCATTTTCATTACCACTTCATACAAATCATTGATGGTAAGAATGTGATCACATGCTACCATCTCGTGTAGATGAGAGCTTACGCGGCATATCATCCAAACATTGGTCAAGATTTTTTTCACTCGTCGAGAGGGTGGTTGAAAAATTCTTGGAGCATGAGTTGGGAACAAGGAGATAAAAGACGATCCAACCACCGAATAAATAAATATATTAATAATTTGAGGTCCTCCACCTCAATAGGCGCATTGACATTACAAGCGCATTGACATTACCGACTATGTTTTGCATGGTGGCTAACACAAAAATGTACGAATATTGACAACAATTGTCTAACAAACCCGATAGCATAATTCACATGCCTAGTAGAGGAGAAAACATTATGAAATGTCATACACAGCCCCATAATCGAACTCTGTGTAGGCCACCAAGGAACCGTGATGACCCATACCTAAGGGAGAAAGAATCGGAGAATAAACCTATTAAAAGGGTTGAATTTCATATGACATTATCTTCTCTCCTTACTTTACTTTATTGTATCTAATGTTACTTTGTCTCATAGAGTTCAAACACTTTCTCTATAATATATTACATATATTAGAGAATAATGGAAAATGGATGTCTTTAAGGGCAAAAATAGAAAATGTATCCATTTTTCCCTCAACATACATGCCAATCGTAACTCTCCACTACCTCCAACTATGAAAAACAACATTCAAGGACATGCCTAAAGCCACAAATTCTTATGGTTACCTAGATTTTACTATGAAAAATTATGGATGGTTGTCCATAAGGGGCATAGTAAACATGCTCTTTCTCTACTACTATATTTCAATTTAAATAATATTGGCATCTACATTCCAAAAATAAACAATCATACCTTATAACCCTACATTAAATAATTCATGTGATTGTGTGTTATATTAAGTGTAATAGATATGAATTCAGTTTTGAAAGATGATCTTTCCCATTGTAAACACTTGATCTTTCAACCAACACCCAAACCACTAAAAATTAATTAAATTTCATGTTAAGTGATTTGACCGCCTATAAGCCTAACAAAATTCTCAAGCATGGACAAGGCTTAAAAGACAAGGAAAACCCATCTCGAACTACTCAATTTCATTCATGCTTAATCATATATCTTGATATCAAGAGCAGGAGATTCTATTCAATGTGTGCCTAGAACAAATACAACAAGCCAATATATAGGCTACGGGAGGAGAGAAGGAGAGAGGACGGATAAACTCACACAAACAAAAACTAACAATGTATTAACTCTAAAAATGCGCTAACATCCCCCCTTAATACATTGCTCTTACAAATGTACCCCCTAAACAAATCAAACTTCACTTTGCCGAGAGGCTTGGTGAGAATATCTGCAACTTGAAAATTAGTAGGGCAGTACTGGAGCTGAATTTGGTGGTTCAAGACCTGTTCATGAATGTAGTGACATTCAAACTCAATATGCTTTGTTCATTCATGAAAAATAGGATTCTTCACAAGCTTCAACACACCTTGATTATCGCAGTGAATGATGGGAGATTTCTCTTTAGGAATCCCTATATCTGCAAGAATGTGACATAACCAAATCACTTCACACATAGCTCCTCATGTGGCACGATATTCAGCCTCAGTGGATGAGAGAGCAACAACAGTTTGCTTCTTGTTAATCGATGAGATAGGCCCAGATCCGAGATGAAAAATATACCCTGAAGTGGATTTCCTATCATCAACGGATTCTCGCATACAATGAGCCATCTCCATGACAGTCCTTTTGTGTCTCATGGAAATACCATTCTATTGGGGAGTGTAGGGTGTAGTCAGATGTTGCTGAATGCCATGTTGCTTCAGGTATGCTAAGAACTTCTTTGATACAAATTCCCCCCCTCAATCTGAGTGGAGGAGAAGGAGAGGCTTCCCAAACTACCTGGTGGCTTGCTGGTAAAAGGTTTGAAAATGGACAAAGGCCTCACTCTTCTTCCGGAGAAAATATACCCACATTTTCCGTGAGTAATCATCAATGATGAGCTGGAAGTACTCAAAACCTTGGAAGCTAGCTGGTAGGGGTTTGCACAGATTGGTGTGTACAACCTGAAGATGCTCCATAAAATGATAAGAGCTCTATTTGAATGGACCTCTATGTTTTTTTCCCGTAAGACATCCTGAGAAAACAGGTAAGGAATGGGAGAGTGGAGGAAGCCCTCTTACCATTTCCTTAGCACTAAGCTGATGTAGAGCCCCACGCGTAAAGATGACCATATCGAAAGTGCCATAGTGCAGTGGAGTCCACCGTTGAAGAAAAGAGAGAAATGTTAGATGAAGTGACCACATCCAGTGAAAATAGACGGCCCTTCATAAATGCTCGAGCAATAATTGAGTCTCCCAGGAAATGATGTAGGACTTGACCCCTTTCTCAACAAATAATTCAACCTACATTCGATGGTTAAGAAGTTGACTCACAGACAAGAGATTTGAGGTCAAACCTGGAACATATAGCACCTTCGTGAGTGTACATCTTTGTGTCCTAAGAGGAATGATGACATCACCAATCCCCACCGCAATATACTCCTGATTATCTGCGATGGTGATCCAATCTCTAGTGGGCCGGTCACTTAGGGTATGGAACAACTTCTTATTGCTAGTCATGTGTTTGCTGGCACCCGAATCAATCAACCAGACACTTTCTGATGGCTACGAAGTCTGTGAGACTAGGAAAATGTCTAGATGAGTTGTGTCTGGAACCTCTTCATCGAGTCGGCATCCTTCTGAGCAGCAATGTGACCCTTCTGCCTCTGATTACGAGCACGCCATCGAGATTTCTTGGAATATCCTTGGCCAGAAGTGCTCTCTTCGCCAGAGTTTCCATACTTGCAACCGTTGTAATAACAGTTCGCAGTCATGTGCGTATCCGTGGAGAAAATGTGGCACCATCGATCCACCTTATTTTTTTGTTACTTCTAGGGTGGCCGCTAAGAAGGTTGCTCTGAGGATGCTACTTTTGATTTTAGCGGCCGACCGATTGCCCTTTCCGAGGGTAATGATTTTGCATCATGATGAGAGCCTTGCCTTGAAGGCTTCATGAACATTCTACATGGCTTCTTCCTGCTGGAGATAATTCAAGAGTGAAGAAACAACAAAAGCATTATAGCGAAATGCGTCCGTGGCTGCTCCTATTGCGTGATTATGAGTTTTCCCTCCTTTTATCTTAGTGCTCGAAGAATTCTTCTCTACAACTCGAGATAAAAACAAATGCTCAACCTAGTTCATAACTTGGACGAGATTAAACTGATCTTCCATCCTCCTTGGCATTTTAGCGCTTTCATCTCTTCCTGGTCGCTACATCTTCTCACACTTCGCCTCTTTTGGACACATCCCCAACTCGATACCAATGTTAGATCTAGTAGACAGAGAATAGAAATATACAAACTCCTTCACCTCTTGACCGACAGGATAAACAGAAAAATAATCACATAATACTTCATTACATTTATCACCCAAGAAGGGGCAAAGATAAATAGGAGAGAGAAATAGTTACGATGGTTAAAATAGCTACAATGATACAATGGAAACCGAATATAGTGTAAAATAAATGCTAACATTTTCTTGGGGTATAGTACTACCTCAAAGGCATATCATCTCATGGATCATGAGACAAAGAAGATCTATGAGAGTCAAGATGTGGTGTGTGATGATTCATCCTTTGACTCCTGCCACACAATGGAGATCCAGTACCGACCTCGTCACATAGATTGCTCACACATCCAGATGATGGGAAAGATGATTCTTCTCAGAGAGAAGAAGAGCTGAGTGGAGACTTGTTCGTTGATCTAGGCACACTGGACAACACATCTTCACATCGATAGCAGTAGCACCAACATCTGAAATGGGTCTAGAATACTATTAGGGATGCACACTTGAACTCACTTCTAGGCACTTCTACGGGAGTCAGAACACAAAGTCAAGCCAGACATGAGGTAAATTTTACACTCATGAGTTCAATTGTTGATAGCACCAAACCTAATAATTTTTGTGAGGCATTAGACCAACCACAGTGGAAATAGGATATGGATGTTGAATATGATTCCCTACTTCAGAATCAGATGTGGGAACTTGTCGATTTGCCTCCAGGTAAGAAATCCATTGGCTACAAATGGATTTTCAAAACAAAATATAAGGCAGATGGTTCAATCAACAAACACAAAGCATGACTTGTTGCAAAGGGTTATGCTCAACAAGAAGGAATTGACTATGATGAGACCTTTGCACCCACTACAAAGATCAAAACCATCGAGTTGTCTGTGCACTTGCATCACAAAACGGATGGAAACTTCAGCAGATGGATGTTAAGAGTGCTTTTCTGAATGATGATCTTAAAGAAGAAGTATACATGGCCCAACTTGAAGGGTTTATAAATGAGCATCAACCACACAAGGTATGTCATCTGATAAAGTCACTTTATGGACTCAAACAATCACCTAAGGCATGGTATATAAAAATTGATGATCACCTATTACAGGATGGATTAACTTGTAGCCCCTCGGACAAAAATTTGTATATCAAGAAGGTAGGAAGAAAGATTGTTATTCTAGTTTTATACGTAGAAGATCTTGTGATCACAAGAAGTTCTGACAATCTTATGGATGATGTAAAGAATGATCTGAAGAAATCCTTCAACATGAATGATTTGGGGCTACTTCACTACTGTTTTGGCTTAGAGATATGGCAGAAGAAGAATCATATCTTCGTCTCCCAGATGAAATATGCCAAGAATCTCCTAGAAATGTATGGAATGTCAGATTGTAAACCAATGTCCACACCTATGGAAAAAGGTTTGCAATTATCTAGATTCCATGATTCACCGCAGGTAGATGGCACTCACTACAGGAAGCTTGTGGGGAGTCTCATTTACTTGACTTATACCAGGCCAGATCTTTTCTTTGCAATGAGCTATCTTGCTAGATTTATGCAAGAGCCGAAGAAATTTCATTGGATAGCAGCAAAGCATGTGTTGAGATATGTCCGAGGTATAGTTGACTTTGGTCTGGAGTATCAGAAGAACACTTAGTTCTTCTTAAAGGGATATACAGACTCAGACTATGCAGGATTCGTTGATGACAGGAAATCCACTTTAGGGTATGTTTTTCATCTCGGATCTGGGCCTATCTCGAGGATTAGCAAGAAGCAAACTTTTGTTTCTCTCTCATCCACTTTGAGGTTGAATATCGCTTAGCACGAGGAGCCGTGTGTGTGAAGCGATTTGGTTACGTTGCATTCTTGCGAGATATAGGGATTCTGAAGAGAAACCACCCATCCTTCACTGCGACAATCAAGGTGTGTTGAAACTTGTGAAGAATCCTATTTTTACTTGAGCAACAAAGCATATTGAGGTCGAATGTCACTACATTCGTGAACAGTCTTGAACCACCAAATTCCGCTCCAAAGATCTTGCCCTCTTTGATTTTCGGGTTGCGAGATATTCTCACCAAGCCTCTTGGCAAGGTGAAATTGGATTTGTTTCGGGGTACATATGTAGGAACAATGTATTAAGGGGGAATGTTAGCTTAATACATTCCATGCGTATATGGGTACACACGGTTACTCCTTAACTGCCTTGTGTAACTGTTTCATTGCTCTTTATATTCTTCCTCCACTATTTTATTTTCATGCATTGAATAAATAATTCCATTTTTTTCCATCAGTCATTAGGTTTGATCAATTTGACATTAGAGCATATTGTGACCTTTAGGACACTAATAAAATAATTAGTCTTGAACAAGTCATTAGATAAGCCTTCATTATGATTTCCCAAATTTTCAAATTTAGTTGTGTATTCACGAAATGCTTTTATATGTCGAGTTTGGTGAGGATTCTCATAAAATGATCAATTCAATGAGACAACAATAATGCTATAAGTATGTCAAGGGAAAAAAGTGCTTCTCGATGGTAGGAAAAAACAACCCATATGAATAATAGCTTGTATACAATCTATTTGTGAAAAATAATTATATGTTAATATGTTCACCAAAGCGAGAAACATTCAATGGTGCCAACACCCATAAAGATGAATACACAAACATATATTCTGGTAGTTCAATTAAATTACTACTTTATGACACTTAATTTGTTCATACTTCTATATTTCCCCACATCTATAACTACAATAGATAACCACTCTTTAGTTTGTATCACTATTTTGCACTAAATTAAAATTGACTTCAAACTGTAGTGCAGTTCTAGTGAAATCATTTAGTCGCGGTTTATTCCAAGTCCAAGCTTTAGGGTTACACAATTGGGTATAAAATGGTAAGGTCATTAGTGGGTGTCTTTGATATTGTGGGATCACATTCAAACTTATCCTATTTGTATGTTGGCCCGCTATTCAGGGAGCTAACTATAGAGGATAGACTATACCCGTAGCCCACTATCTTGTCTCTATGGTTGGCCGTGAGTAACTTCTTTAATGAGCTAAATGCTTAGCAGTGCACCAAATATAACACATAATCAATGTATTCCTAGTGAACCATGTTTCAAAAATATTAGTAGGTCTTTTGATATACTTGAAGGTACTTTGACTCATAAGTGTATACACTCATTGTCTAATGGCTTGTGTAATGGCACAATACCCCACATTCAACGGAATTAATTTAACGCATTACCACTTGACCCAAAATAACATTAGTCTATCAATTTTAAAACTTTTGTACAATATATTTTTACCCTAAGAAAATGATAAAATCAAGTAGTAAATGGTTGGAAGGATTAGTGTTATTGTTTTTGCCACCACTTTCTAATTACTAGGTCCAACTAAGAGCAAGATGAGAGCATACAATAAGCAATTACTTTGAGAATGTTGCAGTTTAACGGGTCATAAAAAGAACTTGAATACCATATATGTGACTATCATGTTTGAAACAAGTTAGACCAATAACAAAATATAGAGAATACTATTTTGTGAAATAAACAACCATAATTTTATCAGGGCAACCTCTTTTAAGAAGGCTTAATATAAAAAGTTTATGGATATTTTATATTAACCTATTCATCACATTTATATTAGTTGTATGAGCTATTGCTTCTTGTTGTATATATATGAGATTATTCTCAATAGCTGAACAGACGACTTACAAACATATGCCTCCATAACATTTATTACAACAAAATTAAGAGATATCAGTAGAGCGACGATGAAAGGCGAGGTTTGATAACGGTCACCAATGGAATTGCCTTCGGCATTGTTAGTCCCAAGCCCTCGGTCATGTCAATTACAGCACCTTCTGGAACAGACCACTCAAAGCTATGCAATAGCCTTCCCAGTGTATAAGTAACAACACTCAATGCCAGACTCATGCCCGGGCACATTCTTCTTCCTGAACCGAACGGAATCAATTCAAAGTTCCGTCCTTTAACGTCAATTTCTTTTTCGCTCTTCAAAACCGTTCAGGATCGAACACGGTGGGCCGATCCCACACTGCGGGGGTCTCTGTGAATTTTCCAAGCATTCACAATCAGTTGCGTACCTGCGGAGACATGGTACCCACCAATAGTGCAATCCTCAATGGCTTCGTGAGGAACTAAGAGAGGTGCCGCTGGATAGAGCCGAAATGTTTCTTTCACAATCGCCTGCAAATATTTTCGCTCATGCATATCTGCTTCCTCGATTAGTCGGTCACGTCCAACAATCGTGTCCAGCTCTTCCTGTGCTTTCCTCAAAAACTCAGGCTTCTGTAATAGAGCCGCCAGTGCCCACTCGACAGTCACCGAGGATGTTTCTGTACCTGCGGTTAGCATTATCTGCAGTATAAAGCAAATATGTTTAATTCAAGCGAAAAAACTCCCATCTTTAAAAGTCAAAAACATTCCCAATTATGGGAGAAAGAGAAAGCAAATAACAAGCATACCACGGCGGTGGCTTTCACCACATCGTCGTTACCATCGGACTGAATTTCATGGTTGTCTGTTGCAGAGATGAGAACATCAATAAAGTCTTTGGTTGTACTCCTCTCTTCTCACGGTGATCATTCACCAAATTTTGCACAAAGACATCTGTTTTCTTCTGCAGTTTTTTCATAGCAGCTATGAGACCCTGCAGATCAAGCCACTTGAGAAACGGCAGGTAATCTCCAACATCAAACGCTCCAACTAAGAACACTGACTGTTTTATCATCTGCTTAAAACGATACGCTTCTTGGTATTCCTCCGAATCAACAGGTCCTGATAATCTCTTGTTGGCAACCATGCGCAGGATGATATTAAACGTGAGATCAGACAGCCTCGTTTTCATGTTGACGGGAGTGACCTCTCGCTGGCAACTCTCAAACAAGGAACGAATGAGAGCTGAAATTTCCTCAACGCGGACGTGTTTGAAGGATTCGATTCTGGTTGCAGAGAGGATCTGGGTGGTGCACATTTTCCGAAGGTTTCGCCAGTAGGAACCGTAAGGAGCCATACTGAAGATTTTGTAGTCATATCCTATATGCTTTCCTGCAGACAGACGTGGGCGAGAAGCGAAGGCTTTGTCATTTGTTGTGAAGCATTCTTTCGCCAGATCTGAAGAGGCAATAACCAAAGCTGGTCGGAGACCGAGTTGAAGATGCATGATTGGTCCATAGCTCTCTGAAAGCGAAGATAGAATTCGGTGAACAGGCACTTTCTTGCTAAGAGGCTGAAGATTCCCGATAACAGGCCATGAAGGAGGTTGCGGTGGCTTTAGCTTTCGCTGCAACGTCTTCTGGTTTCTATTTCTACGCTGTATGACAACTAGCAGTAGGGCTGCCACAGTGATAAGAATAACAGTAGCTGTTTCGAACGACATAACTCTTTCCTTCACTAACAAAGACTTAACTCGTTATATCCTTCTGTTCCGTAGCGTTCCATATAAATAAGCTTTAGCTCCTTATCAAACGCACATAAAACACTCAATATGCACGAGGTTAATTTGGGTTAACGTATCATGACCATCTATTGTGAAATGGACAGTCATAATGCATAGATTAACCGCTGGTCATGATTACTGTAACATAGTGACTCATCAGTAATCCGTTTGTCTTTTTTTTGTCTAGATCTTGGGGAGTCTAAAGATACGAAACATTTTTGTTTAAAAAAAGGTAACCAACAACTTCAAGTAAAACAAAATACGATGTCAGTAAAAAGATGAGGACTGTGTTTAAAAAAAGAAGACGACACTACACTTGCACTCGCAAAGAAGATGATGTCACTAATGAGCTCACAAGGAAGCCAATAGTCGAGTCAAGGAGATAAAAATATTACATGTTTAAAAAGCAAAGCAATGGTGTTTTGCTAAGAGAAGGTACATTCGTGTATTGAACTTTGTTGAAGAGGCAACGACCTTTTAAATTAAGAAACAAGGAACGTGCCCATACCAAACAAAGATGTAAGTGATGACCTCACAAGGAAAGAGTTTTAATTATGTGGGAAGCATTTTCTATTGTGGAACTCTTTCTTGGAAATAAGTTTTTGTGGCAAAGTTTTTCCTTTTCTATTTAAGTGTAGTGTTTGTAATTGTCATTGTTAGTTACATTGTTTCATTAGTGCACCCAATAGGTGTCCGATCGATCAATCTTGTTAGCATATTCTTAGTCTATACCAAAAATGGAGTTTTCCAACGGGTTATGGACATCGAAAAAAAGAGAAGGGAATTTTCTTAGATGTTTGAGTTATAACTTGCGCGTGTTGTGAATAAATCACAACTACTAATGATGATGGACAGAGAGAGAGAGAGAGAGAGAGAGAGAGAGAGAGAGAGAGAGAGAGAGAGAGAGAGAGAGAGAGAGAAGAATGAATTGATTTTATTCAAACCAAGGAGGAGAATATATACAAGTAAAAAATAGTTCCTAAAGGATGGAACTATAATAACAATTAGATGCCATGCGAGCATAATCGACATAGTCGGTTAAACAATGTGATAGATATAAACTAGTCTAACATTCCCCCCTTATTACATTGTTTTTAATTACAAATATATCTCTCAAACAATTCAAATTTCACCTTGTCAAGATACTTGATGAGTATATCAGCAATCTAAGAATTTATTGGCGCAAAGATTGGAATCGGATGTGGTGGTTCAAGACTTGTTCTTGAATGTAGTGACATTCGACATCAATGTGCTTTGTTCTCTCATGAAAAACTAGATTTTTCACAAGCTTCAACACACCCTGATTGTTGCAGTGAATGATGGGTGGCTTTTCTTTAGGAATTACCATATCTGTCAAAATGCAAAGTATAAAATTCTTCGCACACATCTCCTCATGTGGCGAGATAATCTACCTCAATGGATGAGAGACAAACAATAGTTTGCTTCTTGCTAATTGGCGAGATAAGTCCAAACCTAAGATGGAAAATCTAACCTAGTTGATTTCTTGTCATCAACAGATCCAACATAGTTTGAGTCTTTATATCCCTGCAAAAATACATGAGAGTTCTTATGATACTCCAGACCATAGTCAACTGTACCTTAAACATATCTCAACACATGCTTTGATACTACCCAATAGCATTTTTCGGCTCTTGCATGAATTTGGAAAGACAACTCACAAAAAGAAAAGGTCTAGTTTGGTATATGTTAAGTAAATGAGACTCCCAATAAGTTTTCTATTGTGAGTATTATCTACTTGAGGTGATTCTTACAGTAATCTAGAAAATTACAAACCTTTTTCATTGGAGTGGACATATGTTTACAATAAGACATGCCATACTTTTCCAAGAATGTATTGGCGTATTTTATCCGGGAAGATAAAAATATAATTCTTCTTTAATACCAATGAAGGATGAGGAAGAAAATTTTATTGAATGAATAAGTCAAGGAACAAGATGCCAATATATACAATCAAGAATAGTTCGACGTAACTGGCAAACAATTATAGGATATAGGGATAATGATCAGGGTTCGTTTACAAAACAATATTAATTTATTATTTATGCTAAAATTCACCCACTTAATACATTGTTTTAACAAATATACCCCAAAACAATTCAAATTGACCTTGTTAAGAGACTTGGTGAGTATATATGCAATTTGAGAATATGTTGGGAAGTATTGGAGCTGGATGTGGTGGTTTAAGACTTGTTCTCAAATGTAGTGACATTCGACCTCAATGTAATTTGTTCTCTCATGCAAAACTATATTTTTCACAATGTTCAACACACCCTAATTGTCGCAATGAATGATGGGTGGATTTTCTTCAGAAATTTCCATATCAGCCAAAATGCGACATAACCAAATCACTTCGCATAAAGGTCCTTGTGTAGAACGATACTATGCCTCAGTGAATGAGAGAGCAACAACAATTTTCTTCTTATTAATCCATGAGATATGTCTATACATGAGTTGAAAATATAAATTGTAGTTGATTTCCTGTCATCAAAAGATCTACCATAGTTTGAGTATCTATATCCTTACAAGCAAGAATAAATGAGAGTTCTTATGATACTCCAGTCCATAGTTAACTGTACCTAGAAATATCTCATCACATGCTTCACTATTACCCAAAGACATTATTTTGGCTCTGTATGAATCTAGAATGATAGCTCACAAAAAAGAAAATGTTTGGTCTGGTACATGTCATGTAAATGAGACTCCCAACAAACTATTTGTAGTGAGTACCATCTACTTGAGGTGAATTCTAGAATCTCAAACATTACAAAACTTTTTCCATTGTTGTGGACATAGGTTTACATCAAACATGCTATAATTTTCTAGGATTATCTCGGCATATTTCATCCGGTGAATAAAAATGTGATTCTTATCTACCATATCTCAAATCCAAGAAAATAATGAAGTAGCCCCAAATCTGTTATGTTGAAGGATTTATTCAAATCATTATTAAAATCTTCGAAGAGATTTCCTGAACTCCCTATGATCATAAGATCATCCACATAAAAACCAAGATGAAAATATTTGTGCCTATATTTTTGATATACAAATTTAAATCAAAGGGGCTACGACTGAATCAATGCTACAATAGGTGATCATATATTTTATATCACCATGCCTTGGGTTCTTGTTTAAGTCCATAAAGATACTTTATTAGACAACATACCTTATGAGGATGTTGCTCATCGACAAATCCTTCCGGTTGGGTCATTTATACATCTTCTTTAGTATCACCATTCAATAAAGCACTTTTTATGTCAATTTGCTAAAGTTTATTACATAGAAACCTTTGATGGTTTTGATCTTCACGATGGGTGCAAGGGTATCCTCATAGTCAATTCCTTCCTGTTGAGCATATCCCTTTGCAACTATCCATTCTTTTTACCTATTAATAGATCGATCTACCCTGTATATAGTTTTTAAAATCCACTTGTAGTGAATGAAATTCTTACCTATAGGAAGATCGACAAGCTCCCATGTCCGATTTTGAATCGAATGACTCATATTATGCATCCATGGATTTATTCCACTCTCATCACTGATGCCTCATGAAATGAATCAAGATTAATGCTATCAACCACTGAACTCATGACTATGAGATTTACCTCATTTCTCGCTTGTCTTCTCATTCTAACTCCTAATGAAGTGTCTGAAAGAGAGTTTAGGTAGGATTACCCCAATGGTGCTTTAAACCCACTTTGAATGTTAAAGCTACTATCGATACGAAGAATTATTTTCCAAATTACCAAGATCAAATAAAAATTATCCTTGCATCTCATCTTTCTTCTATGAAGAATCCTCATGCTCATTATTTGACTATGAGAGAAATGTATGAGAGGAGGTTGGTATTGAATCTTCTTTATGTGGAAATGATTCAAATGATGAATCGTCAAAAACCACATCTCTACTCTCATATATTTTCTTTGTCTCAGGATCCATGAGACGATATTCCTTTGAGGTAGTATTGTACCCCAAAAATATGCACTGGAGTGTTTTTACATCAATATTATTCATCTTCTTATCTAGCACATGCATATATGTTGTGCAATGAAATACTCTCAAATGAGAAATCAAAGGCTTATGATTACTCATACTACTTCTTGTGGATTGTCTTTTAAGATCTTCGTAGGTTCCTATTCAAAATATATACAACTGTCTTAACCACTTCTTCCCAAAATATATTCTCTAATGTCATAGTGGTAAAAATGCAACGAACCATCTCCATGATAGTCTGATTGTGACGTTATACAATGCCATTGTGTTGGGGAGTATAGAGGTAGTCATGTGCTATGTGATGTTGTGCTTCCTAGTCTTCTAAACAACTTGCTTATAGAAGATTTGAAAATTGAGAAATGATTCACTTTTATTTATGAAAAAGAACACCCATGTCTTACGGGAATAGCCATTAGTGAACAACTAGAAATATTGAAATCCCTAAAATAAAGCGGGAAAAGGTATGCACATATTGATATACATGACCTTGAGATGGATCTTGGTATGGAATGTACTTGAATCGAACAAATCCTGATATTTTTTCTTGCCATACATCCAAGACAAAGAGGTAATGAATGGAAGAGTGGAGGAAGTCCTCGTACCAACTTCTTAGACCTAAATTGATAGAGGGAGTTGGTAAAAATATGCGCATATCGATAATGCTAGAGTGCGATGGAATCCACTGTGGAGGAAGATAAAGCAACTACAAAGGATGAAAATACATCTAATTCAAATAAACGATCCTTAAAAAAATCTCTAGCAAGTATTGTACATGTTATCCAAATAACTATCCTAGCTATTTGGATGACTTTTTACTTTCATTCTAGCTCTAATGCTTCACATTTCAGGTTGTGCACCTACGAGTTGCTCATTTGGAACTTTTCATAGGCTATAGTCCTCCCCGCACTCCCTACACCATGGAATTCTTCCACGTGCCCCACTGCAGACACCTTCCAAATTGGCTAAATTTTAGGTCTTCCTGTCACGTACCCTCTTTTCTTTCTATCGCTGCACACCCTTCCTCAGTTTGATATTCGTGCCCTGCTTCCATACTATTATTTCACATTCTTCTCTCCTTCCATTTTCCCCTTTCGCACTTCCCTCTTGTGTATGCACCCCCATCTTCCACTCGGACCCTCTTTGTGTGCATTTCGAAGACATGCCTTAAAATCAGCCATTTTCTCTTCCTCTTACGTGCCCACATACACGCTATTGTGCCACATGCCATCGTCGCATGCACCTTCCCTCTGTTTCCCTTCTGCACCTCACGCCCAACTCTCGAACTTCAAAATCGAGGGTTCAAAATCGAGCCCACGGTGAGTCGACTCAAGAAAAGTAATAGAACGCGGAAGGTGCCACGTGTCACTCAAGACACACCTTTAAAAGGTGCAATATAAGTGGGGTCCCCAAACAAGCCCAAGCCATCCATGTGGTCGAGTCCCAAGAAATGTAGAACCGACTGTTGAAAATTCTAAGCATGGGAAGAGCCAAGTGGGAAGCCTCCACGTGCCTCATCGGTGAAACTCCAAAGGTAAAATCCAAAGTGGGGTCCCCAAATGAGCGCAGGCCCTCCATATGGTTAGAGCCCAAGAAAGGAAGAACTGGCTATTGAAAATTCTAAGAATGGGAAGAGCTAGGGGAAGCCTCTCATGTGCCCGATCGAGCTAACTCCAAAGGTAAAATCTAGAAGTTGTTAGCATTATTTTAAATTAATACATTGTTGTTATGGTGGACAATTAGATAGTTATAACTATCTCCTCCTCCTCCTGCACCTTTATATGGCTATGTTATTTTGTTTGCAATACACATTGAATACATTTGAATATTTCTTTATTTCATCTCTTATCTATCATTGGTATTAGAAGAGACATTTCAAAGTGGAGGCGGTTCGGTCAACAAAGATAGGCATGGATTATAACACCTACCTAACAATTGTGAAGCATAGACCCAGGGAAAAGTTGCTCCTTTGTTGTGCTGAGGATTGAGGAGGTCATCGGATCGAGTCTTCTAGATCCATTCTTCAATAGGATTGGAGAATAAATAAACAAGGAAAAATAAATTCGTTGCTTAGCGAGATATTTATAAATCATTAGAAGGAAAAATGGGTACTAGTGTTGCGGACCTAGTGGTAGAGTTTGAATCTCTAAGTTTTCAAAACAAAAGCTTTAAAAGTACATCAGAAAGTGGCTGCCTTTCCATAGTAGTTCTTGGAGCATTGAGAGACCTTGCTAGAAAAGAATACTTTTCCAGCACTCTTTAACTTGTACCACCAGGGATTTTTGCCCATAGATGTCCACATTTTTGGGAAAGGAGGACGGAGGAAAATGGAGGCTGGAGGAAATCCAACGACCTCTTGCAAGCCGCAAGCAATGAGGCCGCCGACAGATATTGTGGCAAATAAGGTATTGAGGACCAAATTCCTCAATTTTGGTTTGTTTATTTCATTTTTGTATTGGTTGTTCTATTTTTTTTCAATAAAGTACGATGATGATACAGAATTTCCTATGTGGGACCTCCTAACTGAAGAGCATCATGGGGAACAAAAAATAGCACATGGTACTCAGAAGTTGGGTTCATGGTAATCCCAGTAAACCCACCGAGGTATAATCCTCTTAGGTTCATGGTAAGCCCGTAAACCACCGAGGTGAACAATTGGAAAGTGTTTCTATCCTCTAGGTTTATGGTCAACCTTAGAAAAACCATGTGAATCGAGACCATGTACATGCTCTTGTGAAGACCCTCTTTGTGGTGTTCTCATTAAGGGGGGACCTATCATCGAAATGTATATTTGTATGAATAATGTAATAAAGGGGGAATGTTAGTATTAGTTTTAATTAATCCATTACATTGTTGTTATGGTGGATAGTTGACGCTTATACTGTCTCTCCTCCTCCATAGCCTTTATATGGTTATGCTATTTTTTTTGCATCACACATTGAATACATTCAAATATTTCTTTATTTGATCTCTCGATCTATCGAAGTGGGGTCCCCAAACAAGCAAAAACCCTCCACATGGTTAGAGCCCAAGAAAGGCAAAATCAATGTTAAAAATTTTAAGCATGGAAAGAGCTAGGTGAAGCCTCCACATGCCTCATCGATGCAATTCCAAAGGTAAAATCCAAAGGGGTCCCCAAATGAGCGCAGGATCTCCACTTGGTTAGAGCTTGAGAATGTTGCATCATCCATTAAATGTCTAAGTATGGAAGGATCCAACGAAATCCTCCACGTTCAACTCAACACATCTTCAAAGGTAAAATCTAAGGTAGGTCCCTAAACATGCGCCTGGCCCTCCATGTGTATAGGGTCCAACATAGTTTCTCCTAATTAGGTGGAAAAGGAAGAGAGCAGAGCAGGCTCAAATATGATGCCAAGTGTCCAATCATCACAACTTTAAGAGTGAAAGAAGGGGATAAGTCTTGGAAGCTCGTAGGGTCTCCTCGTGGATCTAACTACAAAGGTCCCACCTGAAAAGGGTTTTTGACATTATATATAGTTGGGACCTTTACTCACCCAAGGGAACGAAGTAGCATGTTCATGGACGGTGCTAAGTGTCGGCACGTCACATTCTGCAGACCATAAAAGGAAGAAAAAAATGTTAAGAATGTGTGGGGATTCCATGTGGATCTTCACGAATAGATTCCAAACCAAAGCAGTTGGAGATGATCATATATTTCAACTAGAAGCTCAGATTTGAGCAAGAGAGGACTTTTTAGAAATCTCTTGACGTCTTCTACTCAACTACAATTGGATATTTTAAGGCTGTCAAGATTATCACCTACCACCATAATGAAGTATGGGATTCCTTTCTTACCCAACAAGGAACAACACATGGAGGCATGGGTTTTGCGGTAGAACCCATTATTGTTGAAGGTGAATTCAATGTGTTTCTTTTGTAGTTGAGGGAGGATTTAAAAATTCTCTTCCCTCTTCTCTTTTATTCTTCCTATATATTGTAAGGAGGGTCATTTTTCTAAAGGTTGGTCATTTTTTCTCTCCTGCCCCCCTCTCTTTCTTCTCTACTAGGGTTGAATGTGGAGCTTAAGCCTCCTCTCTTTGCTTTGTAATGACATTTTCTTGCCTCTTTCCCACTGATGATGTATTGTGTGAATTCATGGAGCAATAAAATATGTTTTGTGATGCATTTTGTCCATCCTTTGCTTATTTATCCTATCTTCTTGCATCTCATCATTGCGGGGTATTTTTTTGATGTCTATTGCAGGTTTTGAGAGATGTGTTTAATGGGTTTGAAGTGGTGTTTTGTGTGAACTTTATCTTTGTCTGTGATGCATCTTGTCCATCCTCTCCATTTCTCACCTCTCTCCATTTCAGGTAGTTGGATTTGTGATCAACAACTTCCTTTTCTAGTGTATCACCGCTTTAGTGTAGGCTCTGTTTTTATGCATTTCTCTCTCTCCTGATCCCTTGGAAGGTTAGATTAGGATTAGATATTTTTCCTGCATTAGAGTAGCTTGTGGCAGGTAGTTTAGGAAGAAGAATTTGACTTTCTCTGGAGGACCATCTCAAGCCCGCAAGTCCCACAACTTGAGAGATGGTCCAATGTTATGTAGATTACACCAAATGTCCCATTCAAAATTAGGCCATTCGTGAGGGTCTTGTCATTTTACATCAACGTTTTGCACACTGCTCGGTGGGATGGGTTTGAAGCACCTTACCACTTCATTTCATCAAATTTATGTTTTCTTAGTGAGATTCATCCCTTGGAGGCACATGCAAGGAATATCTAGCGACTCCATCCAGTCAACAACCCATTCTCTCGAGCTTACGAATTTCCTTCCATCCATTTCCACCCATTCTTCTTCCCACATCTTCCATCTTCTACCATCCATGAAACTATGTAGTCATGACTTCATTCCCATCTTGGAATTCAAATTTGCAGAAAAAATGGTGCATTCCACCTCAAATTTATTTCTCAGCTCCTCCAAATCAGCATTGTGATCAAATTCAGAACCATTATGCTTACCCATATGTGCAATGTCAAAACAGGTTTGGCTATGAAACATATCAGGAACAAGGGTATGCATACAATGATAACAGTCAAATGGAGAATGTTGATATGTTGGAGAATATTCAAAGTATGGAGGCTAGCATGGTTCACTCAAGGGATATAACACAAATGAAAGATTTCAAAATTGGTTGCAGGGCGTCTTGTCCATGGGAAGGCCCTTTTCGCCCTATATGAGAGAGTTTGACTTCATGGTTGAAATGCTGCCTCAACTTGCACAGTGGACCAAGGAAATAGAGGCCTACAAGCTTGGTTCCAGAAAAACTTGTCAATGGGTAAATCCACCACCTCATAGCTTTTCTTTTCCTCTTTCTTAATCAGTATCATCGCAGCAGTGTCATGAGTCTAGTTTCTCACTTGCTTCCCTAGTGTTGAATTCCCTTCTCCATCTTCTAGTCTCCCATCCCATCTTAATTTCTCTACCCTTTTCCCTTCCAAATCCAAGTCCCCTCCACAAGAGCCAAAATCAATACCTTCCCCTCTACCACAAATAAATAAAAAAATAGTGGAGACCCCACCCACCACTCCTCCTACTTTCTTGAGTCCAGGGTGGGAAGAGACTCAAAAATCTAGTCAAGGAGAGCAGTAAGAATAAAAGTCAAGAACAAAAAAGAAATGATCAAAAGCTTGGTAAGATTGGCTCTCATGTTTGGGATAGAAAAAATCCCCTTGATGGTTAAAACATCAGAGGAGGCCGCGGTCGACCACATGTGGTGGAAGCTATAAGTTTGTAGTAGAAGGAGAACAAGAACAAGAAAAAGAAGATCAACAATCTGCTTTCTCTGAATATAGTGTCCATAATGACACTTTGTCTCGAATAATATGTTCATCTAATCTAATCTTCCCAATCATTCATGAGGGAGGAAGAACAACCAGCTCCAAGTCCTATTGAAGTGGAGCAACTGGAAGAAATCGAATCAACGTTGAAGCCACTTGGTGAAGAAAGCATTATTGAAGATTTTTGCTTTCATTTGAATGGCTCGATTTGATTGATGAATCCATGCTAGAGGAAGAGGCTATCCAAGAGAAATTCAGTCTTCAAGAAACAATGGAGGAACTATAGATCCAAAAATTACTACAACAAATTATAATGATGCAAAAAAAACTTCATTGGATTTTGCAATCAATAAAAATGAGCTGCAAATTAGAGAGGAGTTCCATACTACCATGGAGGAAGGAAAAGAGTACGAAGGCACCATCTCTTCCACATCATTCACCCAGGAAGGTCCGCAGGAAGACTCCATTCTTGGAGTTGAATTTTAGAGAAATGGGAAAACTTCACGGATCAGACCATGCCCAATCAAATGCTTGGCTTCATTGGAGCTAAAAGAGGAGTTGCCACCAAGTCATGCTTGCTCCTGAGAATGAGAATGAGTTTCAGAGTACCAAGGATCAACTTCAATGCCTCTTCAATCCAAATTTAGAGCAACTAAAAGATGTAATTGTCTTGTTTCAAGTTGATACCTTGATGATTTGGGTGGAGGAGTGGCCTCTTGTTAGTTTTTCACTCATAATAAAAGTCATGTTTACCACCAAATCATATACATGGCTGACTATTTTGAGAAAGGGAAGCTACTTCTCCCTACCAATTGTAGGATTTTTTTGAGTTCCCTTTGCTTCGGTTAGTGTAGAGTAGGTAGGTTTGCTTTCAGCAGAACAAGTTCTTTTACACACTCTTCATGTTCCACTTGGGGCATGTATGATCTTTCTCTTTTGTACATAGTGTGTTGTGGTGTTTTGTTGCTTGTGCACAGTCCATTGAGGTAGCGCTTGGGAGAGATCAGATCTAGTTCTAATAATGTTTCGGTGGCTCAGGAAAAGATTTGAGAGATTCGATCATAATTGTATTTACCAGATTTACATTATGCCCATTGGACTTCCAAGGCTACCGTCTCTTCATCTAGTAGGAAGATGGCCTCAAAAGTTGCCAAATTGTTATCCAAATAACTCTCCTAGCTATTTGGATGAATTTTTACTTTCATTTTGGCTCTGATGCTTCACATTTTAGGTTTACGCACCCGTAGGGTTTCTCATTTGGCACTTTTCATAGGTTGTAGTCCTCCCGCACACTCCCCATGCCATGCAATTCTTCCACGCACTCCTCTCGTAAACACCTTCCAAATTGGCTAAGTTCTGGGTCTTCCTATCACATGCCCTTCCTCAGTTGGATATTTGCACCCTACTTCCATACTCTTCTTTTGTATTCTTCTCTCCTTCCATTTTCCCCTTTGCACTTCCCTCTTGTGCATGCACCTACCACACCTTCCCCTTCCACCCTCTTCGTGCGCCCTTCTCCAAACATGCCTTAAAATCGGTTGTTCCTTCTCTTCCTCTTATGTACCCGCATACACCCTATTCTGCCACGTTCCCTCCTCGCATGTGCCTTCCCTCTGTTTCCCTTCCATGCCTCGTGCCTAACTCCTGAACTTCAAAATCGAGTGTTCAAAATCGAGCCCAAAGCGATTCAACTCAAAGCAAAGGAATAGAACCGTGGAAGGTGCCATGTGTTAGCTCAGTGCACCTTCAAAAGGTGCGATAGAAGCGGGGTCCCCAAACGAGTGTAGGTCCTCCATGTGGTCAGAGCCTAAGAAAAGTAGAATCAGTTGTTGAAAATTCTAAGCATGGGAAGATCCAGTGGAAGCATCCACATGCCTCATCGGTGAAACTCCAAAGGTAAAATCAAGAAGTGGGGTCCCCAACGAGTGTAGGCCCTCCACGTGGTTAGAGCCCAAAAAAGGCAAAACCGGCCATTGAAAATTCTAAGCATGGGAAGAGCCACGGAAGCCTCCACGTGCCTCATCTGCATAAATCCAAAGGCAAAATCCAGATTTGGGGTCCCTAAAAAGTGCACACCCTCCACATAGTCGAAGCCCGAGAAAGGAAGAAATGGCTATTAAAAATTCTAAGCATGGGAAGACCCAGTGGAAGCCTCCACGTGCCTCATCAACGCAACTCCAAAGGTAAAATCCAAAGGTAGGTCCCCAAATGAGTGTAGAATCTCCACGTGGTCGAGCTCCGAGAAATTTACACCAACCATTGAAAATTCTAAGCATGGGAAGAGCCAGCGGAAGCCTCCACATGTCATCTCAATGCATCTTCAAAGGTAAAATCCAAGGTAAGTCCCCAAACGTGCACTGGCCCTCCACATGTCTAGGGTCCAACATAGTTGCTCCTAAATAGGTGGAAAAGGAAAAACACAAAGAGAGAAGAGTAGGCTCATAGATGATGCCAAGTGTCCAACCATCACAACTTCAAGAGTGAAAGGAAGGGATAAGTCTTGGAAGCCCACAGGGTCTCCACGTGGAGCTAACTACAAAGGTCTCACCGAAAAGTGGTTTTGACATTATATATAGTAGGGCCCTTTACTCACCAAAGGTAACAAAGTAGCATGTTCACGGATGGTGCCAAGTGTTGGAAAGTTTCATTCCCATGACCGTAAAAGGTAGAAAAAATATTAAGATTGCGTGGGTCTTCCATGTGGATCTTGCACAGATAGACTCCAAACCCAAATTCGTTTGGAGATGATCATAACTTTCGAACGAAGCTCGATTTGAGCAAGAGAGGAATTTTGGAAAGCTTTGGACGTCTGCCACTTAACTACGACTAGATATTTTAGCTCTTGTCAGGCTTCTCACCTACCACCATAATGAATTATGGACTTCCTTTCTTTCCCAACAAGGAACAACACATAAAGGCATGGGTTTTGTAGTAGAACCCATCATTGTTGCAAGTGAATTCAATACGTTTCTTGGGTAGTTGAGGGAGGATTTCAAATTTCTCTTCCCCCTTCTCTTTCATTCTTCCTATATATTGTAAGGAGGGGCATTTTTCTAAAGGTTTGTCATTTTTTCTCTCCTGCCCCCCTCTCTCTTTCTTCCCTAATAGGGTTGAATGTGGAGCTTAAGCCTCCTCTCTTTGCTTTGTAATGGAATTTTCTTTCCTCTTGCCCACTGATGATGTACTGTGTGAATTCATGGAGCAATAAAATATGTTTTATGATGCATTTTTTCCATCCTTTGCTTATTTTATTGTCTCTTCTTACCTCTAATCATTGCAGAGTATACTTGTGAATATTTCTAATGTTTATTGCAGCTTTTGGGAGTTTGTGTTTAATGGGTTTAAAGTAGTGTTATATGTGAACTTTATCTTTGGCCTATGATGCATCTTTTCCATCCTCTACATTGCTCACCTCTTTCCATTTTAGGAAGTGGGATTTATGATCAACAACTTCCTTTTCTCGGTGTATCATTGCTTTAGTGTAGCCTCTATTTTCATTCATTTCTCTCTCCCCTAATCCCTTGGAAGGTTAGATTAGGATTATATAGTTTTCTTGCATTAGAGTATCTTATGGTAGGTAGTTTAGGAATAAGAATCCAGATTTCTCTAGAGGACCATATCAAGCCCGCAATCCCCACACTGAGAGAGATGGTGCAATGTTATGCATAGATTACACTGGATGCCCCATTCCAAATCGTAGGCCATTTGAAGGGTGATGTGATTATGCATCTACCGTACCTTCTCGTGAAATCAAACGTGATTTGATACCTTACTAAACCATGAAATCCACCTTGAGATTGTGATTCAATATTTGAGAGAGAAAAATGATATTTTTGGTCAAGCTAGGAACATAGAGCACCTTTATGAGAGTACATCTTCTCTTCCTTAGAGGAATGTTGAAATTTTATATTCCTTCTACAACGTACTCATTGTTGTCTATAATTCAAACCTGATCTTTAGTGGGTCTATTAGTTAATGAATCATAAAAATTCCTATCATCACCATATGTTTGTTAGTTCCAGATTCAATCAACCAAAAATTCCATGGTGGTCATGTGATGTTTGGGAGACTAGAACCACATCATCTTCATGTGTGCCATAGTTTTTGATTCTAAGAAATATAAGTCCTTATTTGGATGGGATGCCACATGTACTTTCTACTTCATTTGGCGAGGATGTTGTTAATGCGTAATCACAACACCCATGAGTGGCCTCGGTTATGAGTGGGTCATTCGATGTGATTGCACAACTTTGGACCATCTCTCAAGCTGTGGGACTTGCAAAACTTGAGATGGACCTCCAGAGAAGGTTGGTTCTTATTCCTAATGTACCTGCCACTAGCTACTCCTATGCAGGAAGAACCTAAGATATCCTAGTCTAACCATTCCAAGGGGATAGGGAGAGAGAGAGAAAGGGTTAAAGAGAGCCTAAACTGAGGAATGATACACTAGAAAAGGAAGTGGCTGATCACGAGACTGACTACCTGAAGTGGAGAGAGGTGAGCAGAGGAGAGGGTGGACAAGATGCACCACAAACCAAAGATGAATGTCACATGAACACCACTTCAAGACCCATTAAGCACAACTCCCAAGACCTGCAATGAACATAAGAGTATGCACAATATACCCTACAATGATGAGAGGTAAGAAGAGACAAGAAAATAAGCAAGGATGGACAGAAGCATCATGAAACATATTTTATTACTCCAAAATTTACATGGTACATCATCAATGGGAAAGAGGCAAGAAAATTCCATTACAGAGCCATGAGAGGAGGCTTAGACTCCGCATTCTACCCTAAGGAAGAAAGAGAGAGGGGGCAGAGAGAAAAGATGAACAACCATTTGAATATGCCCCTCCTTTACAATATATAGAAGAATGAGAGAGAAAGAGAGGGAAAATTGAACTCTATTCTAACCACCCCTACAATGCATTGAATTCTACCTACTTGAAAAGAGAAGGAGAGAGAGGGAAAATTTGAAGCCCTACTTCAACCACCTTAAGATATGCATTGAATTCCACCTACCAAAATGAAGAGTCTCATTACAACACCCATGCCTCCGTCTTTGTCCCTTATTGGAAAATAAAGATCCCCATTCTTCATCATGGCCACAGGTGAGAGACTTGACAACCCCCAAAATTAGTGGGCTAAACATTGATGGAGGTAGATGGGAAGCCAACGTCAGATCTTTAAAAAAATCCTCTCCCGCACAAATTTGATTTTCTAGTCGAAATATGGTTGTGTGAAGATTAGGGTCATGGTTGCACAATGTTTAAAAGAGTATGTCCATATTGGGTCCACATGGCAGCCTCACGCATCTTGAAGATTCGGCTCCTTCCTTTCGCACTTGATATCATGCCAAATTACATGTGGCGGATTCCACGGGCTCCTCTATTTCCTTTGTATTCTTCCCCCGAGTCCCTCCTATTGGCAGAGACACTGCTCCTAACCCAAGACACGTGAAGGATTTGTGCTTGTTTGGAAACTACCCTAGTTTTGGTTTTGAAGTGAATGAGACACGTGAAGTCTCTATAATATTTTGGAATTTTCAATGGCCAACCTCACCTACTCGACTTTGGGACATGTGGTGGGTTGGTGCTAATTTGGGAACTACCTTTTTGGCCACGCCTTGAAATGGCGTCAAAGAACACGTGGCTCCTTTAGCTAGCTCTTCCTTTCTTTGTATTTTGTCTAAGTCCTTTTTGCTTGGTGTGGCCGTATATCTAACCCTAGACACGTGGAGGCTCAACATGCATTTGGGAACCCACCCTAAATTTTACTCTTAAAATAATGCCAGGCTAACATGTGGTTCCTTCCATTGGCCTTTTGTACTTAGCCGATTCGAGCCTGCTCCCTTTTCGGGCCTGGGACACGTGGAAGGCCCGCACTCATCTAAGTCTTCATTTTGGGTCGCGCCTTTGAATTTATGCTGATGAGACATGTGAAATATCTGTTGGCTCTCTATACTTAGTCATTTTGGGCTCGCTCTGTCTCCCTTTTTTGACTCTGTTGGACCCTTGACATGTGGATATTTGGTACTCATTTGAGTCTCCGCACTTTGGACCTAGCCTTGGAGTTACACCCATGAGACACGTGGAGGCTTCTGCCAACACCCTTATACTTAGTCATTTTAAACAAATGGCTCTATCCCCTTTTCGGACCTGGGTAAACGTGGAAGGCTCGCACTTATTTGGGAACATGCTCCTAATTTTACCTTTGAAGTTGCGCCAGGAGACACATGGCTTCTTCCACCGGTTCTGCCCCATTTTGACTTTTCACCCACCAAATCTATTCCCTTTTTGGATCAGGACACATGGAAGCCTACAGGCGCCTGTTTCTGTATCCATTTTGGATTCAATCCTTGGAGGTGCACCATTTGGATGTGTGACACCCTCCATAGATTTTTGACTTTTCAACGACCAATGAGACCCCGCGGGCTTGCGGGTCCGCACTTGAAAATTGCGCCATTTGCGAAAAGGTATAAAGTTTTAAAGTCTCTCGTAGACCCAATGGCCCACATTTAGACATTGGAAAAATTCCTCCTTAGCCTCGTAGATGCACTTTTGGCAAAAATTCATCCTCGGGCCAGCCGGCCCGCATTTTCCACTTTTTGGACAAGAAGACATCTTTGGGCCCGTCGACCCGCTTTTTCCACTTAGCAAAAGTAATCCTTCTCGGGCTTGTGGGCCTGCAATTATATTTGTGTCTATTTGCGAAAAGGGGAAAATGTCAAAATGTCTCCCTCGTCCCCACCCGAAACTGTAATTTCCATTGGCAAAAATTCTTCCCTGGGCCCATCGGCCCACAACTTGAAAAATACAAAGAGTTAGAAGGACTTCTTTATATCTCTAGAAATGGGAAGAAATTTCCTATCTGATGGATATGCTTTCAGGGGGCCTTAAGTGTTTGAAATATGTAAAAATTCAGGTTGAAGCATAGAAGGGGAAAATGGTGTCAGTTGACCCAAAATAAGTGTGATCTTATTTTGGTCAATAGACGCCACTTGGATTTCTTTGAATCACCACAGCCAAATGTGCTCTCTTCTCTAGAATTATGTTGTTTATGACCATTTTACAAATTTTTATAGTGTTTTACATATTCATGTTCCAAATGTGACACCATAGATTCAATTTTGAGACTTTTACTTCTATTATTGCTTCTATGGCTTCTTTTGTGACATTTTCTCTTGTTGTCCTTTCTAAGGTTTTTGACTCTTCGACTACCTCGAGATAAATTATTTATCTTCAAATTCTTCATACATTTTCTTCGAATGGATTCTTCCTGTTGTAGAAAGTTCATCGGTTAAGCAAAGGACATCTATTAATGTGGTGATGAATTGCTTGAATCCTTGAATCGGGAAGGAATAACTTGCAGTTCCACCTTTTCTCTTCCACCTTTTCTCTTCCACATGTAGATTATCTTCCACCTTTTCTCTGAGCTCTACAATGTTCTTAGTTCCACCACACGATGCAATAATTCCTCTACTTTATTTCCTTCTTTCAAACTCATTGTATGAATATTTTACTAGAGATGGAGGATCTTTGTCAAATTATTTACCTCCTAGATGGTGGATAGAGTATCCCAGACACCTTTGATGTTGTAACACCCACAAAATTAAGCCCACACGAAACACAGAGAAACCTCGGACAAGCTAGAAAAATTATGGAATAATGTTTTTTTTTAAAACGTGACCACAAATAAGCTTCAAAAATACAGTTGTCCCATTAATGTTTTTAAGTTAGTTATATTTAATAATAAATTTTCCCCATTATAACAAAATATTAAAACCCACATTATACTTTAATGAACTTAAGTAGACCAATCATGGTTAATTACTCCCTAAGTGTATATTTAATAAACAATTTAATTCCACTATAGTTAAATCTCCCACATTTAAATATAAAGGGTAAAAGGGGCCAATATAAGAAAAATATTAAAGTTATTTAATTCCACAAGGTTAAAACAATTAACAACGTCCCCATTTGACATGGGGTTAGAATAATACACATACTCCTACCCCATAAAGTGACCCCTTAAAAGTCAACCCGTGTATTTTAGAATTTAAACATTTAAATTTAAAATCAAATTCCACTCACCCACTCCCCACCTAGTTTTTGTAGGGATGAATCTCATCCCTTGGATGGATTCATTTAGGACCCTTAGATGAGGAAAGGGCAAGTAACCTAAAGTATGCTTAAGAAAACTACTTACTCACTTTATTTTCGCTTATTATTTCTCTTTTGATTTTTAGGTTGCTTGGAGGGGGATGGGGAAGCCATTAGAGGTCATGCCAAGCTTTTAGAGAGGTATACATGCCCCATTTGTTTTCTTATTTTATTAACACCCTCTCCTAGGGTTTTAAATGTATTTATTTATTTCATTTGAATATTATTTTCTCAATTAGGAAAATGGGTTTGTCCCATTTTGTGATTTAGGTAAGTTTGATATATGTTTTCATTGTGGGTAGAGGGATATATATACATATATATGTATATACATTTATATACATATATATGTGTTTATTTTTATAAATTTTAATGGATGAAAAACCTAAATTTTTAAATAGGGTATTATTGTAGAAATACCATTAATTATAAATATATATATATATATATGTATGTATGTATATATTATACATATAGTAAAGAAACTAGTTTGGTTTACACAACCCGCGTGGGTTCCTACTTACCGCAGTTTGAATTTTTGCAGATGTGCCGCACTAGTATTAGGGATTAATGGTATTGGGGTTGGGGATTTAAAGAAATATGTTTAATAGACTATGGGGGTGGGGTATCCTACCCCCCCCCCCTCGCCCCACCCCCATTTCTATTAACCCTTCCACCATGGTCACGACTTAAGTCCTTCCACGGCTTACTTTTTTAAAAAAGTTTTTACTTTTATAAAAAATCTGTTATGGAATACATACATACATGCATGCACACACACACACACACACACACACACACACACACACACACACACACACACACACACACACACACACACACACACACACATACACACATAGTTTATATATATATATATATATATATATATATAGTATATTAATATTAATATATTTTCATATTATAGTTTATAATAGCATATTTTTATTAATATAATAATATAAAAATATATATTAACCCTACTATCAAAAGTAAAAATGGAATATAGTTAGCACTATTGAGAAGTAAATACTTGCACTTGCTTTCTCCTTTAACAATTTGATAAATATTGTATAGGAGATAAAATAGATTTCACTTTAATTCCCTTAATAATTTGTAATGGATTTACAATAAATGTTTAAATGAGGATAACATACTAGAGTTAGAACTTAGATTACTTCATTTACCAAATAAAGACAATTATAATGTAAGCTCTTTTCTATCAATAATACAAGAAAATGCACAAATAGACTGAATTTTTCAATACATTCTTTCTAAGTAATACAATCAAAATTACTATTCCTTGACTTCTTACAACATAAGAAATTTCCTATATTTTTATAACCATTCTCAAAACCGAATTTTACAAGATTTCCAATAAGTTTTAAAATGAGAGCTACTATCTTTGGAATGAGATCAACACACTTACATGAGGTTACAAGCCAAGTGAAAAAGAGGAATAAGTTGTTTTTGCTTCAAATTCATTTCCATCTTACAACAAAACTAACTTTATAAAAACAAATCTTTCTTTCCCCTTTTCAACAACAATACAACTTTAATAACCAACAATCAATACAAATTTTCTTCACAAAGATTAATAAAATGTCTTGCACTTAAAGTGGGAAAACTTACATTATAAGTCTTCCACCCTAAGCGGGAAAGACAAGTAGGTTTTCTCCTAGGAAAGATTTCTTGAGGACACAAACAATGCTCCATGTTTCACATCACCAATAAGAGAGCTCCACCATGTTTCCTTTGAGCACAAGAAAAAAGGGGGGAGAGGCAACACTCTCCACCAAACCAAGAATTCCAATGAGGAGAAGAAGCCATCCTCCTCATTGGCCCCCGAGCACCAACCACATTGCAATGAAAAAAATATTCAACTCATGGAAACAAAACAAGCTTCCAAATCACAATAAAAGATTTTACAACCACACAAAAACACAAAAATACCACTAAAATCACTACAAGGAAAGCAACAAAATATACAAGTCTTCAACATACAAAATCCCAAAGAGCAAGATCTATGGGGAGGTCAGTTATGCCTCTAATCGAATTGGGTACCCACCTTAAAACCCTCCAATAAACATCTCAAAACCCCTACACACTCTTATGCCTCCCTCAATAAACTCTTATGCCTCCCTACAATCTTTTATGGCTCCCTCATAAAAATAGACCAAGTAAGAAATGAAAACAATTTCTTATACCTCAAAAACATGTAATGAAATCTTATACCTCCCCAAATGTAAGATTCTCATGGTCCCCTCCTACACCACACTTATTCAATCTACCCAAGCACCCACCAAGTATACCAAAACACTCAAAAACATGCCCATATACATAATATAAAAGAAAATATTTTACAAGAGTGGAGCTCCTACCTTTCCATGGTAGATCTTGATCCAATAATCCCACACAAGGCTTCTTCAAGCCCAACCAACCACCAAGAAGCTCCAACAAATCCACAAGAACTTCAAAATCCTCTAACTTCCCAAAAATGCAAGAGAACAAAGAAATGAAGTAACCCCCAAACAAGCAAAAGAAATTGAATAAATAGAAAAGGGAGAGAGGAGGGTGAGGTGGCTCCATGTAGGATGCCACATCACTCATCCTCAACTCCACCTCACAAGTCAAACCTCAACCCCAATGCACCATAAATTGGTGGGTGAGAGGAATGACAATTTACTTACACACACAATCCAAGCCCACACCCCCTAAGGACAAACTTTAATTACATAAAATAAAGTGAAATAAAATTTTACCTTTTTATCTTCCCAAAACACATAATGGCATCTATTTTTTGATCCCCAACCCATAGGTAGGGTTGGTATAGAAATTTAAGAGGTGTTAAGGCAAAATTGTCCCACAAGCCTCCAAAATTTGTTATGGCAAAATTTGAATTTCTATGAAGGGGTGGGGTGTACAACACTCAAGATCAAAAGCACTCAACTTACAACACATAACCCAAGAGCCATCTAATCTAATAAATGAAATCCTTTGACCCATCCACAATTAATCTAGTAAAAAGATTAATTTACTAATCTAGACACAAATCAAGTAATTAGTAAAAGGAGAATACATCACTACAAAATCACATATTAAAATCAAATAAAGGAAACTAATAAAATATATAACACAAAACCCCTTGTCACAATTAGAGGTGATCCCCCAATGGGGACCCCCTAGCAACAATATAAACACACACACACATAACAAAATACATGTTGCCATGGTGACCCTTGTTGAATTCATTTAGCATTCCAATGTGATTGGTCTCTAATACCCCGTTGTTTGTTGTGACATGTTTACCTGCCAAAAACATAACACCTTCTTCCATCTCATGGCCGCATCAAAATGTCTAAAATAAAATATACAATATAAATCCACAATCATCTATATATGAATCAAAACATCATCTAGGAAAGTAATGATATCATTTACAATTTCTAACAACATCTCGATTCTACATTTCATCAATATCCATATGATCACAAGATTAGTTCAATTGTTAAGGTCTACTCAAAATGACGAAAGTATCGCGAGTTAGAAATACACACACACACACACACACACACACACACACACACACACACACACACACACATGTCAATAACATATCATCATCAATATAATTTGTCTCTAATAATCCACATACATCATACTAAGAATCGAAATCAACAACAATCTAATGTCTCTAACATCTAACACCATGCTAATTCAAAAAGCTACAATAATATCCATAAGTATAGTCGATAGTATCAGAAATCAATAATAATAATTGTCGAAGAGAAGTGGGCACTACATCCCCCTCCCCTTAGACTCGAATTCCTCCTGGAAGTCACTGGAATAGGTATGGAAACTAGACTCGTAGCAATGTAGCATCCTCCCATATAGCCAGCGGTCATCATATATGTCCCATTATACTCGAACTCGTTAATCTCTCGCCTCGAAGGCGCAGAGTCATGGGCTCTAAAATACGACGGGCTCCATCATCACCTACCCCATATCCTACACCTGCAATGAGTTCCAATATAACACATGAGAAGGATATGCAATATATCTCCTAAGTACAAAAACATGAAACACATTGTGGATGCGAGACAAGTTAGGTGGCAATGTTAAATGATAAGCCAAAGGGCTAATGCACTCCAAGATCTCAAAGGGACCCACAAATCTAGGAGAAAGATTAGAACCTTTCCATAATGGATAGGGATCTTATGTGGTCTGACACAAAGAAACACCTTCGTGCCCACCTCATAACTACAATATGTCCTATGTTGATCTGCATACTTCTTCTGCATGTCCTGCGCCTCCTACATCTTTTTCCCGATCATAACAACCTGTTGCTTCATGTCCTGTAATAAAGCTGGCCCAAGATAAACCTTGTCCTCTATCTGTCCTAACTAAGATGTGTCTTGAACTCTCTCGCCATATGAGTCCCTAAAAGGAGCCATGCCTATCGAACTCTAGAATCTATTATTGATCGGGTAAGGTCTGGGTTAGTTTTGGTTGGTTGAAAGGTTTTCTGATCAAAAGGAATGAAATGACATAGAGACCTATATCGGTCCGGTGACCGATGTCATTATAAAGTCGAAATCGATGGTGGTTAGGTAACAAGCATCGGTAGGGGAAATCGATAAAAATTTGATAAAAATGGTTTTGGGCTTCTTTGTGATTGCATAGAGAGTGAGAAGGGTGTGGTTAGGTTTATAATATTACTGAGAAGACTTAGGGATACATGAGGGGGAAGTCACGAAAAGGAAAAAAGGCTATAGGTGGTTGGGTTGGTAGATTGGTGAGCAAGTGGAGACAAAGGAATATAGGAAAAAATAAAGTATAATGAAAGGGGTAAGGAATCTATACAAACACATCATGATCAAAATCATGAAGACTTAATTGCCTTTACAGATCTGGTAGGTGAATGTTGATGGTAGTTGATCTGTGAAGATAGTCTAGAGTTAGTGTCATGGAAGTACTCTTGTAGTGTTCCCGTAAGTATTCCAATACTCTGGAAGGAGAACCAGATGCTTGTTTGGGCTAGTGCTTGAGTATTTTGTGTCGTCTGGATGTTGAGAGGCTTTGGATTCATGCTTGAATTCAATAGTTCTCTCAAAACTAAAAATGACCAACCTGGGTAAAAATTTACAAAATTCTATATAAATTAGTTGATGGTGGTTAGGTGACCGGTGCAATCAAGGGATAACCAACGTTGGTTAAGGTGAGTAAATCTAGGTTTACCAAAAATAGGAAGCTTTTCCCATATTTTGTGTGTTTTCAAATTTGATTCCACTTAGGGAAGTGGAGTTCTCGTAAGAAAATGTAGGAATGTCATAGAATAAGTCCAATTAGGTTTGAGAAGAATTATTAGTTAGTTAGGAGAAATGGTGACTCAACACTAAGAGTTAAATGCCCCTAGAATGAATCTAGGGTGAGGTGTCATGATGAGTTGTAGGTGTGAGAATGAACATTAATTCAATTTTAAGTAATTAAATTAATATGAATGCAAGGTAAGGGTTCATGTTAGGTGAATAAGTTACGTTAGTTATTTAAAGGGGACTAAGGGGAGTGTGATGAAAATTGGTGTCTATAGAATGTCTATGAGGCACGAGTCCTCGAGAATTATGGGGAAAGCAACAAATTTTCCAAATAACTATGAGAAAGCGTTTTCCGGTGGAGGCATTGGCCCAGAGAAAGGATTTGAGGAGTTTCTCCAGTTTCTAAATAGAAGCTTTGGAAGGCACCCAACATGAAGAATAGTAAACATGGGTGGCTGTGAGGACTTTAGAACAAATCTGAAATTTTCTGCTAGGGAAAAGCTCTTGTGATTACGTACTCCAACATTTTTGCCACTCGTTGAATCACATATTGCCAAAGCTCTGCAATGCCTAAAAGTAAAATGGAATACCAAGGAATTTGAACATCTCACCGTGGGAAATAATCTTCCACTCAAAGGAATCTAGCCAAGCAGGCGCAGGGAGGAAATATTTCATGTAACATTGTGTTTTGTGCCATTGAATGTAAGAACCAGAGGCTAGTAATTAAATATCGAGGAAATGTATGGAATTATGGATATCGGTCTCATCCTCAATGAGTGTAAAGAAAGAGTCATCTGTGAAGTGACCATTAAGCAATTGAGAATGATTCATAGAAGGTACCATGATTCCCCTCACAAGCCCTTTGGATTTGGCCTATGCCAACAAATACCCAAAGCCTTTAGCAATGAGCACATAAGCACAGCCATTAATGGGCTCCCTTGGTGAATGGAATGGTGCAAATTGAATGACTCGAGTTGTGCCCATTAATGGTGATATGAGTAGAAGCATTAAAAAAAAGCATCTAAATGGATTGAATAAAATTAGGGAAAAGGCAAGGGCTTGAAGCATGGAAAGAATAAATGTCCATTCAATCCAATCATAAGCCTTTTCAAATTCAATTTTAATGAAAACAACAGATTGATTAGAACTAAGTCCCCATTCCCTACCTCCCCAAATAGAAATTATGATGTCCAAAGATATAACACCCTTAAATGAACCAAGTTTGTTTTGGTTGGATAATAATAAGAAGGATATGGCACAACCGAATAGCCGAGGTCCTTGAAATGATCGTGTATAATACATTCAACAAGGTAATCATTCATCGCTTATTGATTTGCTCAATATCACTAGGTTAAGGGATAAATTTTATGTTCCCTTTGTTGATACGCAAACCAAGCGAATGGTTCTAAAACCTTCAAGATAGACCTGAAGAAGGTCCAGACTAACAATGTACCATAACGACTTGTAAAACTGGGGAATCCATCGCAAACAGGGGTCTTATCATTGGCCATTTTAATTACCACTTCATGTAGATCATAGATGGTAAGAATGTGATCAAATGCTACCTTTGTGTAGATGAGAGCTTACACGGCATAGCATCCAAACATTGGTCGAGATTTGTTTATCGCTTGTCAGAGGGTGGTTGAACAAATGCTTGGAGCATGAGCTTGGGAACAAGGAGATAAAAGATGAGCCAACCACTGAATAAATAAATATATTAATAATTTGAGGTCCTCCACCTTGATAGGTGCATTGACATTAAAGGTGCATTGACATTACCGACTATGTTTTGCATGGTGGCTAACACAAAAAAAGTACGAATATTGACAACAATTGTCTAACAAACCCGATAGCATAATTCACATGCCTAGTAGAGGAGACAACATTATGAAATGTCATACACAGTTCCCTAATCGAACTCTCAGTATAGGCCACCAAGGAACCGTGATGACCCATGCCTAAGGGGGAAAGAATCAGAGAATAAACCTATTAAAAGGGGTGAATTTCATATGACATTATCTTCTCTCCTTACTTTACTTTATTGTATCTGATGTTACTTTGTCTCATAGAGTTCAAACACTTTCTCTATAATATATTACATACATTAGAGAATAATGGAAAATGGATGTCTTTAAGGGTAAAATAGAAAATGTATCCATTTTTTCCTCGACATACATGCCAATCGTAACTCTCCACTACCTCTATCTATGAAAAACAACATTCAATGACATGCCTAAAGCCACAAATTCTTATGGTTACCTAGATTTTACTATGAAAAATTATGGATGGTTGTCCATAAGGGGCATAGTAAACGTGCTCTTTCTCTACTACTATATTTTGATTTAAATAATATTGGCATCTACATTCCGAAAATAAACAATCATACCTCATAACCCTACATTAAATAATGCATGTGATTGTGTGTTATATTAAGTGTAATAGATATGAATTCAATTTTGAAAGATGATATTTACCATTGTAAACACTTGATCTTCCAACCAACACCCAAACCACTAAAAATTAATTGAAGTTCATGTCAAGTGATTTGACCACCTATAAGCCTAACAAAATTCTTAGCATGGATAGGATTAAAAGGCAAGGAAAACCCATCCGAACTACTCGATTTCATTCATGCTTCATCATATATCCTAATAGCAAGAGTAGGAGATTCTATTCAATGTGTGTCTAAAACAAATACAACAAGCCAATATATAGGCTACGGGAGGAGAGAAGGAGAGAGGGCAGGTTAGATAAGCATCACAAATGAAAAAAATAAATATGTATTAACCCTAACAATGCGCTAACATCCCCCTTACCGCATTGCTCTTACAAGTGTAACCCCAAAAAATCAAACTTCACTTTGCCGTGAGGCTTGGTGAGAATATCTGCAACTTGAAAATAAATACGAAGTACTAGAGCTGAATTTGGTGGTTCAAGACTGTTCATGAATGTAGATACATTCAACCTTGATATGCTTTGTTCGTTCATAAAAATTAGGATTCTTCACAAGCTTCAACACACCTTGATTGTCATGATGAATGATGGGAGATTTCTCTTCGAGAATCCCTATATCTCGCAAGAATGTGACGTAACCAACTCACTTTTGCACAGCTCCTCATGTGGCATGATATTCAGCCTCGGTGGATGAGAGAACAACAACAGTTTGCTTCTTGCTAATCCATGAGATAGGCCCATTAGAGATGAAAAATATACCACAAGTGGATTTCCTATCATCAACGGATCCTGCATAGTCCGAGTCTTTATATCCTTGTCAGAAGAAATGAGTGTTCTTATGATACTCACCAAAGTCAATTGTACCTCAGACATATCTCAACACATGCTTTGTTGCTATCCAATGACATTTCTTCAGCTCTGCATAAATCTGGTGAGATAGCTCACTACAAAGCAAAGATCTGGTCTGGTATAAGTCAAGTAAATGAGACTCCCCATAAGCTTCCTGTAGTGAGTGCCATCTACCTATGGTGAATCCTGGAATCTAGATAATTGCAAACCTTTTTCCATAGGGGTGGACATAGGTTTACAATCTAACATACCATACTTCTTCAGGAGTGTCTTGGCATATTTCATTTGGGAGACGAAGATATGATTCTTCTTCTGCCATATCTCTAAGCCAAGATAGTAGTGAAGTAGCCCCAAATCAGTCATGTCGAAGGATTTCTTCAGATCATTCTTTACATAATCCACAAGATTGTAAGAACTTCCTGCGATCACAAGATCATCTACGTAAAAAAACAGAATGAAAATCTATTTTCCTACCTTCTTGATATACAAATTTTTATTTGAGGGGCTACAAGTGAATCCACTTTGCAATAGGTGATCATCAATTTTTATATACCATGCCCTAGGTGCTTGTTTGAGTCCATAAAGTGACTTTATCAGACGACATACCTTGTGTGGTTGATGCTCATCTATAAACCCTTTAGGTTGGGTCATGTATACTTCTTCTTTGAGATCTTCATTTAGAAAAGAACTCTTGACATCCATCTGCTGAAGTTTTCATCCATTTTGTGATGCCAGTGCATAGACAACTTTGCTGGTTTTGATCTTCACAGGTGGGTGTAAAGGTCTCGTCTTTGTCAATTCCTTCTTCTTTGAGCATAACCCTTTACAACAAGTCATGCTTTGTGTTTGTTGATTGAACAATTTGCCTTATATTTTGTTTTGAAAATCCATTTGCAGCCAATGGATTTCTTACCTAGAGGTAGATCGACAAGTTCCCATGTCTGATTCTTGAATTAGGGAATCATATTCAACATCTATAGCCTATTTCCACTGTGGTTGGTCTAATGCCTCATGAACAGTGTCAGGTTCGGTGCTATCAACAAATGAACTCATGAGTGCAAAATTTACCTCATGTCTGGCTTGACTTTGTGTTCTGACTCCCATAGAAGTACCTGGAAGTGAGTTTAGGTGTGCATCCCTAATAGTATTCTGGACCCATTTCAGACGTTGGTTCTGCTGATGCTTGATGTGAAGATGTGTTGTCCACTATGCCTAGATCAACGAACAAGTTTCCACTCATCTCTTCTTCTCTATAAGAAGAATCATCTTGCACATCATCTGGATGTGTGAGCAATCTATGTGATGAGATCGGTAATGCAGATGTCCATTGTGTGTGAAGGAGTCAAAGGATGACTCATCACACACCACATCTTGACTCTTGTACATCTTCTTCGTCTCAGGATCCATGAGACGATATGCCTTTGAGGTTGTAATATACCCCAAGAAAAGACATGGCAGTGTCTTTGGATCGATCTTCTTCCTTTTCTCATCTGGAACATGCATATATGCAATACAATAAAAACTCTCAAATGATGAAAAGAAGGTTTACGACCAGTTCATACCTCTTTCGATGTCCTGTTCTACAAGATCTTCGTGGGTGCTTGGTTGAGTAAATACCTGTTTATCTGGATCTGCTACGCCCAAAAATGATCCTCCAACTTGGTGGTGGAGAGCATACAACGAGCCATCTCCATGACAGTCCTTTTGTGTCTCATGGAAATCCCATTCTGTTAGGGAGTGTAGGGTGCAGTTAGATGTTGCTGAATGTCATGTGTCTTCAGGTATGCTAAGAACTTCTTTGATAGAAATTCCCCCCTCAATTTGAGTGGAGGAGAAGGAGAGGCTTCCCAAACTGCTGGTGGCTTGTTGAAAAAGGTTTGAAAATGGACAAAGGCCTCACTCTTCTTCCGGAGAAAATATACCCACATTTTCTGTGAGTAATCATCAATGATGAGCTGGAAGTACTCAAAACCTTGGAAGCTAGCTAGTAGGGTCTGCAGATTGGTGTGTACAACCCGAAGATGCTCCATAGAATGATAAGAGCTTTATTTTGAATGGACCTCTATGTTATTTTCCCGTAAGACATCCTTAGAAAATAGGTAAGGAATGGGAGAGTGGAGGAAGCCCTCTTACCATTTCCTTAGCACTAAGCTGATGTAGAGCCCCAACAGAAAGATGACCATATCGAAAGTGCCATAGTGCAGTGGACTCCACCGTTGAAGTAGAGAGAGAAATGTTAGATGAAGTGACCACATCCAGTGCAAATAGATGGCCCTTCATAAATTCTCAAGCAATAACTGAGTCTCCCTGGGAAATGATGCAAGACTTGACCCCTTTCTCAACAAAGAATTCAACCTGCATTCGATGGTTAAGAAGTTGACTCACAAACAAGAGATTTGAGGTCAAACCTGGAACATATAGCACCTTCGTGAGTGTACATCTTCATGTCCTAAGAGGAATGATGACATCACTAATCCCCGCCGCAATATACTCCTGATTATCTGCGATGGTGATCCGATCTCCAGTGGGCCGGTCACTTAGGGTATGGAACAACTTCTTATTGCCAGTCATGTGTTTGCTGGCACCCGAATCAATCAACTAGACACTTTCTGATGGCTGCGAAGTCTGTGAGACTAAGACAATATCTGGATGAGTTGTGTCTAGAACCTCTTCATCGGAGGCGGCATCCTGCTGAGCAGCAATGTGACCCTTCTGCCTCTTATTACGAGCACGCCATCGGATTTCTTGGAATATCCTTGCCCATAAGTGCTCTCTTCGCCAGAGTTTCCATACTTGTGACCGTTGTAATAACAGTTCGCATTCGTGTCCGTATCCGTGGAACAAATGTGGCACCATCAATCCGCCTTGTTTTTCTCTTTACTTTTGGGGTGGCCGAGAAGGTTCTTTGTTGAGGATGCTACTTTTGATTCTAGGGGTTGACTACCCTTTACGAGGCTAATGCTTTTCCTCGTGATGAGATCCTTTCCTTCGAAGGCTTCTTGAACATTCTACATGGCTTCTTCCTACTGGAGATAATTCAAGAGTGAAGAAATAACAAAACTGTTATGGCGAAATGCATCCATGGCTGCTCCTGTTGCAGCGATTCTGAGTTTTCCCTCCATTTATCTTAGTGCTTATAAGAATTCTTCTCTACAACTTAGATAAAAATAAAGGCTCAACCTAGTTCATAACCAGATGAGATTAAATTGATCTGCGATCCCGCTTAGCATCTTGGCACTTTCATCTCTTCTGGTCGCTACATCTTCTCACACTTCTTCCTCTTTTGGACACATCCCCCGCTCTGATACCAATGTTAGATCTGGTAGACAGAGAATAGAAATATACAAACTCCTTCACTTCTTGGTGACAAGGATAAATAGAAAATAATCTCATAATCTTCATTACATTTATCACCCAAGAAGGGCAAAGATAAATAGGAGAGAGAAATAGTTACGATGGTTCAAACACTCCACTCCAACTAAATACAATGGAAACCAAATATAGTGTAAAATAAATGCTAACATTTTCTTGGGGTATAGTACTACCTCAAAGGAATATCATCTCATGGATCATGAGACAAAGAAGATCTATGAGAGTCGAGATGTGGTGTGTGATGAGTCATCCTTTGACTCCCCAACACAATGGAGATCCATTTTCGACCTCGTCACATAGATTGCTCACACATCCAAATGATGGGCAAGATGATTCTTCTCGAGAGAAGAAGAAGAGATGAGTGGAGACTTGTTCCTTGATCTAGGCACACTGGACAACACATCTTCACATAAGCAGCAACACCACCAACATCTGAAATGGGTCCAAAATACTATTAGGGATGTACACAACTTACTTCTAGGCACTTCTACAGAGAGTCGAACACAAACTCAAGCCAAACATGAGGTAAATTTTACACTCATGAGTTTAGTTGTTGATAGTACCAAACCTAACACTATTCGTGAGGCATTAGACCAACCATAATGGAAACAGGTTATGGATGTTGAATATGATTCCCTACTTCAGAATCAGACATGGGAACTTGTCGATCTGCCTCTAGGTAAGAAATCCATTGGCTGCAAATGGATTTTCAAAAAAAAATATAAGCCAGATGGTTCAATCGACAAACACAAAGCATGAATTGTTGCAAAGGGTTATGCTCAACAAGAAGGAATTGACTATGATGAGACCTTTGCACCCACTACAAAGATCAAAACCATCAGATTTTTCTGTGCACTGAAACAAAAATGGATGGAAACTTCAACAGATGGATGTCAAGAGTGCTTTTATGAATGATGATCTCAAAGAAGAAGTATACATGGCCCAACTTGAAGGGTTTGTAGATGAGCATCAACCACACAAGGTATGTTGTCTGATAAAGTCACTTTATGGACTCAAACAATCACCAAGGGAATGGTATATAAAAATTGATGATCACCTATTACAATGGGATTAACTTGTAGCCCCTCGGATACAAATTTTTATATCAAGAAGGTAGGAACAAAGATTGTTATTCTAGTTTTGTACGTAGAAGATTTGTGATCTCTTGTGGATGATGTAAAGAATGATCTAAAGAGAACAAAGCACAATCATATCTTTGTCTCCCAGATGAAATATCTTGAACAAAAGCTATGAGAAATAGCAGAGATAGAATTTATCTCATATTATTCTCCTAACAAAGCACACGTACTTTATATAGAAAATGAGAAGAATGATATGAAGAAAACCTGAACTGACTCCCTAACTAAGCTGAGAAGATCCACAATATCAGCAGAGAATGATGTGATAAGAGATAAGAGATAAGAATAGACAACTAAGCTAAAAACCAACGTATCCTAACATTCCCCCCCTTATTACATTATTCTTGCAAATGTGACCTCTGAAAGATTCAAATTTCACTTTTCCAAGAGATTTAGTGAGAATGTCAGCAACTTGTGCTTCAAAGAGGACAAGATCTGAGCTGAATTTGATGGTTCAAGACGTGCTCTCGAATGAAATGGCAGTCAATTTCAATATGCTTTGTTCGTTCATGAAAGACTGGATTCTGCACGAGCTTCAACACACTCTGATTGTCGCAATAGAGAATAGGTGACTATTTTTCAGGAATTCCTAGGTCATCCATAATGCGACGTATCCATATCACTTCACACACAGCTCCTCGTGCGGCGCGATATTCTGCCTCTGTGGATGAGATAGAAACAACATTCTACTTCTTGCTTATCCACGAGATTGGTCCAGATCCGAGATGAAATATGTATCCTGTAGTTGATTTCCTATCATCAACAGATCCAGCATGGTCCGAGTCGACATATCCCTGTAGGAAGAATTGATCATTCTTTTTATATTCCAGACCATAATTAGTTGTTCCTGACATATCTCAAAACATGCTTTGCTGCATTCCAGTGACATTTCTTTGGCTCTTGCATGAACCTGGAAAGATAGCTGACAGCATAGCAGAGATCTGGTCTGGTGTATGTCAAATAGATGAGCCCTCCAATCAATTTCTCAGTAGAGAGTAAAGATCTACTTGAGGTGTGAGTCCTGAATCTTGAAAGTTGCAAGCCTTTTTCCATGGGAGTGGATATAGGTTTACAATCAGACATTCTATACTTTTCCAGGAGTGTCTTGGCGTACTTTGTCTGGGAGACAAAGATGTGATGCTCCTTTTGCCATATTTCCAAGCCAAGACAGTAATGTAGTAGCCCCAAATCTGTCATGTCGAAGGTTCTTTTGAGATCATTCTTTACAATATCAACCTGATCTTCTGAACTACCAGTGATCACAAGATCATCTACATAAACAACCAGAATGATAATTTCTTTGCCTACCTTCTTTATATACAAATTTGAATCTGAGGGACTACGAGTGAACCCATGCTGCAAAAGGTGATCATTGATCTTGATATACCATGCCCTGGGAGCTTGTTTCAGTCCGTAAAGAGATTTGATGAGACGACATACCTTTTTAGGCTGATTTTCATCAACAAATCCTTCAGGTTGGGTCATGTATACTTCTTCTTTCAGATCACCATTTAGGAAAGCACTCTTACGTCCATCTCCGAAGTCTCCATCCTTTCTGTGCTGCAAGTGCGCAAACTACCCTGATGGTTTTCATCTTCGCAGTGGGTGCAAAGGTTTCTTCATAGTCGATGCCTTCTTTCTGAGCATATCCTTTGGCTACAAGTCATGCTTTATGTTTGTCGATGGATCCATCTGCCTTATATTTTGTCTTGAAGACCCATTTGCAGCCTATGGGTTTCTTTCTTGTAGGTAGATCGACAAGTTCCCATGTCCGATTTTTCATGAGTGAGTCATATTCTATTTCCATAGCTTCCTTCCACTGAGTTTGACTGAGTGCTTCACGAACATTATCTGGCTCGGAGCTATTCATCAGTGAACTCATGAGTGCAAAGTTTACCTCATTTCTTGTTTGACTCTTGTTTTGACTCCGGATGATGTATCCGGGAGTTGTTGCAAATTTGAGTCCTTGATAGTTCTTTGAACCCACTTCGGATGAGAACTTGAATGCTTTTGAGAAGAACTGTGTCGTTGCACGTGAGGATTGATGTGGAGTCACATTCTCGCAGCTTCTCCAAGGTCAAAATAGTTCTCCCGTAGCATTTCTTTTCTCTGAGTAGTCTCCTCCAGCTCATCATCTGATTCAGAGACTAATCGGTGAGATGTGTTTGGAAGTGGATCTTCTGTTGATACTATTGAGTCAAAGGATGACTCGTCACAAACCACATCCCGACTCTCGTATATTTTCTTTGTCTCAGGATCCATGAGACGATACGCCTTCGAGGTAGTACTGTAGCCAAGAAGGATACACGGAGTGTTTTTGGCTCTACCTTCTTTCTCTTCTGAGCTGGGACATGCATGTATGTTGTGCAACCAAATACTCGCAAATGAGAAATTGATGGCTTTTTACCACTCCATACCTCTTCTGGCGTCTTGTTCAGTAGAATCTTTGTTGGTGCCCTGTTGAGAAGATATACAGCCGTTTGTACTGCTTCAGCCCAATAGCGTTCTCCTAGCTTTGCAGTTGATAGCATGCAGCGAGCCATCTCCATCATCAACAAGTGCGATTACGACGCTCAACAATGCCATTTTGTTGGGGCGTGTAGGGAGCAGTCAGGTGCTGCTTAATGCCGTGATGGTTTAGGAAGGCCAAGAACTTCTTTGATGTGAATTCCCCCCCTCGATCTGAGCGGAGTAGAAGAAGTGGTTGTCCAGATTCTTTGACAACACGATGATAGAAGTTCTCAAAGTGTCAAGAGCCTCACTTTTCTCGCTTTAGGAAATATACCCACATCTTGCGAGAGTGGTCATCCACGAACAACTGGAAGTATTTGTATCCTGAAAACGAAGCAGGCAATGGGCCGTTCAGATCGGTATGAACTATCTCCAGACACTTCTTGGCATGGAAGGTGCTCGCTTGAAACGGATCTCTATGTTGTTTTCCTGCAAGACAACCAGGGCAAATAGGCAAGGAACTAGACAATTTGGGTAGTCCACGGACCATTGCTTTTGAACTCATCTGGTGCAATGAACCGACCGACAAGTGTCCATATCTAAAATGCCATAAGGCAGTTGATTCTATTGTTGAAGCAGATAAAGCTACTGCAGAAGATGAAACAGTATCTAAAGCAAATAACTTATCTTTTACAAAGGCTTTAGCAAGAACCGTACTTTTCGGGAGATTAAGCATGATTTAATGCCATTTTGAACAAGAAATTCAACCTTAAGGTGATGATTCAAGAGCTGAGTAACTGACAAAAGATTGCTAGTCAAGCCAGGAACATATAGTACCTTTGTAAGTGTACATTTTCATGGCCCCAGAGGAATGGTCACATTCCCTATTCCTTCTGCAATGTACTCTTTGTCATCCGCTATCCGAACTCGATCTCCAGTTGGCTCTTCGTAGTGAATCAAACAGCTTCTTGTCACCTGACATATGCTTGCTTGCACCAGAGTCTATCAACCAGACTTTCTTCGTGGGCTGAGAAGTTTGAGAGACGAGTACAAGATTCTTACTACAATGGGCTCCTTCTGATGTCTCCTCATCAGATTCATCATCCTCTTGTTGGGCTGCAAGATGTCCTTTTGCTTTCTCCAAATGGGACGCTGCTTAGACTTTTGAAAATCTTCGCGCCTGATGTGCTTGTATGGCTTGAAGACCCTTGTTTCAGTCAGTTGCTTGTGAAACAAAGTGATCGCTGTCGTGAGTATTGGTTCTACAAATGTGACACCATCTCTTTGACTTTTGATCTTTCTGTTTGATTGCGCTGGATTTGGCTTCTCTGGGGGACCTTTCCGATTCTTCTGGCCACGATTAGGCTTTGAGAACAAGGCTTTGTCCTGAGACTCCCCATGCGATGAAGTGATAGCTTCTTCCTGCTGCAGCAAATTCACAAGCTCTTCGAATGTCACTGTTTGTTTAGACACATTCAGTGTTGTAACAAACACTCGAAATTGAGAAGGGAGTGCTCTCAAGGTGATTGGGACGAGTAGTTTATCGTCTACCGTTTCACCGAGCGCCAATAACTCCGATCTCAACTCAGCCACGCGACGCAGGAATTCCTCCACTTTCTCGTCAGACCCCATAGAGAGGGTGTGCAGCTTCGACTGAAGATGAAGAATCTTTGTCTGATTTTTGGCTTCATAAATGGTTGCCAACTTATCCCAGGCCTCCTTGGGTTTCTCCGCATTTCGAACATGCGGTTGCACGTCATCACTGATACTGAGCATTATCAAGATCAAGGCTTTAGACTAGCCATGTCATATTTTATTAGTTCATCTGGGGTCAGGGGAGCAGTACGATCCTCGTGATACTTCCCCATAATCCTTCAAACAAGGATTGTCTTCATTTTTGTCTTCCGTGCCGCAAAATTAGGCCCTTTGAGCAACCGAGCATCGATGTAAGTAACTTCGAGCGCATATCAATAAAAAAATATTTATTTATTTGAAAAAGTTATTACAATTTGACTCACCGCCGAGAATGATCGGCTTGTAGATGCTCGCGATATTCGCGTGGCCGTGAGACGGCGACGACGCTTTGCAGGCGTTCTTCTTCGCCGCACACATCTCACGCCGTATCCGGCTTCTAATTCTTCCCGTACTCGCTTTGCTTGGCAGCTGACGTCGAAAAGAAAGTACTCAAGGAGTCCTTCTCGAACAAGTTTGTCGAATGCAAGATTGCCGCAATTTTTAAGCTCGTTCAGCAAGGCAAAGTAGAACCCGGAGCTCTCAGGAGCTTCTCCACGGTGTTCTCTGGCTGGCGAGTTGATGTTGTGGCTTTCAGCTGTGGCGACCGTGTTGTTGACGCTTTCAATCGAGTTGTCTACACTCGACATTCGATGTAGTGTAGAAGAGACTGTTGTAGACTCAAAATTACCTCGAAAAATGCACACGTGCTGCCTTCCTTCAGCAGGTGACTGAGTAACTCTCCACGTGGCAGCAAGATTGTTTTCACCTCCACGCAGCACACTCTTCCACGCAGCAGCAACTGTCTCCACGCAATGCAAAGAATTATGCTCGCACTGTAAAAGCTTCAGGCACTACAGGCTTTGGCTCCAAGTTCTGGGACGTGGTCTCAAAAGAACCGGCCGCTACACTCCATGCCAAAAACACAGGCTTCTCCTCGCAGCAGCAAGAAAAACAACACAGGAGAAAGACGTTACACTCCTTCACGTCCTCCCAGATCTCTGCCACGTACGATGGATTGGAGTCACGCCATTCAAGGCTTCATAAAGTTTTCCCGAACCAGGAGACGAAGATTTGAAACGGTGCAGAATGAAACGATTCGTATTGCTTCGCAGGTATCAAGTGGAGCGCGGGATATGGATATGTTCACTCCTCTCCTCTCCACGTTCCTGCAAATAAAACTACGAGAAGATCCGCTCATTCCTTTCGATCGTGCTTTTACTCTGTTTTTCAGCGCACGGAAGATCTGTTCATTCTTTCCAAGAATTTCACCATGAGAAGGAAAATTTGCGTTGAAAAACATGCGCCCGAGGATGGCGGATTTTTCTTCTAGAGGGCCGATGATCCAGCTACAATATTTTAAGCAAGATCGAACGCTTCGCCTCTGAACGCTGTCCATCCGCGTCTCGCAAACCGCTTGAGGAAACAAATACACTTTGCGGTCCTATCCCAACTCTCGCATATGGCTTCAAACAACATCATCGAAACAAAGATCTTGGCTTTCAACTCCACCAACATGAATCCCGAGACCGAACGCGCTCGATACCAAATCAAGCAAAGCTATAGCAGAGATAGAATTTATCAATTAGCTATGAGAAATAAAGCAGAGTAGATTTATATAGAATTTATCTCATATTATTCTGAAGAGAACAAAGCACACGAGAATGATGTGATAGAGATAAGAGATAAGAATAGACAACTAAGCTAACTTCCTAACATATGCCAAGAATCTCGAGAAGATCCACAATATCAAAAAGGTTTGCAATGATGTGATAAGAGATAAGAGATAAGTAAGCTGTTGTTTCTCTCTCATCCAATGAGGCTGAATATCACTTAGTACGAGGAGTGTGTGCAAAGTGATTTGGTTACATTTCATTCTTGCGAGATATAGGGATTCTGAAGAGAAACCACCCATCATTCATTGTGAAAATCAAGGTGTGTTGAAACTTGTGAAGAATCCTATTTTTCATGGACGAAAAAAGCATACTTGAGGTTGAATTTCACTACATTCGTGAACAAGTCTTGAACCACCAAATTCCGCTCCAAGATCGCCCTCTTGATTTTCAGGTTGCATATATTCTCACCAAGCCTCTTGGCAAGGTGAAGTTTGATTTGTTTAGGGGTACATATGTAGAACAATGTATTAAGGGGGAATGTTAGCTTAATACATTCCATGCGTATATGGTTACACATGTTTACTTTAACTACCTTGTGTAAGCTTGTTTCATTGCTCTTTATATTCTTCCTCCACTTTTTTTATTTTCATGCAATGAATAAATAATTCAGTCTTTTCCATCGATCATTAGGTTTGATCAATTTGACATCATAGCATATTGTGACCTTTAGGACACTAATAAAATAATTACTCTTGAAGAAGTCATTAGATAAGCCTTCATTATGATTTCCCAAATTTTAAAATTTAGTTGTGTATTCACGAAATACTTTTATATGTCAAAGTTTGGTGAGGATTCTCATAAAATGATCAATTCAATGAGACAACAATAATGCTATAAGTATGTCAAGGGAAAAAGTGTTTCTCGATGGTAGGAAAAAACAACCCATATGAATAATAGCTTGTATACAATGTATTTGTGAAAAATAATTATATATTAATATGTTCACCAAAGCGAGAAACATTCAATGGTGCCAACACCCATAAATATGAATACACAAACATATATTATCGTAGTTCAATTAAAATACTACTTTATGACACTTAATTTGTTCATACTTCTATATTTCCCCACATCTATAACTACAATAGATAACCACTCTTTATTTTGTATCACTATTTTACACTAAATTAAAATTGACTTCAAACTATAGTGCGAGTTCTAGTGAAATCATCTAGTCGCGGTTTATTCCAAGTCCATGCTTTACGGTTACACAATTGGGTATAAAATGGTAAGGTCATTAGTGGGTGTCTTTGATATTGTGGGATCACATTCAAACTTATCCTATTTGTATGTTGGCCCGCTATTCGAGGAGCTAACTATAGAGGATAGACTATACCCGTAGCTCACTATCTTGTCTCTATGGTTGGTCGTGAGTAACTTCTTTAAGGAGCTAAATGCTTAGCAATTGCACCAAATATAACACACAATCAATGTATTCCTAGTGAACCATGTTTCAAAAATATTAGTAGGTCTTTTGATATACTTGAATGTACTTGACTCATAAGTGTATACACTCATTGTCTAATGGCTTGTGTAATGGCACAATACCCCACATTCAACGGAATTAATTTAACGCATAACCACTTGACCCAAAATAACATTAGTCTATCAATTTTAAAAATATTGTACAATATACTTTTACCCTAAGAAAATGATAAAATCAAGTAGTAAATGGTTGGAAGGATTAGTGTTATTGTTTTCGCCACCACTTTCTAATTACTACGTCCAACTAAGGGCAAGATGAGAGCATACAATAAGCAATTGCTTTGAGAATGTTGCAGTTTAACGAGTCATAAAAAGAACTTGAATACCATATATGTGACTATCATGTTTGAAACAAGTTAGACCAATAACAAAATATAGAGAATACTATATTGTGAAATAAACAACCATAATTTTATTAGGGGCAACCTCTTTTAAGAATGCTTTATGGATATTTTATATTAACCTATTCATCACATTTATATTAGTTGTATGAGCTATTGCTTCTTGTTGTATATATATATATGAGATTATTCTCAATAGCTCAACAGACGACTTACAAACATATGCCTCCATAACATTTATTACAACAAAATTAAGAGATATCAGTAGAGCGACGATGAAAGGCGAGGTTTGATAACGGTCACCAATGGAATTGCCTTCGGCATTGTTAGTCCCAAGCCCTCGGTCATGTCAATTACAGCACCTTCTGGAACAGACCACTCAAAGCTATGCAATAGCCTTCCCAGTGTATAAGTAACAACACTCAATGCCAGACTCATGCCCGGGCACATTCTTCTTCCTGAACCGAACGGAATCAATTCAAAGTTCCGTCCTTTAACGTCAATTTCTTTTTCGCTCTTCAAAAACCGTTCAGGATCGAACACGGTGGGCCGATCCCACACTGCGGGGTCTCTGTGAATTTTCCAAGCATTCACAATCAGTTGCGTACCTGCGGAGACATGGTACCCACCAATAGTGCAATCCTCAATGGCTTCGTGAGGAACTAAGAGAGGTGCCGCTGGATAGAGCCGAAATGTTTCTTTCACAATCGCCTGCAAATATTTTAGCTCATGCATATCTGCTTCCTCGATTAGTCGGTCACGTCCAATAATCGTGTCCAGCTCTTCCTGTGCTTTCCTCAAAAACTCAGGCTTCTGTAATAGAGCCGCCAGTGCCCACTCGACAGTCACCGAGGATGTTTCTGTACCTGCGGTTAGCATTATCTGCAGTATAAAGCAAATATGTTTAATTCAAGCGAAAAAATCTCCCATCTTTAAAAGTCAAAAACATTCCCAATTATGGGAGAAAGAAAAGCAAATAACAAGCATACCACGGCGGTGGCTTTCACCACATCGTCGTTAACATCGGACTGAATTTCATGGTTGTCTGTTGCAGATATGAGAACATCGATAAAGTCTTTTGGTTGTACTCCTCTCTTCTCACGGTGATCATTCACCAAATTTTGCACAAAGACATCTCTTTTCTTCTGCAGTTTTTTCATAGCAGCTATGAGACCCTGCAGATCAAACCACTTGAGAAACGGCAGGTAATCTCCAACATCAAACGCTCCAACTAAGAACACTGACTGTTTTATCATCTGCTTAAAACGATACGCTTCTTGGTATTCCTCCGAATCAACAGGTCCTGATAATCTCTTGTTGGCAACCATGCGCAGGATGATATTAAACGTGAGATCAGACAGCCTCGTTTTCATGTTGACGGGAGTGACCTCAGCTCGCTGGCAACTCTCAAACAAGGAACGAATGAGTGCTGAAATTTCCTCTACGCGGACGTGTTTGAAGGATTCGATTCTGGTTGCAGAGAGGATCTGGGTGGTGCACATTTTCCGAAGGTTTCGCCAGTAGGAACCGTAAGGAGCCATACTGAAGATTTTGTAGTCATATCCCATATGCTTTCCTGCAGACAGACGTGGGCGAGAAGCGAAGGCTTTGTCATTTGTTGTGAAGCATTCTTTCGCCAGATCTGAAGAGGCAATAACCAAAGCTGGTCGGAGACCGAGTTGAAGATGCATGATTGGTCCATAGCTCTCTGAAAGCGAAGATAGAATTCGGTGAACAGGCACTTTCTTGCTAAGAGGCTGAAGATTCCCGATAACAGGCCATGAAGGAGGTTGCGGTGGCTTTAGCTTTCGCTGCAACGTCTTCTGGTTTCTATTTCTACGCTGTATGACAACTAGCAGTAGGGCTGCCACAGTGATAAGAATAACAGTAGCTGTTTCGAACGACATAACTCTTTCCTTCACTAACAAAGACTTAACTCGTTATATCCTTCTGTTCCGTAGCGTTCCATATAAATAAGCTTTAGCTCCTTATCAAACGCACATAAAACACTCAATATGCACGAGGTTAATTTGGGTTAACGTATCATGACCATCTATTGTGAAATGGAGAGTCATAATGCATAGATTAACCGCTGGTCATGATTACTGTAACATAGTGACTCATCAGTAATCCGTTTGACTTTTTTTTTGTCTAGATCTTGGGAGTCTAAAGATACGAAACATTTTTGTTTAAAAAAGGTAACCAACAACTTCAACTAAAACAAAATACGATGTCAGTAAAAAGATGAGGACTGTGTTTAAAAAAGAAGACGACACTACGTCACTTGCACTCGCAAAGAAGATGATGTCACTAATGAGCTCACGAGGAAGCCAATAGTCGAGTCAAGGAGATAAAAATATTACATGTTTAAGAAGCAAAGAAATGGTGTCTCGCTAAGAAAAGGTACATTCGTGTATTGGACTTTGTTGAAGAGGCAACGACCTTTTAAATTAAGAAACAAGGAACGTGCCCATACCAAACAAAGATGTAAGTGATGACCTCGCAAGGAAAGAGTTTTAATTATGTGGGAAGCATTTTCTATTGTGGAACTCTTTCTTGGAAATAAGTTTTTGTGGCAAGAGTTTTTCCTTTTCTATTTAAGTGTAGTGTTTGTAATTGTCATTGTTAGTTACACTGTTTCATTGAGTGCACCCAATAGGTGTCCAATCTGATCAATCTTGTTAGCATATTCTTAGTCTATACCAAAAATGGAGTTTTCCAACAGGTTATGGACATCGAAAAAAAAGAGAAGGAATTTTCTTAGATGTTTGAGTTATAACTTGCATGCGTGTTGTGAATAAATCACAACTACTACAATGATGGACACGAGAGAGAGAGAGAGAGAGAGAGAGAGAGAGAGAGAGAGAGAGAGAGAGAGAGAGAGAGAGAGAGAGAGAGAGAGAGAGAGAGAGAGAGAGAGCAGAATTGAATTGATTTTATTCAAACCAAGGAGGAGAATATATACAAGTAAAAAATAGTTCCTAAAGGAAGGAACTATAATAACAATTAGATGCCACGCAGGCATAACTGACATAGTCAGTTAAATAATGTGATAGAGATAAACTAGTCTAGCATTCCCCCCTTATTACATTGTTTTTAATTACAAATGTATCTCTCAAACAGTTCAAATTTCACCTTGTCAAGAGACTTGGTGAGTATATCTGCAATCTAAGAATCTATTAGGCAGTATTGGAACTGGATGTGGTGGTTCAAGACTTGTTCTTGAATGTAGTGACATTCGACATCAATGTGCTTTGTTCTCTCATGGAAACTAGATTTTTCACAAGCTTCAACACACCATGATTGTTGCAGTGAATTATGGGTGGATTTTCTTTAGGAATTATCATATCTCACAAAATGCAAAGTAAAAATTCCTTCGCACACATCTCCTCATGCGGCGAGATAATTTGCCTCAATGGATGAGAGACAAACAATAGTTTGCTTCTTGCTAATTGGCGAGATAGGTCCAAACTGAGATGGAAAATAGTTGATTTCCTGTCATCAACAGATCCAACATAGTTTGAGTCTTTATATCCCTGCAAAAATACATGAGAGTTCTTCGATACTCCGTGCCATAGTCAACTGTACCTTAAACATATCTCAACACATGCTTTGATACTACCCAATAGCATTTCTTTGGCTCTTGCATGAATTTGGAAAGAGAACTCACAATAAAGAAAAGGTCTAGTTTGGTATATGTTAAGTAAATGAGACTCCTAATAAGTTGTCTGTTGTGAGTATTATCTACTTGAGGTGATTCTTACGAGTAATCTAGAAAATTACAAACCTTTTTCATTGGAGTGGACATATGTTTACAATAAGACATGCCATACTTTTCCAAGAATGTATTGGCGTATTTTATCTGGAAGATAATAATATGATTCTTCTTTTAATACCAATGAAGGATGAGGAAGAAAATTTTATTGAATGAATAAGTCAAGGAACAAGATTCCAATATATACAATCAAGAACAGTTCGACAGAACCGTCAAACAGATTATAGGGATAGTAATCGACTAGGTTGGTTTACAAAACAATATTAATTTATTATTTATGCTAAAATTCACCCACTTAATACATTGTTGTAACAAATATACCCCAAAACACTTCAAATTGACCTTGTTAAGAGACTTGGTGAGTATATATGCAATTTGAAAATATGTTGGGAAGTATTGGAGCTAGATGTGGTGGTTTAAGACTTGTTCTCAAACGTAGTGACATTCGACCTCAATGTAATTTGTTCTCTCATGGAAAACTATATTTTTCACAATGTTCAAGACACCCTAATTGTCATAATGAATGATCGCTGGATTTTATTCTTAAATTCCCATATCAACCAAAATGCGACATAACCAAATCACTTCGCATAAAGATCCTTGTGTAGAACGATACTATGCCTCAAATGAATGACCGAGCAACAACAATTTTCTTCTTATTAATCCACGAGATATGTCTATACATGAGATGAAAATATAACTTGTAGTTGATTTCCTGTCATCAAAAGATCTACCATAGTTTGAGTATCTATATCCTTGCAAGAATAAATGAGAGTTCTTATGATACTCCAGACCATAGTTAACTATACCTCAGAAATATCTCAGCACATGCTTCACTGTTACCCAATGACATTATTTTGGCTCCTGCATGAATCTAGAATGATATCTCACAACAAAGAAAATGTTTGGTTTGGTACATGTCAAGTAAATGAGACTCCCAACAAACTATCTGTAGTGAGTACCATCTACTTGAGGTGAATTCTAGAATCTATAAATTTGCAAACGTTTTTCCATTGTTGTGGACATAGGTTTATAATCAAACATGCTAGAATTTTCTAGGATTATCTTGGCATATTTCATCTGGTAGATAAAAATGTGATTCTTATCTACCATATCTCAAAGCCAAGAAAATAATGAAGTAGCCCCAAATCTATTACGTCGAAGGATTTATTCAAATCATTATTAAAATCTTCGAAGAGATTTCGTGAACTCCCTGTGATCATAAGATCATCCACATACAAAACCAAGATGAAAATATTTGTGCCTATATTTTTGATATACAAATTTAAATCAGAGGGGTTAGGACTGAATCAATGCTACAATAGGGGATCATATATTTTATATCACCATGCCTTGGGTTCTTGTTTGAGTCCATAAAGATACTTTATTAGACAACATACCTTATGAGGATGTTGCTCATCGACAAATCCTTCCGGTCGGGTCATTCATACATCTTCTTTAGTATCACCATTCAATAAAGCACTTTTTATGTCCATTTGCTAAATTTTCCATTACATAGAAACCTTTGATGGTTTTGATCTTCATGACGGGTGCAAGGGTATCCTCATAGTCAATTCCTTCCTTGAGCATATCCCTTTGCAACTATCCATTCCTTTTACCTGTTAATAGATCGATCTACCCTGTATATAGTTTTTAAAATCCACTTGTAGTGAATGAAATTCTTACCTATACGAAGATCGACAAGCTCCCATGTCTGATTCTGAATCAAGGATTCATATTATGCATCCATGGATTTATTCCACTCTCGATCACTGGGTGCCTCATGAATTGAATCAAGATTAGTGCTATCAACCACTGAACTCGTGACTATGAGATTTACCTCATTTCTCGCTTGTCTTCTCATTCTAACTCCTAATGAAGTGTTTGAAAGAGAGTTTAGGTAGGAGTACCCAATGGTGCTTTGGACCCACTTCGAATGTTAAAGCTACTATTGATACGAAGAATTATTTTCCAAATTACCAAGATCAAATAAAAATTATCCTTACATCTCATCTTTCATCTATGAAGAATCCTCATGCTCATTATCTGACTATGAGAGAAATGTATGAGAGGAGTTTGGTATTGACTCTTATTTTTGTGGAAATGATTCAAATGACATGAATCATCAAAAACCACATCTATACTCTCATATATTTTCTTTGTCTCAGGATCCATGAGACGACATTCCTTTGAGGTAGTATTGTACCCAAAAATATGTGCGGAGTGTTTTTGCATCAATATTATTCATCTTCTTATCTGGCACATGCATATATGTTGTGCAACCAAATACTCTCAAATGAGAAATCAAAGGCTTATGATTATTCCATACTACTTCTTGTGGATTGTCTTGCAAGATCTTCATAGGTTCCTACTCAGAATATATACAACTATCTTAACCACTTCTTCCCAAAATCTATTCTCTAATGTTGTAGTGGTAAAAATGCAATGAACCATCTCCATGATAGTTTGATTGCAACGTTATACAATGCCATTGTGTTGGGGAGTATAGGGGTAGTCATGTGCTATGTGATGTTGTGCTTCCTATTCTTCTAAACAACTTGCTTATAGAAGATTTGAAAATTGAGAAATGATTCACTTTTATTTAGGAAAAAGAACACCCATGTCTTATGGGAATAGCCATTAGTGAACAACTGGAAATATTGAAATCCCCAAAATAAAGCGGAAAAGGTCTACACATATTGATATACATGACCCTGAGATGGATCTTGGTATGGAATGTACTTGACTCAAACAGATCCTGATATTTTTTCCTGCCAGACATCCAAGACAAAGAGGTAATGAATGGAAGAGTGGAGGAAGTCCTTGTACCAACTTCTTAGACCTAAATTGATAGAGGGAGTGGGTAAAAATATGTGCATATCGATAATGCTAGAGTGCGGTGGAATCCACTGTGGAGGAAGATAAAGAAACTACAAAGGATGAAAATATATCTAATTCAAATAAACGATCCTTCAAAAAATCTCTAGCAAGCATTGTACCTGTTATCCAAATAACTCTCCTAGCTATTTGGATGACTTTTTACTTTCATTATAGCTCTAATGCTTCACATTTCAGGTTGTGCGCCCATAGAGTTGCTCATTTGGAACTTTTCATAGGCTATAGTCCTCTCGCGCACTCCCCACACCATGCAATTCTTCCACGCGCCCCACTGTAGACACCTTCCAAATTGGCTAAATTCTGGGTCTTCTGTCAGCGTGCCGTCTTTTCTTTCTATCGCCGCACGCCCTTCCTCATTTGGATATTCATGTCCTACTTTCATACTCTTATTTCACATTCTTCTCTCCTTCCATTTTCCCCTTTCGTGTTTCCCTCTTACACGTGCACCTCCCGTGCCTTCCACTCGACCCTCTTTGTGTGCATTTCGAGACATGCCTTAAAATCAGCCATTTTCTCTTCCTCTTACGTGCCCACATACACCCTATTGTGCCACATGCCCTCGTTGCATGCACCTTCCCTCTGTTTCCCTTCCGCACCTCACACCCGACTCTCAAACTTCAAAATTGAGGGTTCAAAATCGAGCCCAGAGTGAGTCGACTCGAAGAAAAGTAATAGAACCATGGAAGGTGCCACGTGACAGCTCAACGCACCTTCAAAAGGTGCGATAGAAGTGGGGTCCCCAAACAAGCCCAAGCCATCCATGTGGTCAGATCCCAAGAAAGTTAGAACCAGTTGTTGAAAATTCTAAGCATGGGAAGAGCCAGTGGAAGCCTCCATGTGCCTCATCGGTGAAACTCCAAAGGTAAAATCCAAAAGCGGGGTCCCCAAATGAGTGCAGGCCCTCCATATGGTCAGAGCCCAAGAAAGGAAGAACCAACTGTTGAAAATTCTAAGCATGGGAAGAGCTAGGGGAAGCCTCCATGTGTCGATCGAGCATAAATCCAAAGGTAAAATCTAGAAGTTGTTAGGATTATTTTAAATTAATACATTGTTGTTATGGTGGAGAGTTAGACAGTTATAACTATCTCCTCCTCCTGCAACCTTTATATGGCTATGTTATTTTGTTTGCAATACACATTGAATACATTTGAATATTTCTTTATTTGATCTCTTATCTATCATTGGTATCAGAAGTAGAGACATTTCAGTGGAGGCGGTTCGGTAAACAAAGATAGGTGTGGATTATAACACCCACCTGACAATTGTGAAGCATAGACCCAAGAAAAAGTTGCTCCCTTTGTTGTGCTGAGGATTGAGGAGGTCATCGGATCGAGTCTGCTACAGATCCATTCTTCGACTAGGATTGGAGAATAAATAAACAAGGAAAAATAAATTCGTTGCTAAGCAGATATTTAAAAGATCGTCAGATAGGAAAAATGGGTACTAGTGTTGTGGACCTAGTGGCAGAGTTTAAATCCCTAAGTTTTCAAAACAAAAGCTTTAAAAGTACATTAGAAAGTGGCTACCTTTCCATAGTAGTTCTTGGAGCATCGGGAGACCTTGCTAAAAAGAAGACTTTTCCAGCACTCTTTAACCTATACCACCAGGGATTTTTGCCGCCAACAGATGTCCACATTTTTGGAAAGGAGGACGAAGTAAAACGGAGGTTGGAGGAAATCCAACAACCTCTTGCAATCCTCAAGCGATGAGGCCACCCACATATATTGTGGAAAATAAGGTATTGAGGACCAAATTCCTCAATTTTGGTTTGTTTATTTCAGTTTTCTGTTGGTTGTTCTATTTTTTTTCAATAAAGTACAGATGATACAAAATTTCCTATGTGGGACCTCCTAATCCGAAGAGCATCGTGGGGAGCAGAAAAACATCGCATGGTACTCGAAGTTGGGTTCATGGCAATCCTGTAAAACCACCGAGGTATCATCCTCTTAGGTTCGTGGTACGCCTGTAAAACCACCGAGGTAAAATCATCTTGGTTTGTGGTAAGCCTGTAAAACCACCGAGGTGAACAGGTTGGAAAGTGTTTCGTCCCTCTAGGTTTATGGTCAACCTTAGAAAAACCATGTGAATCGAGACCATGTACACATGCTCTTGTGAAGACCCTCTTTATGGTGTTCTCATTAAGGGGGGGACCTATCATCGGGAAATGTATATTTGTATGAATAATGTTATAAAGGGGGAATGTTAGCATTATTTTAAATTAATACATTATTGTTATGGTGGATAGTTGGACAGTTATAACTGTCTCCTCCTCCCGCAGCCTTTATATGGCTATGCTATTTTTTTTGCATTACACATCGAATACATTCGAATATTTCTTTATTTGATCTCTGATCTATCAGAAGCGGGGTCCCCAAACAAGCACAGACCCTCCACATGGTCAGAGCCCAAGAAAGGAAAAATCGACTGTTAAAAATTTTAAGCATGGGAAGAGCGAGTGAAATCCTCCACATGCCTCATCGGCACAACTCCAAAGGTAAAATCCAAAGGCAGTCCCGAAATGAGCGCAGGATCTCCACTTGGTTAGAGCTTGAGAATGTTCCACCAGCCATTGAAATGTCTAAGTATGGGAGGATCCAACGAAATCCTCCACGTTTCAGCTCAACGCATCTTCAAAGGTAAAATCCAAGGCAGGCCCCTAAACATGTGCTGGCCCTCCACGTGTCTAAGGTCCAACATAGTTGCTCCTAATTAGGTGGAAAAGGAAGAGAGATGAGCAGGCTCACGAGATGATGCCAAGTGTCCAATCATCGCAACTTTAAGAGTGAAAGAAGGGGATAAGTATTGGAAGCTCGTAGGGTCTCCTCGTGGATCTAACTACAAAGGTCCCACCCGAAAAGAGGTTTTGACATTATATATATTTGGGACCTTTACTCACCCAAGGGAACAAAGTAGCATGTTCATGGACGGTGCCAAGTGTCGGCACGTCGCATTCCCAGGACCCTAAAAGGAAGAAAAATCTTAAGAATGTGTGGGGATTCCATGTGGATCTTGCACAAATAGATTCCAAACCCAAAGTAGATTGGAGATGATCATAACTTTCGATTGGAAGCTTAGATTTGAGCAAGAGAGGACTTTTGGAAATCTCTTGACGTCTTCTACTCAACTACGATTGGATATTTTAAGGCTGTCAGGATTATCACCTACCACCATAATGAAGTATGGGATTCCTTTCTTACCCAACTAGGAACAACACATGGAGGCATGGGTTTTGCAGTAGAACCCATTATTGTTGAAGGTGAATTCAATGTGTTTCTTTTGTAGTTGAGGGAGGATTTAAAAATTCTCTTCCCTCTTCTCTTTTATTCTTCCTATATATTGTAGGGAGGGTCATTTTTCTAAAGGTTGGTAATTTTTTCTCTCATGTCGCCCCGCTCTTTCTTCTCTACTAGGGTTGAATGTGGAGCTTAAGCCTCCTCTCTTTGCTTTGTAATGGCATTTTCTTGCCTCTTTCCCACTGATGATGTATTGTGTGAATTCATGGAGCAATAAAATATCTTTTGTGATGCATTTTATCCATCCTTTGCTTATTTTATCCTATCTTCTTGCATCTCATCATTGCAGGGGTATTTTTAATGTCTATTGCAGGTTTTGGGAGCTGTGTTTAATGGGTTTGAAGTGGTGTTTTGTGTGAACTTTGTCTTTGGCCTGTGATGCATCTTGTCCATCCTCTCCATTTCTCACCTCTCTCCATTTCAGGTAGTTGGATTTGTGATCAACAACTTCCTTTTCTAGTGTATCGCCACTTTAGTGTAGGCTCTCGGTTTTATGCATTTCTCTCTCTCTATGATCCCTTGGAAGATTAGATTAGGATCGAGATAGATTTCTTGCATTAGAGTAGCTTGTGGCGGGTAGTTTAGGAAGAAGAGTAGTAAGAATAAAAGTCAAGAACAAAAAAGAAATGATCAAAAGCTTGGTAAGATTGGCTCTCAAGTTTGGGATAGAAAAAATCCCCTTGATGGTTAAAACATCAGAGGAGGCCGGGGTCAGACCACAGGTGGTGGAAGTTAAGTTTGTAGTAGAAGGAGAACAAGAACAAGAAAAAGAAGATCAATAATCTGTTTCTCTAAATACAGTGTCCATAATGACACTTTGTCTGAAGAATATGTTCATCTAATCTAATCTTCCCAATCATTCATGAGGGAGGAAGAATAACCAACTCCAAGTCCTATTGAAGTGGAGCAACTGGAAGAAATCGAATCAGTGTTGAAGCCACTTGGTGAAGAAAGCATTATTGAAGATTTTTTGCTTTCATTTGAATGGCCTGATTTGATTAATGAATCCATGCTAGAGGAAGAGGCTATCCAAGAGAAATTCGGTCTCCAAGAAACAATGGAGGAACTGTAGATCCAAAAAATTACTACAACAAATTATAATGATGCAAAAGCAACTTGATTGGATTTTGCAATCAATAAAAATGAGCTGCAAATTAGAGAGGAGTTCCATACTATCATGGAGGAAGGAAACGAGTACAAAGGAACCATCTCTTCCACATCATTCACCTAGGAAGGTCCGCAGGAAGACTCCATTCTTGGAGTTGAATTTTAGAGAAATGAGAAAACTTCACGGATCAAACCATGCCCAATCAAATGCTTGGCTTCATTGGAGCCAAAAGAGGAGTTGACACAAGTCATGCTTGCTCCCGAGAATGAGAATGAGTTTCAGTACCAAGGATCAACTTCAATGCCTCTTCAATCCAAATATAGAGCAACTAAAAGATGTAATTGTCTTGTTTCAAGTTGATACCTTGATGATTTGGGTGGAGGAGTGGCCTCTTGTTAGTTTTTCACTCATAATAAAAGCCATGTTCACCACCAAATAATATACATGGCTGCCTATTTTGAGAAAGGGAAGCTACTTCTCCCTACCAATTGTAGGATTTGTTTGAGTTCCCTTTGCTTGGTTAGCGTAGAGTAGGTAGGTTTTCTTTCAGCAGAACAAGTTCTTTTACACACTATTCATGTTCCACTTGGGGCATGTATGATCTTTCTCTTTTGTACATAATGTGTCGTGGTGTTTTGTTGCTTGTGCACAGTCCATTGGAGGTAGCGCTTGGGGAGATCAGATCCAGTTCCAACAATGTTTCAGGTGGCTCAGGGAAAAGATTTCAGAGATTCAGATCATAATTGTATTTACCAGGATTTACTTTATGCCCATTGGACTTCCAAGGCTACTGGTCTCTTCATCTAGCAGGAAGATGGCCCCAAAAGTTTCCAAATTGTTATCCAAATAACTCTCCTAGCTATTTGGATGAATTTTTACTTTCATTTTGGCTCTAATGCTTCACATTTCAGGTTACGTGCCCGTAGGGTTTCTCATTTGGCGCTTTTCATAGGATTTAGTCCTCCAGTGCACTCCCATGCCATGCAATTCTTCCAAGCACTCCTTTGTAAACACCTTCCAAATTGGCTAAGTTCTGGTCTTCTATCACATGCCCTTCCTCGCTTAGATATTCGCACCCTACTTCCATACTCTTCTTTTGCATTCTTCTCTCATTCTATTTTCCCCTTTTGCGCTTCCCTCTTGTGCATGCACCTACCACACCTTCCCCTTCCACCCTCTTTGCACGCCCTTCTCCAAGCATGCCTTAAAATCGGTTGTCCCTTCTCTTCCTCTTATGTGCCCGCATACACCCTATTATGTCACGTTCCCTCCTCGCATGTGCCTTGCCTCTGTTTCCCTTCCATGCCTCATGCCTAACTCCCCGAACTTCAAAATCGAGTGTTCAAAATCAAGCCCAAAGCAATTCAACTCAAACGAAAGGAATAGAACCGCGAGAAGGTGCCATGTGTCAGCTCAGTGCACCTTTAAAAGGTGTGATAGAAGCGGGGTCCCCAAACGAGCGTAGGTCCTCCATGTGGTCAGAGCCTAAGAAAAGTAGAACTGGTTGTTGAAAAGTCTAAGCATGGGAAGAGCCAGTGGAAGCCTCCACATGCCTCATCAGTGAAACTCCGAAGGTAAAATCAAGAAGTGGGGTCCCCAAACGAGTGTAGGCCCTCCACGTGGTTAGAGCCTGAGAAAGGCAGAAACTGGGGTTGAAAAGTCTAACCATGGGAAGAGCCAGCGGAAGCCTCCACGTGCCTCATCGGCATAAATCCAAAGGTAAAATCCAGAAGTGGGGTCCCTAAACAAGTGCACGCCCTCCACATAGTCAGAACCTGAGAAAGGAAGAAATGGCTATTAAAAATTCTAAGCATGGGAAGAGCCAGGTGGAAGCCTCCACATGCCTCATCAGTGCAACTCCAAAGGTAAAATCCAAAGGTAGGTCCCCAAACAGTGCAGACTCTCCACGTGGTCAGAGCCTAAGAAATTTACACCAACCATTGAGAATTCTAAGCATGGGAAGAGCCAGTAGAAGCCTCCACATGTCAGCTCAACGCATCTTCAAAGGTAAAATCCAATGCAGGTCCCCAAACATGCACTGGCCCTCAACATGTCTAGGGCCCTCCACATGTCTAGGGTCCAACATAGTTGCTCCTAAATAGGCGGAAAAGGAAAAACACAAAGAGAGCAGAGCAGGCTCGTAGATGATGCCAAGTGTCCAACCATCGTAACTTCAAGAGTGAAAGGAGGGGATAAGTCTTGGAAGCCCGCAGGGTCTCCACTGGAGCTAACTACAAAGGTCTCACCTGAAAAAGTGGTTTTGAAATTATATATAGTAGGGCCCTTTACTCACCAAAGGTAACGAAGTAGCATGTTTTCGGATGGTGCCAAGTGTTGGCAAGTTGCATTCCCATGACCGTAAAAGGTAGAAAAAATCTTAAGATTGCGTGGGTCTTCCACATGGATCTTCCATAGATAGACTCCAAACCCAAATTCGTTTGGAGATGATCATAACTTTCGAATAGAAGCTCGGATTTGAGCAAGAGAGGAATTTTGGAAAGCTCGGATGTCTACCACTTAAATATGACTAGATATTTTTAGGTGTGAGGCTTCTCACCTACCACCATAATGAATTATAGACTTCCTTTCTTTCCTAACAAGGAACAACACATAGAGGCACGGGTTTTGTAGTAGAACCCATCGTTGTTGCAAGTGAATTCAATACGTTTCTTGGGTAGTTGAGGGAAGATTTCAAAATTATCTTCCTGCCTTCTCTTTCATTCTTCCTATATATTGTAAGGAGGGGCATTTTTCTAAAGGTTTTTCATTATTTCTCTCCTACCCCCCTCTCTCTTTCTTCCCTAATAGGGTTGAATGTAGAGCTTAAGCCTCCTCTCTTTGCTTTGTAATGGAATTTTCTTACCTCTTGCCCACTGATGATGTACTGTGTGAATTCATGGAACAATAAAATATGTTTTATGATGCATTTTGTCCATCCTTTGCTTATTTTATTGTCTCTTCTTGCCTCTAATCATTGCAGAGTATACTGTGAATATTTCTGATGTTTATTGCAGGTTTTGGGAGCTGTGTTTAATGGGTTTAAAGTAGTGTTATATGTGAACTTTATCTTTGGCCTATGATGCATCTTGCCCATCCTCTACATTGCTCACCTCTTTCCATTTTAGGAAATTGGATTTATGATAAACAACTTCCTTTTCGGTGTATCATTACTTTAGTGTAGCCTCTGTTTTCATGCATTTCTCTCTCCCGATCCTTGGAAGGTTAGATTAGTATTAGATAGTTTTCTGCATTAGAGTATCTTATGGTAGGTAGTTTAGGAATAAGAATCCAGATTTCTCTAGAGGACCATATCAAGCCCAATCCCCACGGCTTGAGAGATGGTCCAATGTTATGTAGATTACACTTTGGATGCCCCATTCCAAATCAGGTCATTTGAAGGGTGATGTGATTATGCATCTACCATACCTTCTTGTGAAAACAAACATGATTTGATACCTTACTAAACCATGAAATCCACCTTGAGATTGTGATTCAATATTTGAGAGAGAAAAATGATATTTTTGGTCAAGCTAGGAACGTAGAGCGCCTTTATGAGAGTACATCTTCTCTTCCTTAGAGGAATGTTGAAATTTTATATTCCTTCTACAACGTACTCATTGTTTTCTATAATTCAAACCTGATCTTTAGTGGGTCTATTAGTTAATGAATCATAAAAATTCCTATCATCAGCCATATGTTTGTTAGTTCCAGATTCAATCAACCAAAAATTCCATGGTGGCTATGATGTTTGGGAGACTAGAACCACATCATCTTCATGTGCCCCAGAGTTTTTGATTCTAAGAAATATTCATATAAGTCCTTATCTGGATGGGATGCCACATGTACTTTCTAATTCATTTGGTGAGGATGTTGTTAATGCGTAGAATCACAACACCCATGAGTGGCCTCGATTCCGAGTGGGTCATTCGGTGTGATTGCACAACTTTGGACCATCTCTCAAGCTATGGGACTTGCAAAACTTGAGATGGAACTCTAGAGAAGGTTGGTTACTACTTCCTAATGTACCTGCCACTAGCTTTACTCCCCGTGCAGGAAGAACCTAATATATCCTATTCTAACCATTCCAAGGGGATAGGAGAGAGAGAGAAAGGGTTAAAGAGAGCCTACATTGAGCAATGATACACTAGAAAAGGAAGTGGTTGATCACAGACCTGATTACCTGAAGTGGAGAGAGGTGAGCAGAGGAGAGGGTGGACAAGATGCACCACAAACTAAAGATGAATGTCACACAGAACACCACTTCAAGACCCATTAAGCATAACTCCCAAGACTGCAACGAACATAAGAGTATGCATAGTATACCCTATAACAATGAGAGGTAAGAAGAGACAACAAAATAAGCAAGGATGGATAGAAGCATCATGAAACATATTTTATTGCTCCAAAAGTTACACAGTACATCATCAATGGGAAAGGGGCAAGAAAATGCCATTACAGAGCCATGAGAGGAGGCTTAGAATCCACATTATACCCTAAGGAAGAAAGAGAGAGGGGGCAGGAGAGAAAAGATGAACAACCGTTTGAATATGCCCCTCCTTTACAATATATAGAAGAATGAGAGAGAAAGAGAGAGGGAAAATTGAACTCTATTCTAACCACCCCTACAATGCATTGAATTCTACCTACTGAAAGAGAGAAGGAGAGAGGGAAAATTTGAATCCTGCTTCAACCACCTTAAGATATGCATTGAATTCCACCTACCACAATGAAGAGTCTCGTTGCAACACCCATGCCTCCGTCGTTGTCCCTTACTGGAAAAGAAAGATCCCCATTCTTCATCATGGCCACGGTGAGAGACTTTGAAAACCCCCAAAATTAGTGGGCTAAACATTGATGGAGGTAGATGGGAAGCCAACGTCGAGATCTTTAAAAAAATCCTCTCCCGCACAAATTTGAGTTTCTAGTCGAAATATATGGTTGTGTGAAGATTAGGGTCATGGTTGCACAATGTTTAAAAGAGTCTGTCCATACCGGGTCCACATGGTAGCCTCACGCATCTTGAAGATTCAGCTCCTTCCTTTCGCACTTGAAATCATGCCAAAATTACATGTGGCGGCTTCCGCGGGCTCCTCTATTTCCTTTGTATTCTTCCTGAGTCCCTCTATTGGCGTACACTGTTCCTAACCCAAGACACGTGAAGGATTTGCGCTTGTTTGGAAACTGCCGCTCTAGTTTTGGTTTTGAAGTTGCGTGAAGTCTCTATAATATTTTGGAATTTTCAATGGCCAACCTCACCTCCTTAGACTTTGGGACATGTGGTGGGTTGGTGCTCATTTGGGAACTACCTTTTGGGCCACGCCTTGAAATGGCGTCAAAGAACACGTGGCTCCTTTAGCTAGCTCTTCCTTTCTTTGTATTTTGGCTAAGTCCCTTTTGCTTGGTGGGGCCGTATATCTAACCCTAGACACGTGGAGGCTCAACACGCATTTGGGAACCCACCCAAAATTTTACTCTTAAAATAACGCCAAGCTAACATGTGGTTCCTTCCATTGGCCTTTTTACTTAGCCGATTCGAGCTCGCTCCTTTCCAGGGGCTCGGGACACGTGAAGGCCCGCACTCATCTAAGTTTTCATTTTGGGTTGCGCTTTGAATTTGCAGACGATGAGACATGTCGAAATATCTATTGGCTCTCTATACTTAGTCATTTTGGGCTCAATCTGCTCCCTTTTTGACTATGTTAGACCCTTGACATGTGGATATTTGGTACTCATTTGAGTCTCCGCACTTTAGACCTAGCCTTGGAGTTGCGCCGATGAGACACGTGGAGGCTTCTGCCAACACCCTTATACTTAGTCATTTTAAATAGCTGGCTCTATCCCCTTTTCGACCTAGGACACATGGAAGGCTCACACTTATTTGGGAACATGCTCCTAATTTTACCTTTGACGTTGCCGAGGAGACACATGGCTTCTTCCACCGGTTCGCCGCATTTTGACTTTTCACCCACCAAATTTGTCCCCTTTTTTGATCTAGGACACATGGAATCCTGGCGCCTATTTGGGGTCTCCATTTTGGATTCAATCCTTGGAGGTGCACCATTTGGACATGTGACACCCTCCATAGATTTGTGACTTTTCAACGACCATGAGACTTCCACGTGCTTGCGGGTCCGCACTTGAAAATTACGTTGTTTGAGAAAAGGTATAAAGTTTTAAAGTCTCCCGTAGACCCACCGGCCCACATTTAGACATTATAAAAATTCCTCCTCACCTCACAGACCCACTTTTGGCAAAAGTCATCCTCGGGCCCGCCGGTCCGCATTTTCCCATTTTTGGGCAAGAAGACATCTCCGGGCCCGCCGACCCGCTTTTTCCACTTACAAAAGTAATCCTTCTCGGGCTTGGGCCTGCAATTATACTTGTGTCTTTTTGCGAAAAGGGAAAAATGTCAAAATGTCTCCCTCCGCCCATGCCTGGTCCAATCAAATTTCCATTGGCAAAATTCTTCCCTGGTCCCATCGGCCCACAACTTGAAAAATACAAAGAGTTAGAAGGACTTCTTTATATCTCTAGAAATGGGAAGAAATTTCCTATCTGATGGATATGCTTTCAGGGAGCCTTAAGTGCTTGAAATATGTAAAAAATCATATTGAATCATAGAAGGGGAAAATGGTGTCAGTTGACCCAAAATAATTGTGATCTTATTTTGGTCAACAGACGCCACTTGGTTTCTTTGAATCACCACCGCCAAATGTGCTCTCTTCTCCGAATTACATTGTTTATGACCATGTTACAAATTTTTTATAGTGTTTTACATATTCATGTTCCAAATGTGACACCATAGATTCAATTTTTGAGACTTTTACTTCAATTATTGCTTCTATGGCTTCTTTTGTGACATTTTCTCTTGTTGTCCTTTGTAAGGTTTCTAACTCTTCGACTACCTCGAGATAAATTATTTATCTTCAAATTCTTCATACATTGTCTAAATGGATTCTTCCTGTTGTAGAAAGTTCATCAGTTAAGCAAAGGACATATATTTTTGTGTGATGGTTAATGTGGTGATGAATTTCTTGAACTGGGAAGGAATAACTTGCAGTTCCACCTTTTCTCTTCCACATGTAGATTATCTTCCACCTTTTCTCTGAGCTCTACAATGTTCTTGGTTCCACCACATGATGCAATAATTCCTCTACTTTATTTCCTTCTTTCATACTCATTGTATGAATATTTTACTAGAGATGGAGGATCTTTGTCAAATTATTTGCCTCCTAGATGGTGGATAGAGTATCCCAGGACACCTTTGATGTTGTAACACCCACAAAATTAAGCCCACATGAAACACAAGAACAACCTCGGACAAGCTAGAAAAATTATGGAATAATGTTTTTTTGAAAAACGTGACCACAAATAAGCTTCAAAATACAGTTGTCCCATTAATGTTTTTAAGTTAGTTATATTTAATAATAAAGTTTTCCACATTATAACAAAATATTAAAACCCACATTATACTTTAATGAACTTAATTAGACCAATCATGGTTAATTTCTCCCTAAGTGTATATTTAATAAACAATTTAATTCCACTATAGTTAAATATCCCACATTTAAATATCAAGGGTAAAAGGGGCCAATATAAGAAAAATATTAAAGTTATTTAATTCCACAAGGGTTAGAATAATACACATACTCCTACCCCATAAAGTGACCCCTTAAAAAGTCAACCCATGTATTTTAGAATTTAAACATTTAAATTTAAAATCAAATTCCACTCACCCACTCCCCACCTAATTTTTGTAGGGATGAATCTCATCCCTTGGATGAATTCATTTAGGACCCTTAGATGAGGAAAGGGCAAGTAACCCTAAAGTATGCTTAAGAAAACTACTTACTCCCTTTCTTTTGGCTTATTATTTCTCTTTTGATTTTTAGGTTGTTGGAGGAGGATGGGGAAGCCATTAGAGGTCATGCCAAGCTTTTGGAGAGGTATACATGCCCCATTTGTTTTCTTATTTTATTAACACCCTCTACTAGGGTTTTAAATGTATTTATTTATTTCATTTGAATATTATTTTCTCAATTAGGAAAATGGGTTTGTCCCATTTTGTGATTTAGGTAAGTTTAATATATGTTTTCATTGTGGGTAGAGGATATATATACATATATATGTATATACATTTATATACATATATATGTGTTTATTTTTATAAATTTTAATGGATGAAAAACCTAAATTTTTAAATAGGGTATTATTGTAGAAATACCATTAATTATAAATAAATACATACATACATACATACATACATACATACATACATACATACATACATACATACATACATACATACATACATACATACATACATTACATACATACACAAACATACATACATATATATATATATATATATATAGTATATAAGTATGTATGTATGTATGTATGTATGTATGTATGTATGTATATACATATAGTAAAGAAACTAGTTTGGTTTACACAGTCCGCATGGGTTCCTACTTACTGCAGTTTAAATTTTTGTACAAATGCTGCACTAGTATTAGGGGATTAATGGTATTGGGGTTGGGGATTTAAAGGAATATGTTTAATAGACTATGGGGGTGGGGTATCCGACCCCCCACCCTCGCCCCCGCCCCCCGCCCCACCATTTCTATTAACCCTTCCACCATAGGCCATGGCTTAAGTCCTTCCACGACTTACTTTTTTAAAATGTTTTTACTTTTATAAAAATCTGTTATGGAATACATACATACATACATACATACATACATACATACATACATACATACATACATACATACATACATACATACATACATACATACATACATACATACATACATACATACATACATACATACATACATACATACATACATACATACATACATATATATATATATATATATATTTATATATATTATATATATATATATATATAATTTCTTAGGCTATAGTTTATAATAGCATATTTTTATTAATATAATAATATAAAAAATATATTAACCCTACTATCAAAAGTAAAAATGGAATATAGTTAGCACTATTGAGAAGTAAATACTTGCACTTGCTTTCTCCTTTAACAATTTGATAAATATTGTATAGGAGATAAAATAGATTTCATTTTATTTCCCTTAATAATTTGTAATGGATTTACAATAAATGTTTAAATGAGGATAACATACTAGAGTTAGAACTTAGATTACTTCATTTACCAAATAAAGCCAATTATAATGTAAGCTCTTTTCTATCAATAATACAAGAAAATGCACAAATAGACTGAATTTTTCAATACATTCTTTCTAAGTAATACAATCAAAATTACTATTCCTTGACTTCTTACAACATAAGAAATTTCCTATATTTTTATAACCATTCTCAAAACCGAATTTTACAAGATTTCCAATAAGTTTTAAAATGAGAGCTACTATCTTTCCAATGAGATCAACACACTTACATGAGGTTACAAGCCAAGTGAAAAAGAGGAATAATTTGTTTTTCCTTCAACTTCATTTCCATCTTACAACAAAACTAACTTTATAAAAACAAATCTTTCTTTCCCCTTTTCAACAACAATAAAACTTTAATAACCAACAATCAATACAAATTTTCTTCACAAATATTAATAAAATGTCCTCACTTAAAGTGGGAAAATTTACATTATAAGTCTTCCACCCTAAGCGGGAAAGACAAGTAGGTTTTCTCCCTAGGAAAGATTTCTTGAGGACACAAACAATGCTCCATGTTTCACATCACCAACAAGAGAGCTCCACCATGTTTCCTTTGAGCACAAGAAAAAAAAGGGGGAGAGGCAACACTCTCCACCAAACCAAGAATTCCAATGAGGAGAAGACACCATCCTCCTCATTTGCCCTGAAGCACCAACCACATTGCAATGAAAAAAAAATATTCAACTCATGGAAACAAAACAAGATTCGAAATCACAATAAAAGATTTTACAACCACACAAAAACACAAAAATACCACTAAAATCACTACAAGGAAAGCAACAAAATATACAAGGCTTCAACATACAAAAGCCCAAAGAGCAAGATCTATGAGGAGGTCAGTTATGCCTCTAATTAGAATTGGGTACCCACCTTAGAACCCTCCAATAAACATCTCAAAACCCCTACACACTCTTATGCCTCCTCAATAAACTCTTATGCATCCCGCATTCTCTTATGCCTCCCTACAATCTCTTATGGCTCCCTCATAAAATAGACCAAGTAAGAAATGAAAGCAATTTCTTATACCTCAAAAACATGTAATGAAATCTTATACCTCCCCAAATGTAATATTCTCATGGCCCCTCCTACACCACACTTATGCAATCTACCCAAGCACCCACCAAGTATACCAAAACACTCAAAAACATGCACATATACATAATATAAAAGAAAAAAATTTACAAGAGTGTAGCTCCTACCTTTCCATGGTAGATCTTGATCCAATAATCCACACCAAGATTCTTCAAGCCCAACCAACCACCAAGAAGCTCCAAAAATCCACAAGAACTCCAAAATCCTCTAACTTCCCAAAAATGCAAGAGACCAAAGAAATGAAGTAACCCCCAAACAAGAAAAAGAAATTGAATAAATAGAAAAGGGAGAGAGGAGGGTGAGGTGGCTCCATGTAGGATGCCACATCACTCATCCTCAACTCCACCTCACAAGTCAAACCTCAACCCCAATGAACCATAAATTGGTGGGTGAGAGGAATGAAAATTTACTTACACACACAATCCAAGCCCACACCCCCTAAGGACAAAATTTAATTACATAAAAGAAAGTGCAATAAAATTTTACCTTTTTATCTTCCCAAAACACATAATGGCATCTATTTTTGATCCCTCAACCCATAGGTAGGGTTGGTATAGAAATTTAAGAGGTGTTAAAGTTTGACTTGTCCTAAAGCAAAATTGATCACATGGCAAAATTCAAAATTTCTATGAAGGGGTGGGGTGTACAACACTCAAGATCAAAGCACTCAACTTACAACACATAACCCAAGAGCCATCTAATCTAATAAATGAAATCCTTTTGACCCATCCACAATTAATTTAGTAAAAAGATTAATTTACTAATCTAGACACAAATCAAGTAATTAGTAAAAGGAGAATACATCACTATAAAATCACATATTAAAATCAAATAAAGGAAACTAATAAAAGAGATAACACAAAACCCCTTGGTCACAATTAGAGGTGATCCCCCATGGGGACCCCCTAGCAACAATACAAACACACACACACACATAACAAAATACATTTTGCCATGGTGACCCTTGTTGAATTCATTTAGCATTCCAATGTGGTTGGTCTCTAATACCCCCGTTGTTTGTTGTGACATGTTTACCTGCAAAAACATAACACCTTCTTCCATCTCATGGCCGCATCAAAATGTCTAAAATAAAATATACAATATAAATCCACAATCATCTATATATGAATCAAATGATCATCTAGGAAAGTAATGATATCATTTACAATTTCTAACAACATCTCGATTCTACATTTCATCAATATCCATATGATCACAAGATTAGTTCAATTGGTAAGGTCTACTCAAAATGACAAAAGTATCGTGAGTCGAAATACACACACACACACACACACACACACACACACACACACATATGTCAACAACATATCATCATCAATATAATTTGTCTCTAATAATCCACATACATCATACTAAGAATCAAAGTCAACAACAATCTAATGTCTCTAACATCTAACACCATGCTAATTCAAAAAGCTACAATAATATCCATAAGTATAGTCGATAAGTATCGTAAATCAATAATAAAAAGTGTCAAAGAGAAGTGGGCACTACATCCCCCTCCCCTTAGACTCAAATTCCTCCTGGAAGTCACTGAATAGGTGTGGAAACTAGACTCATAGCAATGTAGCATCCTCCCATATAGCCGCAGTCTCATCATATATGTCCCATTATACTCGAACCTAGTTAATCTCTCTGCCTCGAAGGCGCAGAGTCATGTGCTCTAAAATACAAATGGGCTCCATCATCACCTACCCCATATCCTGCACCTGTAATGAGGTCCAATATAACACATGAGAAGGATATGCAATATATCTCCTAAGTACAAAAACATGAAACACATTGTGGACGCGAGACAAGCTAGGTGGCAACGCTAAATGATAAGCCAAAGGGCTAATACACTCCAAGATCTCAAAGGGACCCACAAATCTAGGAGAAAAATTATAACCTTTCCATAATGGATAGGGATCTTATGTTGTCTGACATAAAGAAACACCTTCGTGCCCACCTCATAACTACAATATGTCCTATGTTGATCTCGCATACTTCTTCTCGCATGTCCTGCGCCTCCTACAATCTTTTCTGATCATAACAACCTGTTGCTTCATGATCATAACAAGCTAGCCCAAGATAAACCTTTTCCTCTATCTTTCCTAACTAAGATGTGTATTGCACTCTCTTCCATACACCCCCGAAAAGGAGCCATGCCTATCGAACTCTAGAATCTATTATTGATCGGGTAAGGTCTGTGTTAGTTTTGGTTGGTTGAGAGGTTTTCGATCAAAAGGAATGAAATGACATAGAGACCTATATCGGTCAGGTGACCGATGTCATTATAAATTCAAATCAATGGCGGTTAGGTAACAAGCATCGATAGGGGAAATTGATAAAAATTTAATAAAAATGGTTTTGGGCTTCTCTGTGATTGCATAGAGAGTGAGAAGGGTGTGGTTAGGTTTATAATATTATTGAGAAGACTTAGGGATACTGAGGGGGAAGTCACGGAAGGAAAAAAGGCTATAGGTGGTTGGGTTGGTAGATTGGTGAGGAAGTGGAGATAAAGGAATATAGGAAAAAATAAAGTATAATGAAAGGGGTAAGGAATCTATACAAACACAATATGATCAAAATCATGAAGACTTACTTGCCTTTACAGATCTGGTAGGTGAATGTTGATGGTAGTTGATCTGTGAAGATAGTCTAGAGTTAGTGTCATGGAAGTACTACTGTAGTGTTCCGGTAAGTATTTCAATACTCTGGAAGGAGAACCAGATGCTTGTTTGGGCCAGTGCTTGAGTATTTTGTGTCATCTTGATGCTTTGAAGAGGCTTTGGATTCATGCTTGAATTCAATAGTTCTCTCAAAACTAAAAATAACCAACCTGGGTAAAAATTTACAAAATTCTATATAAATTAGCTGATGGTGGTTAGGTGACCGGTGCCAATCAAGGGATAACCAATGTTCGTTAAGCGAGTAAATCTAGGTTTACCAAAAATAGGAAGCTTTTCCCATATTTTGTGTGTTTTTGAATTTGATTCCACTTAGGGAAGTGGAGTTCTCGTAAGAAAAGGTAGGAATGTCATAGAATAAGTCCAATTAGGTTTTAGAAGAATTATTAGTTAGTTAGAGAAACGGTGACTCAACACTAAGAGTTAAATGCCCCTAGAAGGAATCTAGGGTGAGGTGTCATGATGAGGTGTAGGTGTGAGAATGAACATTAATTCAATTTTAAGTAATTAAATTAATATGAATGCAAGGTAAGGGGTCATGGTTAGGTGAATAAGTTACGTTAATTATTTAAAGGGGACTAAGGGGAGTGTGATCAAATTTTGTGTCTATAGAATGTCTATGAGGCATAGTCCTCGAGAATTATGGGGAAAGCAACAAATTTCCCAAATAACTATGAGAAATCCTTTTCCAGTGGAGGCATTGGCCCAAAGAAATGATTTGAGAAGTTTCTTGAGTTTCTAAATAGAAGCTTTGGAATTCACCCAACATGAAGAATGGTAAACGTGGGTGGTTGTGAGGACTTTAAATCAAATCCGAAATTTTCCTGCTAGGGACAATGGTCTTGTGATTACGTACTCCAACATTTTTGCCACCCGTTGAATCACATATTACCAAAGCTCTGCTGGCAATGCCTGAAAGTAAAAGGGAATACCAAGGAATTTGAACATCTCACCGTGGGAAATAATCTTCCACTCAAAGGAATCTAGCCAAGCAGTAGTGGAGGAAAAGATTTCATGTAACATTGTGTTTTGTGCCATTAATTGTAAGAACCGAGAGGCTAGTAATTAAATATCGAGGAAATGTATGGAATTATGGATATTGGTCTCATCCTCAATGAGAGTAAGGAAAGAGTCATATGTGAAGTGACCATTAAGCAATTGAGAATGATTCATAGAAGGTACCATGATTCCCCTCACAAGCCTTTTGGATTTGGCCTATGCCAAAAAATACCCAAAGCCTTTAGCAATGAGCACATAAAGCACACCACCACGAATGGGATCCTTGCGAATGGAATGGTGCAAATTGAATGACTCGAGTTGTGCCCATTAATGGTGATATGAGTAGAAGCATTAAAAAATCATCTAAATGGATTGAATAAAATTAGGACAAAGGCAAGGGCTTGAAGCATGGAAAGAATAAACGTCCATTCAATCCAATCACAAGCCTTTTCAAATTCAATTTTAATGAAAACAACAGATTGATTAGAACTAAGTCCCCATTCCCTACCTCCCCAAATAGAAATTATGATGTCCAGTATATAACGCCCTTGAATGAACCAAGTTTGTTTTGGTTGGATAATAATAAGAAGGATATGGCACAACCGAATAGCCGTGTCCTTGAAATGATCATGTATAATACATTCAACAAGGTAATCATTCATTAGTTATTGATTTGCTCAATATCACTAGGTTAAGGGATAAATTTATGTTCCCTTTGTTGATACGCAAACCAAGTGATCGGGCTCTAAAACCTTCAAGATAGACTTGAAGAAGGTCCGGACCGACAATGTACCATAACGACTTGTAAAAGCTCGGCAAGGGAATCCATCGTAAACAAATGGGGCCTTATCATTGGCCATTTTCATTACCACTTCATGCAGAGCATTGATGGTAAGAATGTGATCAAATGCTACCTTTTGTGTAGATGAGAGCTTACACGGCATAGCATCCAAACATTGGTCAAGAGTTGTTTGTCTCTCGTCAGAGGGTGGTTGACCAAATGCTTGGAGCATGAGCTGGGGAACAAGGAGATAAAAGATGATCCAACCACCGAATAAATAAATATATTAATAATTTGAGGTCCTCCACCTCGATAGGCGCATTGACATTACCGACTATGTTTTGCATGGTGGCTAACACAAAAAATGTAGGAATATTGAAAACAATTGTCTAATAAACCCGATAGCATAATTCACATGCCTAGTAGAGGAGACAACATTATGAAGTGTCATACACATCGGTAGTCCATAATCGAACTCTCAGATAGGCCACCAAGGAACCGTGATGACCCATACCTAAGGGAGAAAGAATCGGAGAATAAACCTATTAAAAGGGTTGAATTTCATATGGCATTATCTTCTCTCCTTACTTTACTTTATTGTATCTCGATGTTACTTTGTCTCATAGAGTTCAAAACTTTCTCTATAATATATTACATATATTAGAGAATATTGGAAAATGGATGTCTTTAAGGGCAAAAATAGAAAATGTATCTAATTTTTCCTCGACATACGCCCTAATCCCAACTCTCCACTACCTCCATCTACGATAAACAATAGTCAATGACATAGCCGAAGCCACAAATTCTTATGGTTACCTAGATTTTACTATGAAAAATTATGGATGGTTGTCCATAAGGGGCATAGTAAACGTGCTCTTTCTCTGCTACTATATTTTGATTTAAATAATATTGGCATCTACATTCAAAAAATAAACAATCATACCTTATAACCCTACATTAAATAATGCATGTGATTGTGTGTTATATTAAGTGTAATAGATATGAATTCAATTTTGAAAGATGAGCTTTCCCATTGTAAACACTTGATCTTTCAACCAACACCCAAACCACTAAAAATTAATTGAAGTTCATGTCAAGTGATTTGACCACCTATAAACCTAACAAAATTCTCATCATGGATAGGATTAAAAGGAAAGGAAAACCCATCCGAACTACTCGATTTCATTCATGCTTCATCATATATCCTAATAGCAAGAGCAGGAAATTCTATTCAATGTGTGTCTAAAACGAATACAACAAGCCAATATATAGGTCATGGGAGGAGAGAGGAGAGAGACAGGACAGGTTAGATAACCTGTCACAAAATGAAAAACTAAATATGTATTAACCCTAACAATGCGCTAAGATCCCCCTTAATACATTTCTCTTACAAGTGTAACCCCCAAAAAAATCAAACTTCACTTTGCGAGAGGCTTGGTGAGAATATCTGCAACCTAAAAATCAATACGGAAGTACTAGAGCTGAATTTGGTGGTTCAAGACCTATTCATGAATGTAGAGACATTCAACCTTGATATGCTTTGTTCATTCATAAAAGTAGGATTCTTCACAAGCTTCAACACACCTTGATTGTCATGCAGTGAATGATGGGAGATTTCTCTTCAGGAATCCCTATATCTGCAAGAATGTGGCGTAACCAAATCACTTCGCACACAGCTCCTCATGTGGCACGATATTCAGCCTCAGTGGATGAGAGAACAACAACAGTTTGCTTCTTGCTAATCCATGAGATAGGCCCAGATCTGAGATGAAAAATATACCCTGAAGTGGATTTCCTATCATCAACAGATCCTGCATAGTCCGAGTCTTTATATCCTTGTAAGAAGAACTAAGTGTTCTTATGATACTCCAAACCAAATTCAATTATACCTCGGACATATCTCAACACATGCTTTGTTGCTATCCAATGACATTTCTTCGGCTCCTGCATAAATCTGGTGAGATAGCTCACTACAAAGCAAAGATCTGGTCTTGTATAAGTCAAGTAAATGAGACTCCCCAGAAGCTCCTGTAGTGAGTACCATCTACCTGCGGTGAATACTGGAATCTAGATAATTGCAAACCTTTTTCCATAGGGGTGGACATAGGTTTACAATCTAACATACCATACTTCTTCAGGAGTGTCTTGGTATATTTCATTTGGGAGACAAAGATATGATTCTTCTTCTGCCATATCTCTAAGCCAAGATAGTAGTGAAGTAGCCCCAAATCAATCATGTCAAAGGATTTCTTCAGATCATTCTTTACATAATCCACAAGATTGTAAGAACTTCCTGCGATCACAAGATCATCTACGTAAAAAACCAGAATGAAAATCTATTTTCCTACCTTCTTGATAAACAAATTTTTATTTGAGGGGCTACAACCAATCCATGCTGCAATAGGTGATCATCAATTTTTATATACCATGCCCTAGGTGCTTTTTTGAGTCCATAAAGTGAATTTATCGACAACATACCTTGTGTGGTTGATGCTCATCTATAAACCCTTCAGTTGTGTCATGTATACTTCTTCTTTGAGATCTTCATTTAGAAAAGAACACTTGACATCCATCTCGCTGAATTTTTCATCCATTTTGTGCTGGTGCATAGACAACTTTGATGGTTTTGATCTTCACAGTGGGTGTAAAGGTCTCGTCATAGTCAATTCCTTCTTGCTGAGCATAACCCTTTATAACAAGTCATGCTTTGTGTTTGTCGATTGAACAATTTGCCTTATATTTTGTTTTGAAAATCCATTTGCAACTCAATGGATTTCTTACCTGGTGGTAGATCGAGAAGTTCCCACGTATGATTCTGAATTAGGGAATCATATTCAACATCTATAGCCTATTTCCACTGTGGTTGGTCTAATGCCTCATGAATAGTTTCAGGTTCGGTGCTATCGACAAATGAACTCATGAGTGCAAAATTTACCTCATGTCTGGCTTGAGTTTGTGTTCTGACTCCCGTAGAAGTACTGGAAGTGAGTTTAGGTGTGCATCCCTAATAGTATTCTTGACCCATTTCAGACGTTGGTGCTGCTGATGTTGATGTGAAGATGCGTTGTCCACTATGCCTAGATCAACGAACAAGTTTCCACTCGGCTCTTCTTCTCTATAAGAAAAATCATCTTGCACATCATCTAGATGTGTGAGCAATCTATATGACGAGATCGTGCACAGGATCTCCATTGTGTGGCAAGGAGTCAAAAGATGACTCATCACACACCACATCTTGACTCTCGTACATCTTCTTCGCCTCAGATCCATGAGACGGTATGCCTTTGAGGTTGTACTATACCCCCAAGAAAAGACATGGCAGTTTCTTTGGGTCGATCTTCTTCCTTTTCTCATCCGGAACATGCATATATGCAGAGTACAATCAAAAACTCTCAAATGATGAAAAGAAGGTTTACAACCAGTCCATACCTCTTCAAGTGTCCTATTCTACAAGATCTTCGTGGGTGCCTGGTTGAGTAAATACACCGCTATCTCTGGATCGCTACGCCCAAAAATGATCCTCCAACTTGGTGGTGGAGAGCATACAACGAGCCATCTCCATGACAAATCCTTTTGTGTCTCATGGAAATCCCATTCTGTTAGGGAGTGTAGGGTGCGGTTAGATGTTCACGAATGCCATGTGTCTTGGTATGCTAAGAACTTCTTTGATAGAAATTCCCCCTCAATTTGAGTGGAGGAGAAGGAGAGGCTTCCCAAACTGCCCGGTGGCTTGTTGAAAAAGGTTTGAAAATGGACAAAGGCCTCACTCTTCTTCCAGAAAATATACCCACATTTTCTGTGAGTAATCATCAATGATGAGCCGAAGTACTCAAAACCTTGGAAGTTAGGCTGGTAGGGGTCTCGCATGCAGATTGGTGTGTACAACCCGAAGATGCTCCATAGAATGATAAGAGCTCTATTTGAACAAACCTCTCGTGTTATTTTTCCGCAAGACATCCTTAGAAAATAGGTAAGGAATGGAAGAGTGGAGGAAGCCCTCAGACCATTTCCTTAGCACTAAATTGATGTAGAGCCCCAATGCAAAGATGACCATATCGAAAGTTCCATAGTGCGGTGGACTCATTGTTGAAGCAGAGAGAGTAATGTTAGATGAAGTGGCCACATCCAAAGGAAAATAGATGGCCCTTCATAAATTCTCAAGCAATAACTGAGTCTCCCTGGGAAATGATGCAAGACTTGACCCCTTTCTCAACAAAGAATTCAACCTGCATTCGATGGTTAAGAAGTTGAATCACAAACAAGAGATTTGAGGTCAAACCTAGAACATATAGCACCTTCGTGAGTGTAAATCTTCATGCTCTAAGAGGAATGATGACATCACCAATCCCCACTACAATATACTCCTGATTATCTGCGATGGTGATCCGATCTCCAGTGGGCCTGGTCACTTAGGGTATGGAACAACTTCTTATTGCACCATGTGTTTGCTGGAACCCGAATCAATCAACCGGACACTTTCGATGGCTGCAAAGTCTCGTGAGACTAAGAAAATATCTGGATGAGTTGTGTCTAGAACCTCTTCATCGGAGGTGGCATCCTGCTGAGCAGCAATGTGACCCTTCTGCCTCCTATTACGAGCATGCCATCGGGATTTCTTGGAATATCCTTGGCAAGAAGTGCTCTCTTCTCCAGATTTTCCATACTTACGACCGTTATAATAACAGTTCGCATTCGTGTCCGTATCTTTGGAGCAAATGTGGCACCATCAATCCACCTTTTTCTTTGCTACTTTTGGGGTGGCCACTAAGAAAGTTCTTCTTGAGGATGCTACTTTTGATTCTAGGGGCTGACTACCCTTTCTGAGGCTAATGCTTTTCCCTCGTGATGAGAGCCTTGCCTTCGAAGGCTTCTTGAACATTCTACATGGCTTCTTCCTGCTGGAGATAATTCAAAAGTGAAGAAACAACAAAACTGTTATGGCGAAATGCATTCATGGCTACTCTTGCTCCAGCGATTTTGAGTTTTCCCTCCTTTTATCTTAGTGCTTATAAGAATTCTTCTCTACAACTCAGATAAAAATAAAGGTTCAACCTAGTTCATAACCGGATGAGATTAAATTGATCTAGCGATCCTCCTTGGCATCTTGGCACTTTCATCTCTTCTAGTCGCTACATCTTCTCACGCTTCTGCCTCCTTTGGACACATCCCCCGCTCTGATACCAATGTTAGATCTAGTAGACAGAGAATAGAAATATACAAACTCCTTCACATCTTGACTGACAAGGATAAATAGAAAATAATCACATAATCTTCATTACATTTATCACCCAAGAAGGGGCAAAGATAAATAGGAGAGAGAAATAGTTACGGTGGTTCAAACAACTCCAACCAAATACAATGGAAACTGAATACAATGTAAAATAAATGCTAACATTTTCTTGGGGTATAGTACTACCTCAAAGGAATATCATCTCATGGATCCTGAGACAAAGAAGATCTATGAGAGTCGAGATGTGGTGTGTGATGAGTCATCCTTTGACTCCCTGCCACACAATGGAGATCCAATACCGACCTCGTCACATAGATTTCTCACACATCCAGATGATGGGAAAGATGATTCTTCTCAGAGAGAAGAAGAGATGAGTGGAGACTTGTTCGTTGATCTAGGCACACTGGACAACACATCTTCACATCAGCAACAGCAACACCAACATCTGAAATGGGTCCAAAATACTATTAGGGATGCACACCTGAACTCACTTCTAGGCACTTCTATGGGAGTCAGAACACAAAGTCAAGCCAGACATGAGGTAAATTTTACACTCATGAGTTTAGTTGTTGATAGCACCAAACCTGACACTGTTCATGAGGCATTAGACCAACCATAATGGAAACAGGTTATGGATGCTGAATATGATTCCCTACTTCAGAATCGGACATGGGAACTTGTCGATCTGCCTCCAGGTAAGAAATCCATTGGCTGCAAATGGATTTTCAAAACAAAATATAAGGCAGATGGTTCAATCGACAAACACAAAGCATGACTTGTTGCAAAGGGTTATGCTCAACAAGAAGGAATTGACTATGATGAGACCTTTGCACCCACTACAAAGATCAAAACCATCGAGTTTTCTCGTGCACCGAAACAAAAATGGATGGAAACTTCAGCAGATGGATGTCAAGAGTGCTTTTCTGAATGATGATCTCAAAGAAGAAGTATACATGGCCCAACTTGAAGGGTTTGTAGATGAGCATCAACCACACAAGGTATGTTGTCTGATAAAGTCACTTTATGGACTCAAAAATCACCAAGGGAATGGTATATAAAAATTGATGATCACCTATTATAGCATGGATTAACTTGAGCCCCTCAAATACAAATTTGTATATCAAGAAGGTAGGAACAAAGATTGTTATTCTAGTTTTGTACATCGAAGATCTTGTGATCACAAGAAGTTCGACAATCTTGTGGATGATGTAAAGAATGATCTCGAAAAAATCCTTTGACATGAATGGTTTGGGGCTACTTCAATAATGTCTTGGCTTAGAGATATGGCGTAAGAAGAATCATATCTTCATCTCCCGGATGAAATATGCCAAGAATCTCCCGGTAAAGTATGGAATGTCGATTGTAAACCAATGTCCACACCTATGGAAAAAGGTTTGCAATTATCTAGATTCCAGATTCACCACGCAGTAGATGGCACTCACTACAGGACGCTTATGGGGAGTCTCATTTACTTGACTTATACCAAAGCCGATCTTTTCTTTGCAGTGAGCTATCTCGCCAAATTTATGCAAGAGCCGAAGAAATGTCATTGGATAGCAGTAAAGCATGTGTTGAGATATGTCTGAGGTACAGTTGTCTTTGGTCTCGAGTATCAAAAGAACACTTAGTTCTTCTTACAGGATATATAGACTTCCTGGACTTTATGCAGATCCGCTGATGACACTTCCACTTTAGGGTATGTTTTTCATCTCGGATCTGGGCCTATCTCGAGGATTAGCAAGAAGCAAACTGTTGTTTCTCTCTCATCCATCCGAGGCTGAATATCGCTTAAAGCACGACGAGTTGTGTGCGAAGTGATTTGGTTACATTTCATTCTTGCAGATATAGGGATTCCTGAAGAGAAACCACCCATCATTCACTGCGAAAATCAAGGTGTGTTGAAACTTGTGAAGAATCCTATTTTTCATGGACGAAAAAAAGAATATTGAGGTTGAATTTCACTACATTCGTGAACAAGTCTTGAACCACCAAATTCCGCTCCAAAGACTACCCTACCGATTTTCGTGTTGAGATATTCTCACCAAGCCTCTCGCAAGGTGAAGTTTGATTTGTTTAGGGGTACATATGTAGGAACAATGTATTAAGGGGGAATGTTAGCTTAATACATTCCACGCGTATATGGTTACACATGGTTACTTCTTAACTACCTTGTGTAACTGTTTCATTGCTCTTTATATTCTTCCTCCACTTTGTTTTTTTTCATGCAATGAATAAATAATTCCAGATCTTTTCCATCACCATTAGGTTTGATCAATTTGTCATCATAGCATATTGTGACCTTTAGGACACTAATAAAATAATTACTCTTGAAGAAGTCATTAGATAAGCCTTCATTATGATTTCCCAAATTTTAAAATTTAGTTGTGTATTCACGAAATACTTTTATATGTCAAAGTTTGGTGAGGATTCTCATAAAATGATCAATTCAATGAGACAACAATAATGCTATAAGTATGTCAAGGGAAAAAGTGTTTCTCGATGGTAGGAAAAAACAACCCATATGAATAATAGTCAGTATACAATGTATTTGTGAAAAATAATTATATGTTAATATGTTCACCAAAGCGAGAAACATTCAATGGTGCCAACACCCATAAATATGAATACACAAACATATATTCTCGGTAGTTCAATTAAAATACTACTTTATGACACTTAATTTGTTCATACTTCTATATTTCCCCACATCTATAACTACATAGATAACCACTCTTTAGTTTGTATCACTATTTTGCACTAAATTAAAATTGACTTCAAACTATAGTGCAGTTCTAGTGAAATCATCTAGTCGCGGTTTATTCCAAGTGCAAGCTTTACGGTTACACAATTGGGTATTAAATGGTAAGGTCATTAGTGGGTGTCTTTGATATTGTGGGATCACATTCAAACTTATCCTATTTGTATGTTGGCCCGCTATTCAGGGAGCTAACTATAGAGGATAGACTATACCCGTAGCTCACTATCTTGTCTCTATGGTTGGTCGTGAGTAACTTCTTTAAGGAGCTAAATGCTTAGCAGTGCACCAAATATAACACACAATCAATGTATTCCTAGTGAACCATGTTTCAAAAATATTAGTAGGTCTTTTGATATACTTGAATGTACTTCGACTCATAAGTGTATACACTCATTGTCTAATGGCTTGTGTAATGGCACAATACCCCACATTCAACGGAATTAATTTAACGCATAACCACTTGACCCAAAATAACATTAGTCTATCAATTTTAAAAATATTGTACAATATACTTTTTACCCTAAGAAAATGATAAAATCAAGTAGTAAATGGTTGGAAGGATTAGTGTTATTGTTTTCGCCACCACTTTCTAATTACTACGTCCAACTAAGGGCAAGATGAGAGCATACAATAAGCAATTGCTTTGAGAATGTTGCAGTTTAACAGGTCATAAAAAGAACTTGAATACCATATATGTGACTATCATGTTTGAAACAAGTTAGACCAATAACAAAATATAGAGAATACTATATTGTGAAATAAACAACCATAATTTTATTAGGGGCAACCTCTTTTAAGAATGCTTTATGGATATTTTATATTAACCTATTCATCACATTTATATTAGTTGTATGAGCTATTGCTTCTTGTTGTATATATATATATGAGATTATTCTCAATAGCTCAACAGACGACTTACAAACATATGCCTCCATAACATTTATTACAACAAAATTAAGAGATATCAGTAGAGCGACGATGAAAGGCGAGGTTTGATAACGGTCACCAATGGAATTGCCTTCGGCATTGTTAGTCCCAAGCCCTCGGTCATGTCAATTACAGCACCTTCTGGAACAGACCACTCAAAGCTATGCAATAGCCTTCCCAGTGTATAAGTAACAACACTCAATGCCAGACTCATGCCCGGACACATTCTTCTCCCTGAACCAAACGGAATCAATTCAAAGTCCCGTCCTTTTACGTCAATCTCTTTTCCGCTCTTCAAAAACCGTTCAGGATCGAACACGGTGGGCCGATCCCACACTGCCGGGTCTCTGTGAATTGCCCAAGCATTCACAATCAGTCGCGTACCTGCGGAGACATGGTACCCACCAACAGTGCAATCCTCAATGGCTTCGTGAGGAACTAAGAGAGGTGCCGCTGGATATAGCCTCAACGTTTCTTTCACAATCGCCTGCAAATATTTCAGCTCGTGCAGATCTGCTTCCTCGATTAGTCGGTCACGTCCAATAATCGTGTCCAGCTCTCTTCCTGTGCTTTCCTCAAAAACTCAGGCTTCTGTAATAGAGCCGCCAATGCCCATTCGATGGTCACCGAGGATGTATCTGTACCTGCGTTCAGCATTATCTGCAGTATAAAGCAAATATGTTTAATTCAAGCGAAAAAACTCCCATCTTTAAAAGTCAAAAACATTCCCAATTATGGGAGAAAGAGAAAGCAAATAACAAGCATACCACGGCGGTGGCTTTCACCACATCGTCGTTACCATCGGACTGAATTTCATGGTTGTCTGTTGCAGATATGAGAACATCGATAAAGTCTTTTGGTTGTACTCCTCTCTTCTCACGGTGATCATTCACCAAATTTTGCACAAAGACATCTCTTTTCTTCTGCAGTTTTTTCATAGCAGCTATGAGACCCTGCAGATCAAGCCACTTGAGAAACGGCAGGTAATCTCCAACCTCAAATGCTCCAACTAAGAACACAGACTGTTTTATCATCTGTTTAAAATGATCCGCTTCTTCGTATTCCTCGGAATAAACAGGTCCTGATAATTTCTTGTTGGCAACCATGCGCAGGATGATACTAAACGTGAGATCAGAGAGCCTCGCTTTCATGTTGACTGGAGTGTCCTCTCGCTGGCAACTGTCAAACAACGAACGAATGAGAGCAGAAACTTCCTCTACGCGGATGTGTTTGAAGGAGTCGATTCTGGTTGCAGAGAGGATCTGGATCGTGCACATTTTCCGAAGGTTTCGCCAGTAGGAACCGTAAGGAGCCAGACTGAAGACTTTATAGTCATATCCGATATGTTTTCCTGCAGACAGACGTGGGCGAGAAGCGAAGGCTTTGTCATTTGTTGTGAAGCATTCTTTCGCCAGATCTGAAGAGGCAATAACCAAAGCTGGTCGGAGACCGAGTTGAAGATGCATGATTGGTCCATAGCTCTCTGAAAGCGAAGATAGAATTCGGTGAACAGGCACTTTCTTGCTAAGAGGCTGAAGATTCCCGATAACAGGCCATGAAGGAGGTTGCGGTGGCTTTAGCTTTCGCTGCAACGTCTTCTGCTTTCTATTTCTACGCTGTATGACAACTAGCAGTAGGGCTGCCACAGTGATAAGAATAACAGTAGCTGTTTCGAACGACATAACTCTTTCCTTCACTAAGAAAGACTTAACCCGTTGTATCCTTCTGTCCCGTAGCGTTCCATATAAATAAGCTTTGGCTCCTTATCAAACGCACTATAGCTAATTATTACCTAAATAAAACACTCAATATGCACGAGGTTAATTTGGGTTAACGTATCATGACCATCTATTGTGAAATGGAGAGTCATAATGCATAGATTAACCGCTGGCCATGATTACTGTAACATAGTGATTCATCAGTAATCCTTTTGACTTTTTTTTGTCTAGATCTTGGGGAGTCTAAAGATACGAAACATTTTTGTTTAAAAAAAGGTAACCAACAACTTCAACTAAAACAAAATTACAAATAAAACAAAGCAGGAGGTAATACGATGTCAGTAAAAAGAAGACGACACTACACTTGCACTCGCAAAGAAGATGATGTCACTAATGAGCTCACGAGGAAGTCAATAGTCGAGTCAAGGAGATAAAAATATTACATGTTTAAGAAGCAAAACAATGGTGTGGATCATGTGAATGTGGGGGTAGACCAAGGATTATGAGGTGTGGATCATGTGTGGGAGAAGACCAAGGAGCATGAGGGGCAGACCATGTGTGGAGTTAAGACAAGGAGATAAAAGAGTGGAGCATGTGCACATGTGGACTAGAAAGCATGAAAATGGAGAGGGGAAGACCAAGGAACCTTAGGGGTAGAACATGTGAGGGTAGACTTGGGAGTGCAAGGGGTATAGTACATATGAGGGAAGACTAGGGAGTGAAAGGGAAGGACCACACATGGGGTGGACCAGGGAGAATAAGGGGTAGAATGCAAAAAGTTTTAAAATGAGGGGGATGAAGTTTGGATTAGATATGTTGGTTGAGTAAATTTGGTGTATGTAGGGTATAGTTGACGGGTTCTAGGAGACCTTATTGAAAAGGATTATAGTTAGCTTTCGATCGCGTGGGGACTAGGACAAAAGGCTTAGAATTAATTGAAAAGTGTATAGTGAGTGGCCTAGTCACCGGGGTCACTTAGAGCCAATAGGATATAGAATTTTTAGAAAAGTTATATAATTAATGGCCCAATTGTAGAAGTGATAAGCAAGTAAGCGTAGAATGTAGGAAAATTATATAGTTAGTGGTCCGGCCACAAGTGTAATCGAGCCAAGTGGAGAGACAAATTATGAATAGATCTAGGGTTAGGGCTTGGTTGTAAGTGCGAATGACATTGGTCAGGTGGTAGGAAGAGGAATTGGGCCCACTTATAGTTGTGATTGACCCATAACACCTAGTTTATTTGGTAATAAAGAAGGGGTCGGTTGCAAATGCTACCAACCCTATAGCTTAGTGTCTTACAGAACCATTAAGACAACATAAAAGACTAGAAGGGAAACAAGATTTCACATATGTGACTAGAGGTTGTGGTGAGGGATTGGGTTATGGAGATTGAGGAGAAGGGTGGAAGTCGGTGAGAAGTAATTCAAATTGGCTATGAAGGGTGGGGAGTAAGTAAAATTGGCTATGATGGGTTTGTGCAAAGGTTTCATATGTAATGGGAATATGGGAAGTGGATGTTGGTGGTTGGTGATGCATCAAATTAAAAGGTGTTAGTGGGAGAACCATAGTAGAGATGGGAAACATGGGTAATGGATATGATTATGTATAGAGGGAGGAGGTGTAAAAGTGGAATGATGGTGTTGGACGAAGCTAGGAAGAAATAAGGCGGATGGAAGAAGGTGGGGGTTGAGGGTCGTGGAGATCCATAATAACAAGTGTGAGAGTGACGTGGAGATGAAGGGTGGTAATTGGATGACATTGCCACTATGGTGCAGGGTGAAGAGGAATATGAAGGAAAATCATGGCTATGATTTTGTGGAGATGTGTGATCACATATTTTCCAAAATAATAATATGGGATTATGATAGGGTTAGGTGATTTAAAAAAATAAGATGACACTACACTTGCACTCACAAAGAAGATGATGTCACTAATGAGCTCACGAGGAAAGCCAATAGTCGAGTCAAGGACATAAACATATTACATGTTTAAGAAGCAAAGCAATGGTGTTTTGCTAAGAAAAGGTACTTCGTGTATTGACTTTGTTGAAGAGGCAACGACCTTTTAAATTAAGAAACAAGGAATGTGCCCATACCAAAAAAATATGTAAGTGATGACCTCACAAGCAAAGAGTTTTAATTATGTGGGAAGCATTTTCTATTGTGGAACTCTTTCTTGGAAAGGAAGTTTTTGTGGCAAGAGTTTTTTCCTTTTCTATTTAAGTGTAGTGTTTGTAATTGTCATTGTTAGTTACACTGTTTCACTGAGTGCACCCAATAGGTGTCCAATGTGATCAATCTTGTTAGCATATTCTTAGTCTATACCAAAATGGAGTTTTCCAAAAGGTTATGGACAATGAAAAAAGCAAGGGAATTTTCTTAGATGTTTGAGTTATAACTTGCGCGTGTTGTGAATAAATCACAACTACTACTACATGATGGACATGAGAGAGAGAGAGAGTAGAATTCAATTGAGAGAGATTCAAACCAAGGAGGAGAGAGTAATTGATTTTATTCAAACCAAGGAGGAGAATATAAAAGTAGAAAATAGTTCTTGAAGGAAGGAACTACAATAACAATTAGATGCCACACGGGCATAATCGACATAGTCGGTTAAACAATGTGATAGATTTAAACTAGTGTAACATTCCCCCTTATTACATTGTTTTTAATTACAAATGTATCTCTCAAACTAGTTCAAATTTCACCGTCAAGATACTTGATGAGTATATCAACAATCTAAGAATCTATTGGGCGTGTATTGAACTCGATGTGGTGGTTCAAGACTTGTTCTCGAATGTAGTGACATTCGACATCAATGTGCTTTGTTCTCTGATGGAAAACTAGATTTTTCACAAGCTTCAACACACCCTAATTGTTTTAGTGAATGATGGGTGGATTTTCTTTAGGAATTACCATATTGTCAAAATGAAAAGTAAAAAATTACTTTGCACACATCTCCTCATGTGGTGAGATAATCTACCTCAATAGATGATAGACAAACAATAGTTTTCTTCTGTTAGCTCAAGAGAAATGTAAAAATGTTTGAATGATTTTATTCACAATGAGGAGTGTATAAATACAGGAGAGAATGTGGTTAAGAGGTAACCGCTTGTAACTAAAAGGTCGGTTGCATGTATCCAAACTAAACAATGTATTAATTATGCCAACATTCCCCCCCTTAATACATTTTTTTTACAAATCTACCCCTAAATCATCATCGTCGTCATCCTCAGATTCATCATCTTGTTACATCGTGACATGTCCTATCTGCTTCTTGCAACAAGGACTTTATCTAGATTTTCTTGAATCTCTGCGATAGATGTGCTCTCGTTTGTAAAAAAATAGATGAAGAAGTGATCTCGAAAGCTCATGTGGTGTGCCATAGATGTGCCTGAGGGAATTTAATCTTGTGTTTGTCATCTGGATCGACACAACTCTTCTTCGTCTATATGTCGAACAAGACTCAATCCATTATGTCCTTGAATTGCAAGTTTTGGAGACTAGCGAAGAGTAGATACTAATGCTCTTGTGGGCTTGACTTCAGCTCTCTCAAATGTGGCACGTCTCTATGGTTTCTTGCAATGTTGCTAACATCTTTGGGCATGAATTTCATGCTCTTAGACTATTGCATGGGATCATAGGTTGGTTGTTCACATTCATCTTTGATAGCAAATTTGATGAATGAATGAAGAGGGCTTAATCTTGTTTTGTTTCATTTGATTCAAACAAATTCCACATGTCTCTTGATATTTTGTATGATGCGCTTGCTAATGTATTACTTGGTCTGTGAACAACAATTGAGAATATGTTGGGGGAAGGAGTCTACCAATGCACATGGGGATTTTGGTGGTCGATGCCACTCATGCCGCACTCAACACGGTGCTTATAATTTGGTCGAGTGGTCATTGCCACATGCTCTCTTCTCCCTCTTTGGTGACGGATTCTTCTTTTTGAATTCTTGAACTGCGGGCTTGTACAATGGGTTTCCTCCACCGAGTACGTTCACACGCCCGACTATTTACTCTTCTAGTCACTTGTTTCCTCACACCTAGAGAAATGGTCATTGATGGGATAACTTGTAGGTAGACTTGGATCGAAATCCCATTCTGTTGGGGAGTGTAGGGTGCAATCAGATGTTGTTGAATGCCATGTTGCTTCAGGTATGCTAAGAACTTCTTCGATATAAATTCCCCCCCTCGATCTGAGCGGAGGAGAAGGAGAGGCTTCCCAGACTTCTGGTGGCTTCTTTGGTAAAGGTTGGGAAATTGGCAATGCCTCACTCTTCTTCCAGAGAAAATATACCCACATTTTCCATAGTAATCATCAATGATGAGTTGAAGTATTCAAAACCTTGGAAGCTAGGCTCGAGGGTCCGCACGATCGGTATGTACAACTTGAAGATGCTCCATAGAATTATAAGATCCATATTTTCTCGAGATGTCTTACGGGAAAACAACACAGAGTTCCATTCAAATAAAGATCTCTTATCATTTTATAGATCATCTTGGGTTGTACATACCAATATGTGCAGACCCCTGCTAGCTAGCTTCCAAGGTTTTGAATACTTCTAGCTCATCATTGATGATTACTCACGGAAAATGTGGGTATATTTTCTTTGGAAGAAGAGTGAGGCATTTGCCAAATTCCAAACCTTTACCAAAGAAGTCACCGGTATTCTCTGAAGCCTCTCTTTCTCCTCCGCTCAAATCAAGGGGGGAATTTGTATCGAAGAATTTCTTAGCATACCTGAAGCAGCATGGCATTCAACAACATTTGACTGCACCCTACACTCCCCAATAGAATGGGATTTCCGAGCAACACAATAGGAATGTCATAGAGATGGCTCATTGTATGCTCTAAACCGCTAAGTTGGAGGATCAATTTTGGTAGTAAGTAGCCATAGTATTGTATCTACTCAACCAGGCACCCACAAAGATCTTACAAAACAAGACACCGGAAGAGGTATGGACTGGTCATAAACCTTCTATTTGTCATTTGAGAGTTTTTGTTGTACTGCATATGCATGTTCCAAATAAGAAAAGGAAGAAGATCGATCCAAAGACACTACCATGTCTTTTCTTGGGGTATAGTACTACCTCAAAGGCATATCATCTCATGGATCCTGAGATGAAGAAGATCTACGAGAGTCGAGATGTGGTGTGTGATGAGTCATCCTTTGACTCCCTGCCACACAATGGAGATCTAGTACCGACCTTGTCACATAGATTTCTCACACATCCAGATGATGGGAAAGATGATTCTTCTCAGAGAGAAGAAGAGCTGAGTGGAGACTTATTCGTTGATCTAGGCACACTGGAAAACACATCTTCACATCAGCAACAACAACACCAATGTCTGAAATGGGTCCAAAATACTATTAGGGATGCACACCTGAACTCACTTCTAGGCACTTCTACGGGAGTCAGAACACAAAGTCAAGCCAGACATGAGGTAAATTTTGCACTCATGAGTTTAGTTGTTGATAGCACTAAACCTGACATTGTTCGTGAGGCATTAGACAAACCATAATGGAAATAGACTATGGATGTTGAATATGATTCCCTACTTCAGAATCAAATGTGGGAACTTATTGATCTGCCTCCAGGTAAGAAATTTGTTGGCTGCAAATGATTTTCAAAACAAAATATAAGGTAGATGGTTCAATCGACAAACACAAAGCATGAATTGTTGCAAAGGGTTATGCTCAACAAGAAGGAATTGACTATGACGAGACCTTTCACCCAATGCAAAGATCAAAACCATCAGAGTTGTCTGTGCACTAGCAGCACAAAATGGATGGAAACTTCAGCAAATGGATGTCAAGAGTGCTTTTATGAACGGTGATCTCAAAGAAGAAGTATACATGGCCCAACCTAAAGGGTTTGTAGATGAGCATCAACCACACAAGGTATGTCATCTGATAAATTCACTTTATGGACTCAAACAAGCACCTAGGGTATGGTATATAAAAATTGATGATCACCTATTATAGCATGGATTCACTCATAGCCCCTTGGAGGTACAAATTTGTATATCAAGAAGGTAGGAAAAGAGATTGTTATTCTGGTTTGTACATAGATGATCTTGTGATCACAGGAATTTTTGACAATCTTATGGATGATGTAAAGAATGATTTAAGAAATCCTTCACATGACTGATTTGGGGCTACTTCACTACTATCTTGGCTTAGAGATATGGCAGAAGAAGAATCATATCTTCGTCTCCCAGATGGAATATGCCAAGACACTCCTGGAGAAGTATGGAATGTCAGATTGTAAACCAATGTCCACCTATGGAAATTTTTTTAATTATCTAGATTTCAAGATTCCCCTCGGGTAGATGGCACTCACTATAGGTAGCGTGTGGGGAGTCTCATTTATTTGACTTATACTAAACCATAGATATTTGCTTTGTAGTGAGCTATCTCATCGATTTATGCAGGAGCCGAATAAATGTCATTGGATAGTAGCAAAGCATGTGTTGAGATACGTCTAAGGTAAAGTTGACTTTGTCTGGAGTATCAGAAGAACACTCGGTTCTTCTTATAGGGATATAAATACTTGAACTATGCAGGATCCGTTGATGATAGGAAATCCACTTTAGGATATGTTTTTCATCTTAGATCTGGACCTATTTTGTGGATTAGCAAGAAGCAAACTATTGTTGCTCTTTCATCCACTAAAGATGAATACCGTGTCACACGAGGAGCTATGTGTGAAGTGATTTGGTTACGTCGCATTCTTACAGATATAGGGATTCTTGAAGATAAACCTCCCATCATTCACTGCGCACAATCAAGGTGTGTTTAAAGCTTGTGAAGAATCATTTTTTTCATAAACAAACAAAGAATATTGAGGTCGAATGTCACTACATTTGTGAACAGGTCTTGAACCACAAAATTCAGCTCCAGTATTGCCCTACTAATTTTCAGGTTGCATATATTCTCACCAAGCCTCTCGGTAAAGTGAAGTTTGATTTGTTTAGGGGGTACATTTGTAAGAGAAATGTATTAAGGGGGGGAATGTTAGCATTAGTTTAAGAATGTTAGAGTTTAATACATTGTTAATGGACAGTTATAACTGTCACCCTTCTCATGTAACCTATATATTTGGCTTGCTCTTTTGTTTGTGACACACATTGAATAAATAATTTAGTCTCTGCCATCAGCTTCTTGCTAATTGGTGAGATAACTCCAAACTGAGATGGAAAATCTAACCTATAGTTGATTTCCTGTCATCAACAGATCCAACATATTTTGAGTCTTTATATCCATGCAAAAATACCTGAGAGTTCTTATGATACTCTAAACCATAGTCAATTGTACCTTAGACATATCTCAACACATGCTTTGATACTACCCAATAGTGTTTCTTCGGCTCCTGCATGAATTTGGAAAGACAAATCACAACAAAGAAAAGGTCTATTTTGGTATATGTCAAGTAAATGAGACTCCCAATAAGTTTTCTGTTGTGAGTACTATCTACTTGAGGTGATTCTTGCAATAATCTAGAAAATTGTAAACCTTTTTTCATTGGAGTAGACATATGTTTACAATAAGACATGCCATACTTTTTTAAGAATGTATTGGCATATTTTATCTTGGAGATAAAAATATGATTCTTCTTCTAATACCAATGAAGGATGAGGAAGAAAATTTTATTAAATGAATAAGTCAAGGCACAAGATGCCAATATATACAATCAAGAATGGTTTGACAGAACTGTCAAACAGTTATAGGGACAATAACTGACTAGGTTGGTTTACAAAACAATATTAATTTATTATTTATGCTAAATTCACCAACTTAATACTTTTTTTTTACAAATATACCCCCAAAACAGTTCAAATTGACCTTGTTAAGAGACTTGGTGAGTATATATGTAATTTGAAAATATGTTGGGAAGTATTAGAGCTAGATGTGGTGGTTTAAGACTTGTTCTCAAATGTAGTGACATTTGACCTCAATGTTCTTTGTTCTCTCATGGAAAACTATATTTTTCACAATCTTCAACACACCCTAATTGTCGTAATGAATGATGGGTGGATTTTCTTCAAAAATTCCCATATTAGCCAAAATGTGACATAACCAAATCGCTTCGCATAAAGATCCTTGTGTAGAATGATACTATGCCTCAGTGGATGAGAGAGCAAAAACAATTTTCTTCTTATTAATCCACGAGATATGTTTATACATGAGATGAAAATATAACTTGTAGTTGATTTCCTATCGTCAAGAGATCTAGCATAGTTCGAGTATTTATATCCTTACAAGAATAACTAAGAGTTCTTATGATACTCCAAACCATAGTCAATTGTACCTTAGAAATACCTCAGCACATGCTTCACTATTACCCAATGAAATTATTTCAGCTCCTGCATGAATCTAGAAAGATAGCTCACAACAAAGAAAAGGTTTGGTCTGGTACATGTCAAGTAAATGAGACTCCCAACAAACTATCTATAGTGAGTACCATCTACTTGAGGTGAGTTATAGAATCTATAAAGTTGCAAACGTTTTTCCATTGTTGTGGACATAGGTTTATAATCAAACATGCTAGAATTTTCTAGGATTATCTCGGCATATTTCATCTGGTAGATAAAAATGTGATTCTTATCTACCATATCTCAAATCCAAGAAAATAATGAAGTAGCCCCAAATCTGTTATGTCAAAGGATTTATTTAAATCATTATTAACATCTTCGAAGAGATTTCCTGAACTCCCTATGATCATAAGATCATCCACATACAAAACCAAGATGAAAATCTTTGTGCCTATATTTTTGTATATACAAATTTAAATCAAATGGGCTATGACTGAATCAATGCTACAATAGGTGATCATATATTTTATATCACCATGTCATGGGTTCTTGTTTAATTCCATAAAGATACTTTATTAGACAACATACCTTATGAGGATGTTTCTCATCAAAAATCCTTCCGTTTGGGTCATGTATACATATTCTTGAGTATCACCATTCAATAAATCACTTTTTATGTCCATTTGCTAAATTTTCCATTACATAGAAACCTTTGATGGTTTTGATCTTCGCAGTGGGTGTAAGGGTCTCCTCATAATCAATTCCTTCCTTTTGAGCATATCCCTTTACAACTATCCATTATTTTTACTTGTTAATAGATCGATCTACCTTGTATATAGTTTTTAAAATCCACTTGCAGTGAATGAAATTCATTCCTACAGGAAGATCAACAAGTTCCCTTGTCCGATTCTGAATCAAGGACTCATATTATGCATCCATGGACTTATTACACTCTAGATGATTGAGTGCCTCATGATTTGAATCAAGATTAGTGCTATCCACCACTGAACTCATGACTGCAAGATTTACCTCATTTCTCTCTTGTCTTCTTGTTCTAACTCCCGATGAAGTGTCTGAAAGAGAGTTCAGGTAGGAGTCCCGAATGGTGCTTTGGACCCACTTCGGATGTTGAAGTTACTATTGATAAGAAGAATTATTTTCCAAATTACCAAGATCAAATAAAAATTATCCTTGCATCTCATCTTTCATCTATGAAGAATCCTCATGCTCATCATCTGACTATGAGAGAAATGTATGAGAGGAGGTTGGTACTGACTCTTCTTTTTGTGGAAATGATTCAAATGATGAATCATCACAAACCACATCTCTACTCTCATATATCTTCTTTTCTTAGGATCCATGAGATGATATTCCTTTGAGGTAGTATTGTACCCCAAAAATATGCACTGGAGTGTTTTTGCATCAATATTATTCCTCTTCTTATCTAGGACATGCATATATGTTGTACAACCAAATACTCTCAAATGAGAAATCAAAGGCTTATGATTACTCCATACCACTTCTTGTGGATTGTCCTGCAAGATCTTCGTAGGTTCCCTATTTAGAAGATATACAACTATCTTGACCACTTCTTCCCAAAATTTGTTCTCCAATGTCGTAGTGGTAAAAATGCAATGAACCATCTCCATGATAGTCTGATTATGATGTTCTACAATGTCATTGTGTTGGGGAGTATAGGGGTAGTCATGTGCTGTGTGATGTTGTGCTTCCCAGTCTTCTAAACAAATTTCTTATAGAAGATTTGAAAATTGAGAAATGATTCAATTTTCTTTAGGAGAAAGAACACCCATGTCTTGCGGGAATAACCATTAGCAAACAATTGAAAGTATTGAAATCCCTAAAATAAAGCAGGAAAGTGTCTACACATATTGATATGCATGACCTTGAGATGGATCTTGGTATGGAATGTACTTGACTCAAATGGATCCTGATTTTTTTCCCGCCAGACATCCAAGACAAAGAGGTAATGAATGGGAGAGTGGAGGAAGTCCTCGTACCAACTTCTTAGACCTAAGATGATAGAGGGAGCCGGTAAAAATATGCCCATATCGATAATGTTAGAGTGTGGTGGAATCCACTATTGAGGAAGATAAAGCATCTACAAAGGATGAAACTACATCTAATTCAAATAAACGATCCTTCAAAAAATCTCTAGCAAGTAATGTACCAGTTATCCAAATAACTCTCCTAGCTATTTGGATGAATTTTTACTTTCATTATGGCTCTAATGCTTCACATTTTAGGTTACACGTAATCAAGGTTGCTCATTTGAACTTTTCATAGACTATAGTCCTCTTGCGTACTCCCCACACCATGTAATTCTCCCACGTGCCCCACCGAGACGCTTCCAAATTGGCTAAATTCTGGTCTTCTTGTCACGCACCCTCTTTTCTTTTATTTTGTACACCCTTTTTAAGATGGATATTCATGCCTACTTCCATACTCTTATTTCACATTTTTCTCTCCATCCATTTTCCTCTTTCACGCTTCCTCTTCCACGTGTGCCTCCCATGCCTTCCACTTGGGCCCTCTTCGTGCGCCCTTTTACAGACATATCTTAAAATCGATAGTTTTCTCTTTATCTTACGCACCTGCATACACCCTATTATGACACATGCCCTCATCACGCACACCTTTCCTCTATTTCCCTTTCGTGCCTCGCGCTCGACTCTCAAACTTCAAAATTGAAGGTTCAAAATTGAGCCCAGAGTGAGTCGACTCGAAGAAAAGCAACAAAACCACGGAAGGTGCCATGTGTCAGCTTAGCGCACCTTCAAAAGGTGTGATAGAAGTGGGGTCCCCAAACAAGTGCAGGTCCTCCACGTGGTCAAAGCCCGAGAAAGGAAAAACTGACTATTATAAATTATAAGCATGGGAAGAGCCAATGGAAGCCTCCACATGCCTCATCGACACAACTCCAAAGGTAAAATCCAGAAACGGGGTCCCTAAATGAGCGCAGGCCCTCCACGTGGTCAGAGCCCAAGAAAGGAAAAACCAGCATTGAAAAGTCTAAGCATGGGAAGAGCTAGCAGAAGCCTCCATGTGCTTGATCAATGTAACTCTAAAGATAAAATCTAGAAGTATGGTCCCAAACGAGTGCAAACCCTCCACATGGTCAGAGCCTGAGAAAGGAAGAATTGGTTGTTGAAAATTCTAAGCATGGGAAGAGCCAACATAAGCCTCCACATGCCTCATTGGCATAACTCCAAAGGTAAAATCCAAAGGAAGGTCCCCAAATGAGCGCAAGCTCTCCACTTGGTTAGAGCCCAAGAAAGTTGCATCGGCCATTGAAAATTCTAAGTATGGGATGAGCCAATGGAAGCCTCCACATGTTAGCTCAACACATCTTCAAAGGTAAAATCCAAGGCAGGTCCCTAAACATGCGCTGGCCCTCCACGTGTCTAGGGTCCAACATAGTTGCTCCTAAATAGGCATGGAAAAGGAAGAACACAAAGAGAGAAGAGCAGGCTCACGGATGATGCCAAGTGTCCAACCGTCACAACTTCAAGAGTGAAAGGAGGGGATAAGTCTTGGAAGCCCGCAGGGTCTCCTCGTGGAGCTAACTACAAAGGTCTCACCCAAAAAGGGGTTTTTACATTATATATAGTTGGGCCCTTTACTCACCCAAGGGAACGAAGCAACATGTTCGTGGATGGTGCCAAGTGTCGGCACGTCATCACATTCCCAGACCCTAAAAGGTAAAAAAATCTTAAGAATGCACGGGATTCCATGTGGATCTTGCACGAGATAGACTCCAAACCCAAAGCAGTTTGGAGATGATCATAACTTTCGATTGGAAGCTCGGATTTGAGCAAAGAGAGGACTTTTTGGAAAGCTCTCAATGTCTTCTACTCAACTACTGACTGGATATTTTTAGGCTATCAGGATTATCACCTACCACCATAATGAAGTATGGGCTTCCTTTCTTTCCCAAAAAGGAACAACACATGGAGGCATGGGTTTTGCAGTAGAACCCATCATTGTTGCAGGTGAATTCAATGCATTTCTTGGGTAGTTGAGGGAGGATTTCAAAATTCTCTTCACCCCTTCTCTTTTATTCTTCCTATATATTGTAAGGAGGGGATATTTTTCTAAAGGTTGGTCATTTTTTCTCTCATGCCCCCTCTCTTTCTTCTCTACTAGGGTTGAATGTGGAGCTTAAGCCTCCTCTCTTTGCTTTGTAATGGCATTTTATTGCCTCTTTCCCACTAATGATGTATTGTGTGAATTCATGGAGCAATAAAATATGTTTTGTGATGCATTTTGTCCATCCTTTTCTTATTTTATTGTCTCTTCTTTCCTCTCATCATTTTGCAGGGTATACTGTGCATATTTTGATGTCTATTGCAGTTTTGGGAGATGTGTTTAATGGGTTTGAAGTGGTGTTCTGTGAACTTTATCTTTGGTCTATGATGCATCTTGTCCATCCTCTCCATTTCTCACCTCTCTCCATTTTAGGTAGTTGGATTTGTGATCAGAAACTTCCTTTTCTAGTGTATCACCACTTTAGTGTAGGCTCTATTTTTATGCATTTCTCTCTCTCCCTATCCCTTGGAAGGTTAGATTAGGATTAGATAGTTTTCCTGCATTAGAGTAGCTTGTGGTAGGTAGTTTAGGAAGAAGAAGTCCTGAATTTCTCCGAGGACCATCTCAAGCCCACAAGTCCCATAGCTTGAGAGATGGTCCAATGTTATGTAGATTACACCATATGTCCCATTCAAAATCAGGGCATTCGGAGGGTGTTGTCATTTCACATCAACAATTTTGGCACACCCAGTGGGGATGGGTTTGAAGCACCTTACCACTTCATTTCATCAAGTTGATGTGTTCTTAGTGAGATTCAGCCTTTGGAGGCACATGCAAAGCACATCTGTGACTCCATCTGGTCAACAACCCATTCTTTGAGTTGCAGACTTTCCTTCCATCCATTTCCACCCATTCTTCTTTCCACATCTTCCATCTTCTTCCATTCATGAAGTTGTGCAGTCATGGCTTCATTCCCATCTTGGAATTCACATTTGCAAACAACAATGGTACATTCCACCTCCAATGTATTTCTCATCTCCTCCAAATCAGCATTGTGATCAAATTTAGAACCATTATGCTTACCCATATGAGCAATGTCAAAACCATTTTGGCTATGAAACATATCAAGAACAAGGGTATGCATACAATGACAATAGTTAATGGAGAATGTTGATCTATTGAGAATATTCAAAGGATGGAGGCTGGCATGGTTCAATCAAGGGATACAACACAAATGAAAGCTTTCAAATTGGTTGCAGGGCATCTTGTCCATGGGAAGGCCCTTTTCCAAGACACTATAGCCTACGAGGAGAAGCTTGACTTCATGGTTGAAATGTTGCCTCAACTTTGCAGTGGACCGAGGAAATAGAGGCCTATGAGCTTGGTGCTGAAACAACCTTGTCAATGGGTAAGTCCACCACCTCATAGCTTTTCTTTTCCTCTTTCTCAATCAATATCATCACAAGTGTCATGAGTCTAGTTTCTCACTTACTTCCCCAAGTGTTGAATTCCCTTCTCCATCTTCTAGTCTCCCATCCCATCTTAATTTCTCTACCCTTTTCCCTTCCAAATCCAAGTCCCCTCCATAAGATCCAAAAGAAATACCTTCCCCTCCACCACAAATAAAGAAAAAAATAGTGGAGACCCCACCCACCACTCCTACTTTCCCGAGTCCATGGCGGGAAGAGACTCAAAATCCAGTCAAGGAGAGCAGCAAGAAGAAATCCAAAAAAAAGAAATGATCAAAAGCTTGGTAAGCTTGGCTCTTAGATTTGGGATAGAAAAAATCCCCTTGATGGTTAAAACTTCAAAGGAGGCTTGGGGTCAGACCACAGGTGGTGGAAGCTAAGTTTGTAGTAGAAGGAGAACAAGAACAAGAACAAGAAGATCAACAATCTATTTTCTCTGAATGCAGTGTCCATAATGATACTTTGTCTGAAGAAGATGTTGATCTAATCTAAGCTTCCCAATCAGTCATCCCCTTAACAACCAGCTCCAAGTCCTATTGAAGAGGAGCAACTGGAAGAAATCGAATCATATTTAAAGCCACTTGATGAAGAAAGCATTATTGAATATTTTTTTCTTTCATTTGAATGGCCTGATTTGATTGATGAATCCATGCTAGAGGAAAGGGCTATCCAAGAGAAATTATCACTTCTTGGAGGATTACTTTGATGGAGGAACTCCCGAGGAGATCACAACATTTTGTCCTCCATCATCCACCTTAAATTATAATGATGCAAAAACAACTTCATTTCACAATGTTGGAATCAATAAATCTTAATGAGCTCCATATTCTTCTTAGAGAGGAGCTCCATACTACCATGGAGGAAGGAAAAGAGTATGAAGGCACCATATCTTCCACACCATTCACCCGAGAAGGTCCTCTTGGGAAGACTCCATTCTTGGAGTTGAATTTCAAAGCAATGGGAAAACATCACGGATCAGACCATGCCCAATCAAATGACTTGGCTTCATTGGAGCCAAAAGAGGAGTTTCCACCAGTCATGCTTTCTCCTAAGCATGAGGATGAGTTTCAAATTACCAAGGATCAGCTTCAATGCCTCTTCAATCCAAATTGAGAAAATAAAAGAGGCATTTTTCTTGTTTCTAGTTGATACCTTGATGATTTGGGTGGAGGATTGGCCTCTTGTCAGTTTTTCACTCATAATAAAAGCATGTTTAGCGCCAAATCATATACATGGCTGACTATTTTGAGAAAGGGAAGCTACTTCTCCCTACCAGTTGCAAGATTTGTTTGAGTTCCCTTTACTTCTGGTTAGCGTAGAGTAGGTAGGTTTTCTTTTAGTAGAACAAGTGCTTTTGCACACTCTGCATGTTCCACTTGGGGCATGTATGATCTTTCTCTTTTGTACATAGTGTGTTGTGGTGTTTTTTTCTTGTGCATAGTCCATTGGAGGTAGCACTTGGGAGATCAGCTCTAGTTCCAATAATGTTTCAAGTGGCTCATGGAAAAGATTTTAGAGATTCAGATCAGAAAATTGTGTTTACCAGATTGACTCCATGCCCAATGGACTTCCAAGGCTACTAGTCTCTTCATCTAGTAGGAAGATGGCCCCAAAATTTGCCAAATTGTTATCTAAATAACTCTCCTAGGTATTTGGATGAATTTTTACTTTCATTCTAGCTCTAATGCTTCACATTTCAGGTTATGTGCCCGCAGAGTTTCTCATTTGGCACTTTTCATAGGTAATAGTCCTCCACATGCACTCCCCACGCCATGTAATTATTCCACACGCTCCTCTCAAAACACCTTCAAAATTGGCTAAGTTTTGGGTCTTCCTATCTTTTCTTTCTCCATTGTTGCCCTTCCTCGCTTGGATATTCACCCCATACTTCCATTTTACTATTGTTTTTCTATTCTTCTCTCCTTCCATTTCCCCTTTCACGTTCCCCTTATGTGCCGCACCTTCCTTCGCCCTCTCTTACTTCACCCTTCACGCGCCTTCTTCTTGCTCAGATCAAATTATGTTCCACTTCCATTTACCCTTTTTGCGTCATTCCTTCTCTTCCTCTTATGTGTGCATACACCCTATTTTCCCTTACACCGTTCCTCCTTGCGCATGCCTTCCTCTTTTTCCTCCACACCTCGTGAAGATCCTCAAAACTTGAAAATTGAGAAGGGTTAAAAATCAATCCTAGAGATCTCGACTCAAAGAAAAAAAGTAACAAAACTATGGAAGGTGCCAGTGAAGTCACTGTGTCAATCAACATACCTTCAAAGGTGTTATAAAGAATGAACTGGAAAATCTTCAAATGAAAGCAGCGGGCCCTCCATGTGGTCGAGCACAAAGGTAGAACCGGTTGTTGAAAAATCTAAGCATGGGAAGAGCTATTAATGCCTCCACGTGCCTCATCGGTGAAAATTCAAAGGTAAAATCTAAAGCGGGGTCCCCAAATGAGCACAAGCTCTCCCTCCATGTGGTTAGAGACCGAGAAAGGAAGAACCTAGGATATTGAAAAGTCTAAGCATGGGAAGAGCCAGTGGAAGCCTCCACGTGCCTCATCGGTAACTCCAAAGGTAAAATCTAGAAACAAGGTCCCTAAACGAGTGCACACCCTCCACATAGTCAAATCCTGAGAAAGGAAGAACTAGTTGTTGAAAATTCTAAGCATGGGAAGAGCCAGTGGAAGCCTCCACGTGCCTCATCATCAACAAACTCCACAGGTAAAATCCAAAGGTAGGTCCCCAAACAAGCACAGGCTCTCCACATGGTCAGAGCTTGAGAAATTTACACTGGTCATTGAAAATTCTAAGCATGGGAAGAGCTAGTGGAAGCCTCCATGTGTCAGCTCAGCACATCTTCAAAGGTAAAATCCAAGGCAGGTCCCTAAACATGCAGTGGCCTTCAACGTGTTTAGGGCCCTCCACGTGTCTAGGGTCTAACATAGTTGCTCCTAAATAGACAGAAAAGGAAGAACACAAAGAGAGAAGAGTAGGCTCGTGACGATGCCAAGTGTCCAACCATCACAACTTCAAGAGTGAAAGGAGGGGATAAGTCTTGGAAGCCCACAAGGTCTCCACGTGGAGCTAACTACAAAGGTCCCACCGAAAAGGGGTTTTGACATTATATATAGTGGGGCCCTTTACTCACCCAAGGTAACAAAGTAGCATGTTCGAGGATGGTGCCAAGTGTCGAAATTCACATTCCCAGGACCGTAAAAGGTAGAAAAATCTTAAGAATGTGTGGGGATTCCATGTGGATCTTGCATGGATAGACTCCAAACCCAAATTAGTTTGGAGATGATCATAAATTTTGACTAGAAGCTCATATTTGAGCAAGAGAGGACTTTTGGAAAGCTCTCGATGTCTTCTACTCAACTACGAATGGATATTTTAAGGTTGTCAGGCTTCTCACCTACCACCATAATGAAGTATGGGCTTCCTTTCTTTCCCAACAAGGAACAACACATGGAGGCATGGGTTTTGTAGTAGAACCCATCATTGTTGCAGGTGAATTCAATGTGTTTCTTGGGTAGTTGAGGGAGGATTTCAAAATTCTCTTCCCCCTTCTCTTTCATTCTTCCTATATATTATTTAAGGAGGGCATTTTTCTAAAGGTTTTCATTTTTTCTCTCCTACCGCTACCCTCTCTCTTTTCTTCCCTACTAGGGTTGAATGTGGAGCTTAAGCCTCCTCTCTTTGCTTTGTAATGGAATTTTCTTACCTCTTGCCCACTGATGATGTACTTGTGTGAATTCATGGAGCAATAAAATATGTTTTATGATGCATTTTGTCCATCCTTTTCTTATTTTATTGTCTCTTCTTGCCTCTCATCATTGTAGGGTATACTGTGCATATTTTTATGTCTATTGTAGGTTTTGGGAGCTTGTGTTTAATGGGTTTAAAGTGGTGTTCTATGTGAACTTTATCTTTGGCCTATGTGATGCATCTTTTCCATCCTCTCCATTGCTCACCTCTCTCCATTTCAGGTAGTTGGATTTGTGATCAACAACTTCCTTTTCTGGTGTATCACCACTTTAGTGTAGGCTTTGTTTTCATGCATTCTCTCTCTCCTTGATCCCTTGGAAGGTTAGATTAGGATTAGATAGTTTTCCTACATTAGAGTATCTTATGGTAGGTAGTTTAGGAAGAAGAACTCTGGAGGACCATCTCAATCCCGTAAGTCCCATAGCTTGAGAGATGGTCCAATGTTATGTAGATTACACTGGATGCCCCATTCAAAATCAGGCCATTCGAAGGGTGCTATGATTTTGCATCAACATTATCTTATCATGAAATCAAACATGATTTGATACCTTTCTAAACCATGAAATCTACCTTGAGATTGTGATTCAATAGTTGAGAGAGAAAAAGGATACTTTTGGTCAAGCTAGGAACATAGAGCACCTTTGTGAGAGTACATCTTCTCTTCCTTAGAGGAATGTTGAAATTTTATATTCCTTCTACAATGTACTCATTTTTGTCTACAATTCAAACCCGATCTTTAGTGGGTTGATTAGTTAATGAATCATAAAAATTCCTATCACCAGCCATATGTTTGTTTGTTCCAGATTCAATCAACCAAAATTTCATGGTGGCTGTGATGTTTGGGAGACTAGAACCACATCATCTTCATGTGTGCCACAGTTTTTTGATTCTAAGAAATCTTCATGTAAGTCCTTATCTGGATGGGATGCCACATGTACTTTATACTTCTTTTGGTGAGGATGCTTGTTAGTGCAGAATCATAGCACCCCCGAATGGCCTCAGTTTTGAGTGGGTCATTCAAAGGTTTGATTGCACATCTTTGACCATCTCTCAAGCTATAGGACTTGCAAAACTTGAGATGGACCTCCAGAGAAGGAGGGTTCTTGCTTCCTAATCTACCTACCACTAGCTACTCCTGTGCAGGTAGAACATAATCTATCCTAGTCTAACCATTCCAAGAGGAAAATGAGAGAGAGAAAGGGTGAAGGAGAACCTATACTAAGCGGTGATACACCAGAAAAGGAAGTGGATGATCACAAATGTGACTGCTTGAAGTGGAGAGAGGTGAGCAGAGGAGAGGGTGGACAAGATGCACCACAGACCAAAGATGAATGTCACACGGAAAACCACTTCAAGACCCATTAAGCACAACTCCCAAGACTTGTAATGAACATCAAAGTATGCAATAATATACCCTACAATAATGAGAGGTAAGAAGAGACAAAAAAATAAGAAAGGATGGACAAAAGCATCACGAAACATATTTTACTGCTCCAAAAGTTACATGCTACATCATCAGCGGGAAAGGAGCAAGAAAATTCCATTACAGAGACATGAGAGGAGGCTCAGACTTTGCATTCTACCCTAAGGAAGAAAGAGAGAGGGGGAGAGAGAGAAAAGATGAACAACTGTTTGAATATGCCCCTCCTTTACAATATATAGAAGAATGAGAGAGAAAGAGAGAGGGAAAATTGAACTCTGTTCCAACCACCCCTGTAATGCATTGAATTCTACCTACTAAAAGAGAGAAGGAGAGAGGGAAAATCTGAATCCTACTTCAACCACCTTAAGATATGCATTGAATTCCACCTACCACAATGAAGAGTCTTGCTTGAAACACCCATGTCTCCATCATTGTCCTTACTGGATAAGAAAGAGCCCCATTCTTCATCATGGTCATAGGTGAGAGACTTTATAGCCCTCAAAATTAGTGGTCAAACATTAATGGAGGCATATGAGAAGTTGACATCAAGATCTTTCCAAAAATCCTCTCCCACCCAAATCTGAGTTTCTAGTTGAAAGATATGTCTGTCTGAAGATTAGGGTCATGGGTGCTCAATGTTTAAAAGAGTCTGTCTATACCGGATCCATGTGGCAGCTTCACACATCTTGAAGATTAATCCTTCCTTTCTCTCTTGAAATCATGTTGGAATGACATGTGGCGGCTTCTGTGGGCTCCTTTGTTTCCTTTGTATTCTACTTGAGTCCCTCCTATTAGCGGAGACACTATGCCTGACCCAAGACACGTGGAGGCTTTGCGCTTGTTTGGAAACTACCCCCAGGTTTTTCTTTTGAAGTTACATGGATGAGACATGTGGAAATATCCACAAGATTTTGGAATTTTCAACGGTGACCTCACCTCCTTGGAATCTAGGACACGTGGTGGGTTGGTGCTCATTTGGGAACTACCTTTTAGGCCGCGCCTTAAAATTGCATCAAAGAGACATGTGGCTCCTTCAGCTGGCTCTTCCTTTTTTTTGTTTTAGCTAACTCCCTTTTGTTTGGTGGGGCCGTATATTCGACCACTGGACATGTGGAGACTCGGCATGCATTTGGGAACTCACCTCAAATTTTACCCTTAAAATTACATCAGCCTAACACATGGTTCCTTTTATTGGACTTTTGTACTTAGCCGATTTGAGCTTGCTCCCTTTTTGGGCTTGGGACATGTGGAAGGCCTGCGCTCATTTAGTCTCCATTTTGGGTCGTGCTTTTGAATTTTCACTGATGAGACATGTGATGATGTCCACTGGCTCTCTATACTTAGTCATTTTGGGCCCGCTCTATATCTGGTTTTTGACTTTGTTGGACCCACATGTGGAGTCTCATTTGAGTCTCCGCACTTTGGACCTAGCCTTGGAGTTGCACCGATGAGACACGCGGAGGCTTTTGTCGACACCCTTATACTTAGTTGTTTTAAACTACTGCTCTGTCCCTTTTTTTTTCCTAGGACACATGGAAGCCTCGTGCTTATTTGGGAACCCACTCTGAATTTTACCTTTGAAGTTTCACCGAGGAGACACGTGGCTCCTTCCGCTCGGTTCTGCCCCATTTTGACTTTTCAACCGCCAAATATATCCCCTTTTTGGATTTGGGACACACAAAATCCTGACGCCTATTTGGGGTCTCTATTTGGGATTTAATCCTTGGAGGTGCGCCATTTGGACATGTGACACCCTTAGTCGAATCTATGACTTTTCAACGACCGATGAGACCCCGCAGGCTCATGGGCCCACACTTGAAAATTGCACCATTTACGAAAAGCTATAAATTGTTAAAGTGTCCTTTGCCCACAGGCCCATATTTATACTTTGGCAAAAATTCCTCCTCGGCCTCGCAAACCCAATTTTGGCAAAAAGTCATCCTCGAGCCAGCCGGCCGCATTTTCCACTTTTTGGAGAAGAAGACAAGTCTGGGCCCATCAACCCGCTTTTTCCACTTAGCAAAAGTAATATTTCTCGGGCCCGTGGGCTTGTAATTACACTTGTGTCTTTTTGAAAAAAGGAAAAATGTCAAAATGTCTCCCGCGCCTAAGTCTCTTAAATTTCCATTGGCAAAATTCTTCCTCCTGGGCCGCTAAATCCACAACTTGAAAAATACGAAGAGTTAGAAGGACTTCTTTATATCTCTAGAAAGGGGAAGAAATTTCCTATCTGATGGAAATGATTTCAGGGGGCCTTAAGTGCTTGAAATATGTAAAAATTCATATTGAAGCATAGAAGGGGAAATGGTGTCAGTTGACCCAAAATAAGTGTGAGCTTATTTTGGTCAATAGACGCCACTTGGATTTCTTTGAATCACCACAACCAAATGTGCTCTCTTCTCCAGAATTACATTGTTTATGACCATTGTACAAATATTTTATAGTGTTTTACGTATTCTTGTTCCAAATGTGACACCATAGACTCAATTTTTGAGACATTTGCTTCTATTATTGCTTCTATGGCTTCTTTTGTGACATTTTCTCTCGTTTTCCTTTAAAAAAATTTGACTCGACTTTCACTACCTCGAGATAAATTATTTATCTTCAAATTCTTCATGCATCGTCTCAATGGATTCTTCATGTTGTAGAAAGTTCATCGAGTTAAGCAAAGGACTTCTATTTTTGTGTGATGGTTAATGTGGTGATGAATTTCTTGAACTGGGAAGGAATAACTTAGCGCTCCACCTTTTCTCTTCCACATGTAGATTATCTTCCATCTTTTCTCCGAGCTCTACAATGTTCTTAGTGTAGAAATTACTCGATCTAATACAAAGAATCCATGAAATAGCTACACATACAATAATTGAAAATCAACAACTCTATATTATATTTTTATTATACATTCACTATTTCATTACACTCCATTATATAGAGATGTAAAATAACAATCCTTACAACAACATTTGTCTTCATGTACAACCATACACCCATATGGTTTCAACCTCACAATAATATAATAATAAAACAATACTAATTGTTTTATTATTCTAACTTACTAACTTACCACATACTAACCACATTTTACATTTACTATTTACATTTACATAGTAAATGTACTTTCACTAATTTACCATAATAATAATTACACATGTAATTATTATTCACCCGTACATACAAATGGAGCACTAAGATATATTTCCTAACATTCCCCCCCTTAGTGCGAACATGGGGAAAACCTGCCTTATACTTGCACCTGCTCATGATCTGATGATTTTACAGGATGATCATAAACCTAATGGATGGTTTTTCATAGGGTTGACCATAAACCAAAAATGATGGTTTTGCAATTGGTTTACCATAAACCAAAAAGGGTGATGGTTTTGCATAGGGTTTACCAACAACTGAAAATGGTGGTTTTACAAGTGGTGTACCACAAACCAAAAGGGTGATGGTTTTGCATAGGGTTTACCAACAACCGAAAATGGTGGTTTTACAAGTGGTGTACCACAAACCAAAAATGAAGGTTTTCAAGTGGTTTACCTACAACCACATCATGATATGCCAAGTATTATTCTTAGCCCTCATCACATCTCACTACAGGGAATAACATAGGAAATTCTTTGAAATCTGTTGCATATATAGAAAATACCAGAAATGTAGAAAACTAGAAATGGAACATTGAGATCATGTTCCCCCCTCAATGTGAAATTTCCTTTATTTTGCAAACCATAATAGGAACACTATAACCAAACACTCTTCCACACACACAAAGAAACAACAGAACACACCTTGATACAAAAATAATCACCATAGTACGGCCTCGCGTACAGGATCGACGAGAGGTCGCCGAATGACCTCCAACCTCCCCTGCCTCCTTCCTCCAAGAACTTCACTTACTATATAAATTCTTCATAGTTATAGTCAATTTCATCTCATTTTTTCATCTCCAGCTTCCCATTCTACAATTTTGTTTACTTTGTAGGTACTTTTTCGTTTCCATCTACTATACTCCATAGATTTTTATTCATTAACTACATCTGTATTTTTACTCTCCATGTATGGAAGTTCAGCCCATTAAATTTATATAATGGTGTATCCATTTTATTGAATCTAAATATCCAAAAAAATTGAATGTAGATTTGAATTACCTTTGATTCTCTAATTTCTTCAAAAACAAAGCTGATCAATGTGTTTATATAGTAAATTGCATGTTTCTTCCAAACTATGAATCGGGTTATGCTGAAATTTCTTCTGTAGCTTCCCGTATAATAGATCGTTTTATGCACAAAATTTTGGAGAAACCTAGATCGCGAAACAAAACTTATAAGATCATCTTCGAGACAGATTTAACTCCTTTCTGGCACCAAATGTAGAAATTACTCGATTTAATACAAAGAATCCATGAAATAAATAGCTACATGATAATAATTGAAATCAACAACTCTATATTATATTTTTATTATACATTCACTATTTCATTACACTCCACTATATAGGAGATGTAAAATAACAATCCTTACAACAACATTTGTCTTCATGTACAACCATACACCCATATGGTTTCAACCTTCACTTATAATAATAAAACAATACTAATTGTTTTATTATTCTAACTTACTAACTTACCACATACTAGCCACATTTTACATTTACTATTTACATAAACATAGTAAATGTACTTTCACTAATTTACCATAATAATAATTACACATGTAATTATTATTCACCCGCTCATACAAATGGAGCACTAAGATATATTTCCTAACACTTAGTTCCACCACACGATGCAATAATTCCTCTACTTTATTTCCTTCTTTCATACTCATTGTATGAATATTTTACTCGAGATGGCAGATCTTTGTCAATTATTTTCCTCTAGATGGTGGATAGAGTATCCCATGACACCTTTGATGTTGTAATAACCACAAAATTAAGCCTGCACAAAACCCGAGAACAACTTAGGACAAGCTAGAAAAATTATGGAATAATATTTTATTTGAAAAACATGCCCACAAACAGGCTTTGAAAATACAGTTGTCCCATTAATGTTTTTAAGTTAGTTATATTTAATAATAAAATTTTCCCCATTATAACAAAATATTAAAACCCACATTATACTTTAATGAACTTAATTAGACCAAGCATGGTTAATTTATCCCTAAGTGTATATTTAATAAACAATTTAATTCCACTATAGTTAAATATCCCACATTTAAATATCAAGGGTAAAAGGGGCCAATATAAGAAAAATATTAAAGTTATTTAATTCCACAAGGTTAAAACAATTAACAAGGTCCGTATTTGAGATGGGGTTAGAATAATACACATACTCCTACCCCATAAAGTGACCCCTTAAAAAGTCAACCCATGTATTTTGGAATTTGAAAATTTACATTTAAAATCAAATTCCACTCACCCACTCCCCACCTACTTTTTGTAGGAATGAATCACATCCCTTGGATGAATTCATTTAGGACCCTTAGAGGATGAAAAGGCAAGTAACCCTAAAGTATGCTTAAGAAAACTACTTACTCCCTTTCTTTTAGCTTATTATTTCTCTTTTGATTTGTAGGTTGCTTGGAGGGGGATGGGGAAGCCATTAGAGGCCATGCTAAGCTTTTTTAGAGAGGCATACATGCCCCATTTGTTTTCTTATTTTATTAACACCCTCTCCTAGGGTTTTAAATGTATTTATTTATTACATTTCAATATTATTTTCTCAATTAGGAAAATGGGTTTGTCCCATTTTGTGATTTAGTTAAGTTTGATAATGTTATTCATTGTTGGTACATACATATATATATATATATATATATATATATATATAAATCACTATATATCATATATATATATATATATATATATATATATATATATATATATATATATATGTTTATATACATATATATATGTTTATTTTTATAAATTTTAATACATGAAAAACCCAAATTTTAAAATAGAGTATTATTGTAGAAATACCATTAATTAGAATAATATATATATAAAGTAAATAAACTAGTTCGGTTTACACAAATTCACAGTGAGTTCCATCTTACCGCAGTTTGAATTTTTGTGTAGGCCACATTAGTATTAGGGGATTAATGGTATTGGGGTTGAGGATTTAAAGGAATATGTTTAATAGACTACGGAAGTGGGGTGGGACCTATTCCCACCCCCTCCCCACCCACCCCCCACCCATTTCTATTAACCCTTCCACCATGGGCAAGTGACTTAAGTCCTTCCACGACTTACTTTTTTTTCAAAAAGTTTTTACTTTTATAAATTTTTGTTATGGAATACATATAAACACACATATATACATACATACATACATACATGTGTGTGTATATATATATATATATATATATATATATATGTATGTGTATATATATGTATATATATGTGTGTGTGTATGTGTGTGTGTGTGTATATGTGTGTGTGTGTGTGTGTGTGTGTGTGTGTGTGTGTGTGTGTGTGTGTGTTTATATTATATTTTTATTAGTTTATAATAATGTATTAATAGTATAATAATATTAATATATTTTCATATTAATAAGTTCATTCATATCAAAATATTTAATTGTTGTAAGTATTTAATATATAAAATATATATATTGATAAATGTAGGGTTATATATATATATCAAATATATATATATCAAATATATATATATATATATTAACCCTACTATCAAAAGTAAAATGGAACATAGTTAGCACTATTGACAAGTAAATACTTACACTTGCTTTCTCCTTTAACAATTTGATAACTATTATATAGAGGTAAAATAGATTTCATTTCATTTCCCTTAATAATTTGTAATAAATTTACAATAATTTTTTAAATGAGGATAACATACTAGAGTTAGAACTTAGATTACTTCATTTACCAAATAAAGCCAATTGTAATGTAAGATCTTTTCTATAAATAATACAAGAAAATGCACAAATATACTAACTTTTCCAATACATTCCTTCTAAGTAATACAATCGAATTTATTATTCCTTGAATTCTTACAACATAAGAAATTTCCTTTATTTTTATAACCATTCTCAAAACTGAATTTCACAAGATTTCCAATAAATTTTAAAATGAGAGCTACTATCTTTCCAATGAGATCAACACACTTACATGAGGTTACAATCCAAGTGAAAAATAGGAATAAGTTGTTTTTCCTTCAACTTTGTTTCCATCTTACAACAAAACTAACTTTACAAAAACAAATCTTTTTTTCCCCTTTTCAACATACAATACAACTTTAATAACCAACAATCAATACAAATTTTCTTCACAAATATTAATACAATGTCTTCCACTTAAAGTGGGATAACTTACAAGAATGAAAGCTAAAAGGAATACAATATTACAAGTCTTCCACCCTAAGTGGGAAAGACAAGTAGGTTTTCTCCCAAGGACAGATTTCTTGAGGACACAAATAATGCTCCATGTTTCACATCACCAACAAGAGAGCTCCACCATGTTTCCTTTGACCATAAAAAAAAAGTGGGGAGAGGCAACACTCTCCACTCCAACTAAGAATTCTAATGAGGAGAAGAAACCATCCTCCTCATTGGCCCTCGAGCACCAAACCACATTGCAATGAAAAAAATATTCAACTCATGACAACAAAAAGCTTCCACATCACAATAAAATATTTTACAACCACACCAAAACACAAACAATACCACTAAAATCACTAGAAGGAAAGCAATAAAATACACAAGGCTTCAACATGCAAAATCCCAAAGAGTAAGATCTATGGGGAGGTCAGTTATGCCTCCCAATGGGAAATGGGTACCGACCTTAAAACCCTCCAATAAAATATCAAAACCCCTACACACTCTTATGCCTCCTCAAGAAACTCTTATGCCTCTCAAATTCTCTTATGCCTCCCTATAATCTCTTATGGCTACCTCATAAAATAGACCAAGTAAGAAATAAAGCAATTTCTTTGTCAAATGTGGGGAACCTAACCCAACTCCCTCCAAAACATGAAATGAAATATTATACCTCCTCAAATGTAAGATCCCCATGGTCCCCTCCTACACCACACTTATGCAATCTACCCAAGCACCCAACAAGCATACCAAAACATTAAAAACATGCGCATATACACAATATAAAAGACAATATTTTACAAGAGTGTAGCTCCTACCTTTCCATGGTAGAGCTTGATCCAATAATCCCACACCAAGCTTATTCAAGCCCAACCAACCACCAAGAAGCTCCAACAAATCCACAAGCATTTCAAAATCCTCTAACTTCCCAAAAATGCAAGAGCACAAAGAAATGAAGTAACCCCCAAACAAGCAAAAGAACTTAAATAAATAATATTAATGTGTGTGTGTGTGTGTGTTTTATATTATTCCTTTTGGCTATAGTTTATAATAATGTATTTTTATTAATATAATAATATTAATATATTTTCATATTAATAAGTTCATTCATATCAAAATATTTAATTTTGTATATTAATAATTAATCATATATTAATATTCCAATTATTTTTGATAAGTAGGGTTAATATATATATATATATATATATATTAACCCTACTATCAAAAGTAAAAATGGAATATAGTTAAAACTATTGATAAGTAAATACTTACACTTGCTTTCTCCTTTAACAATTTGATAAATATTATATAGGAGGTAAAATAGATTTCATTTCATTTCCCTTAATAATTTGTAATAGGTTTACAATAATTTTTAAATGAGGATAACATACTAGAGTTAGAACTTAGATTACTTCATTTACCAAATAAAGCCAATTGTAATATAAGATCTTTTCTATAAATAATACAAGAAAATGCACAAATATACTAACTTTTCCAATACATGCCTTCTAAGTAATACAATCAAATTTATTATTCCTTGAATTCTTACACAACATAAGAAATTTCCTTTATTTTTATAACCATTCTCAAAACCAATTTCACAAGATTTCCAATAAATTTTAAAATGAGAACTACTATCTTTCCAATGAGATCAACACACTTACATGAGGTTACAATCCAAGTGAAAAATAGGAATAAGTTGTTTTTCCTTCAAACTTTGTTTCCATCTTACAACAAAACTAACTTTACAAAAACAAATCTTTTTTCCCTTTTCAACATACAATACAACTTTAATATCCAACAATCAATACAAATTTTCTTCACAAATATTAATACAATGTCTTCCACTTAAAGTGGGAAAACTTACAAGAATGAAAGCTAAAAGGAATACAATATTACAAGTCTTCCACCCTAAGTGGGAATAGACAAGGAGGTTTTCTCACAAGGAAATATTTCTTGAGGACACAAAAAATGCTCCATGTTTCACATCACCAACAAGAGAGCTCCACCATGTTTCATTTGATCACAAAAAAAAAGGGGGAGAGGCAACACTCTCCACCCAACCAAGAATTCCAATGAGGAGAAGAAGCCATCCTCCTCATTTTCCCCTCAAGCCCAACCACATTGCAATGAAAAAAATGGATTCAACTCATGGAACAAAACAATCTTCCACATCACAATACAAGATTTTACAACCACACCAAAACACAAACAATACAACTACAATCACAAGAAGGAAAGCAACAAAATACACAAGGCTTCAACATGCAAAATCCCAAAGGAGCAAGATCTATGGGGAGGTCACTTATGCCTCCCAATGGGAAATGGGTGCCCACCTTAAAACCCTCCAATAAACATCTCAAAACCCCTACACACTCTTATGCCTCCCAAGAAAACTCTTATGCCTCTAAATTCTCTTATGCCTCCCTACAATCTCTTATGGCTCCATCATAAAAATAGACCAAGTAAGAAATGCAAAGCAATTTCTTGTCAAATGTGGGGAACCCAACCCAACTCCTCCAAAACATGAAATGAACTATTATACCTCCCCAAATGTAAGATCCCCATAGTCCCCTCCTACACCACACTTAGGCAATCTACCCAAGCACCCAACAAGCATACTAAAACACTAAAAACATGCACATATACACAATATAAAAGAAAATATTTTACAAGAGTGTAGCTCCTACCTTTCCATGGTAGAGCTTGATCCAAGAGTCCCACACCAAGCTTATTCAAGCCCAAACAATCACCAAGAAGCTCCAACAAATCCACAAGCACTCCAAAATACTCTAACTCCCAAAAATGCAAGAGTACAAAGAAATGAAGTAACCCCCAAACAAGCAAAAGAACTTAAATAAATAATAAATGTGTGTGTGTGTGTGTTTTATATTATTCCTCAAGTTTGGCTATAGTTTATAATAATGTATCCTTAGAAATATAATAATATTAATATATTTTCATATTAAAAGTTCATTCATATCAAAATAAATTACTCTGTAAGTTTTACTATCTAATGCTAATCTATGTTCCATTTTTACTAGAGAGGGTTTAAGAAAACAAAGCCTATATATATATATATATATATCCTAACCCTACTATCAAAAGTAAAAATGGAACAGTAGTTAGAATGGACAAGATAAATACATTACAAAGATAAAGTCTCCAAACAATTTGAAACTATTATATAGGAGGTAAAATAGATTTCATTTCATTTCCTTAATAATTTGTAATAAATTTACAATAATTTTTTAAATGAGGATAACATACTAGAGTTAAAGAACTTAGATTACTTCATTTACCAAATAAAGCCAATTGTAATGTAAGATATTTTATTGCTAATACATTGAAAATGCACAAATATACTAACTTTTCCAATACATTCCTTCAAGTAATACAATCAATTTATTATTCCTTGCAATCAATTTTTTAACATGCAGAAATTTCCTTTATTTTTATAACCATTCTCAAAACTGAATTTCACAAGATTTCCAATAAATTTTAAAATGAGAGCTACTATCTTTCAATGAGATCAACACACTTACATGGGTTACAATCCAAGTGAAAAATAGGAATAAGTTGTTTTTCCTTCAACTTTGTTTCCATCTTACAAAAAACTAACTTTTCAAAAACAAATCTTTTTTTCCCTACATTTTCAAAACAATACAATCTTTAATAACCATTTTGAATCAATACAAATTTTCTTCACAAATATTAATACAATGTCTTCCATTAAAGTGGGATAACTTACAAGAATGAAAGCTAAAAGGAATACAATATTACAAGTCTTCCACCCTAAGTGGGAAAACAAGGAGATTTTATCTTTTCTCCCAATTTGGATTTCTTTGAGGACACAAATAATGCTCCATGTTTCACATCACCAACAAGAGAGCTCCACCATGTTTCCTTTCATCCACCTAAAAAAAAAAGTGGGAGAGGCAACACTCTCCACCCAACCAAGAATTCCAATGAGGAGAAGAAACCATCCTCCTCATCGCCCTCAGCACCAACCAGGATCATTAAATGAAAAAAATATTCAACTCATGACAACAAAACAATTTCAACACTTCCACATCACAATAAAATATTTTACAACCACACCAAAACACAAACAATACCAAAGTAAAATCACTAGAAGGAAAGCAACAAAATACACAAGGCTTCAAATGCAAAATCCCAAAGAGCCAGATCTATGGGGAGGTCACTTTTGCCTCCCAATGGGAAATGGGTGCCCCACCTTAAAACCCTCCAATAAAAATATCAAAACCCCTACACACTCTTTCCTCCCTCAAGAAACTCTTATGCCTCTCAAATTCTCTTATGCCTCCCTATAATCTCTTATGGCTACCTCATAAAAATAGACCAAGTAAGAAATACAAGCAATTTCTTGTCAAATGTGGGAACCTAACCCAAAATAGGTCCCTCCAAAACATGAAATGAAATATTATGACTCAAATGTAAGATCCCCATGGTCCCCTCCTCACCACACTTATGCAATCTACCCAAGCACCCAACAAGCATACTAAAACATTAAAAACATGCGCATATACACAATATAAAAGACAATAATATTTAGCTCCTACCTTTCCATGGTAGAGCTTGATCCAATAATCCCACACCAAGCTTTTTCAAGCCCAACCAACCACCAAGAAGCTCCAACAAATCCACAAGCACTTCAAAATCCTCTAACTTCCCAAAAATGCAAGAGCACAAAGAAATGAAGTAACCCCCAAACAAGAAAAGAACTTAATAAATAATAAGGGATTTGATGAGTGATGTGTGTGTTTTATATTATTCCTTTGGCTATAGTTTATAATAATGTATTTTTATTAATATAATAATATTAATATATTTTCATATTAATAAGTTCAATATATTCATATCATATTTAATTGTTGTAAGTATTTACATATCAAAATATGTTATTTTTACTTTTGATATAGGGTAATAATATATATATATATATATATATTAACCCTATTATCAAAAGTAAAAAAATGTAAAAATGGAACATAGTTAGCACTATTGACAAGTAAATACTTGCACTTGCTTTCTCCTTTAACAATTTGATAACTATTGTATAGGAGGTAAAATAGATTTCATTTCATTTCCCTTAATAATTTGTAATGGATTTACAATAAAATTTTTTAAATGAGGATAACATACTAGAGTTAGAACTTAGATTACTTCATTTACCAAATAAAGTCAATTATAATGTAAGCTCTTTTCTATCAATAATACAAGAAAATGCACAAATAGACTAACTTTTCCAATACATGCCTTCTAAGTAATACAATCGAATTTACTATTCCTTGACTTCTTACAACATAAGAAATTTCCTTTATTTTTATAACCATTCTCAAAACCAAATTTTACAAGATTTCCAATAAGTTTTAAAATGAGAGCTACTATCTTTCCAATGAGATCAACACACTTACATGAGGTTACAAGCCAAGTGAAAAAGAGGAATAAGTTGTTTTTCCTTCAACTTCATTTCCATCTTACAACAAAACTAACTTTACAAAAACAAATCTTTCTTTCCCCTTTTCAACATACAATACAACTTTAATAACCAACAATCAATACAAATTTTCTTCACAAATATTAATACAATGTCTTCCACTTAAAGTGGGAAAACTTACAAGAATGAAAGCTAAAAGGAATACAATATTACAAGTCTTCCACCCTAAGTGGGAATAACAAGGAGGTTTTCTCCAAGGAAAGATTTCTTGAGGACACAAAAAATGCTCCATGTTTCACATCACCAACAAGAGAGCTCCACCATGCTTCATTTGATCACAAAAAAAAAGTGGGGAGAGGCAACACTCTCCACCCAACCAAGAATTCCAATGAGGAGAAGAAACCATCCTCCTCATTGGCCCTCGAGCACCAACCACATTGCAATGAAAAAAATATTCAACTCATGGCAACAAAACAAGCTTCCACATCACAATAAAAGATTTTACAACCACACCAAAACACAAACAATACCACTAAAATCACTAGAAGGAAAGCAACAAAATACACAAGGCTTCAACATGCAAAATCCCAAAGAGCAAGATCTATGGGGAGGTCAGTTATGCCTCCCAATGGGAAATGGGTGCCCACCTTAAAACCCTCCAATAAACATCTCAAAACCCCTACACACTCTTATGCCTCCCTCAAGAAACTCTTATGCCTCCCACATTCTCTTATGCCTCCCTACAATCTCTTATGGCTCCCTCATAAAAATAGACCAAGTAAGAAATACAAGCAATTTCTTGTCAAATGTGGGGCACCCAACCCAACTCCCTCCAAAACATGAAATGAAATCTTATGCCTCCCCACATGTAAGATCCCCATAGTCCCCTCCTACACCACACTTAGGCAATCTACCCAAGCACCCAACAAGCATACCAAAACACTAAAAACATGCACATATACACAATATAAAAGAAAATATTTTACAAGAGTGTAGCTCCTACCTTTCCATGGTAGAGCTTGATCCAAGAGTCCCACACCAAGCTTCTTCAAGCCCAAAAATCACCAAGAAGCTCCAACAAATCCACAAGCACTCCAAAATCCTCTAACTCCCAAAAATGCAAGAGCACAAAGAAATGAAGTAACCCCAAACAAGCAAAAGAACTTGAATAAATAGAAAAGGGAGAGAGGAGGGTGAGGTGGCTCCATGTAGGATGCCACATCACTCATCCTCAACTCCACCTCACAAGTCAAACCTCAACCCCAATGCACCATAAATTGGTGGGTGAGAGGAATGACAATTTACTTACACACACAATCCAAGCCCACACCCCTAAGGAAAAACTTTAATTACATGAAAGAAAGTGCAATAAATTTTTACCTTTTTGTCTTCCCAAAACACATAATGGGGTATATTTTTGACCCCCAACCCATAGGTAGGGTTGGTATAGCAATTTAAGAGGTGTGGGACAAGTTTGACTTGTCCCACAAGCCTCCAAAATTGGCCCTTAAGGCCAAATTCGAATTTCCATGAAGGGGTAGAGTGTACAACACTCAAGATCACAAGCACTCAACTTACAACACATAACCCAAGAGCCATCTAATCTAATAAATGAAATCATTTTGACCCATCCACAATTAATTTAGTAAAAATATTAATTTACTAATCTAGACACAAATCAAGTAATTAATAAAAGGAGAATACATCACTATAAAATCACATATTAAAATTAAATAAAGGAAACTAATAAAAGAGATAACACACAACCCCTTGGTCACAATTGAGGTGATCCCCATGGGGACCCCCTAACAACAATATAAAACACACACACACAAACAAAATACATGTTGCCATGGTGACCCTTGTTGAATTCATTTAGCATTCCAATGTGGTTGGTCTCCAATCCCCCATTGTTTGTTGTGACATGTTTACCTACAAAACACATAACACCTCCTTCGGCCTCATGGCCGCATCAAAACATCCAAAATAAAATATACAATATAAATCCACAATCATCTATATATGAATCAAAACATCATCTAGGAAAGTAACGATATCATTTACAATTTCTAACAACATCTCGATTCTACATTTCATCAATATCCATATGATCACAAGATTAGTTCAATTGTTAAGGTCTACTCAAAATGACAAAAGTATCGTGAGTCAAAATATATATAACCATGTCAACAACATATCATCATCAATATAATTTGTCTCTAATAATCCACATACATCATACTAAGAATCAAAATCAACAATAATCCAGTATCTCTAACATCTAACATCATGCTAAGTCAAAAAGCTACAATAATATCCATAAGTATAGTCGATAGTATCGAAATCAATAATAAAAAGTGTCGAAGGGAAGTGGGCACTACATCCCCTCCCCTTAGACTCGACTTCCTCCTGAAGTCACTAGAATAGGTGTGGAAACTGGACTCATAGAAATGTAGTATCCTCCCATGTAGCCGCAGTCTCATCATATCCATCCCACTATACTCGAACCTGGTCAATCTCTCTACCTCGAAGGCCCAGGTCCTACACTCTAAAATATAGATGGGATCCATCATCACCTACCCTTGATCCTACACTTGTAATGAGGTCCAATCTAACACATGAGAAGGATATGCAATATATCTCCTAAGTACAAAAACATGAAACACATCGTGGATGTGAGACAAGCTAGGTGGCAATGCTAGATGATAGGCCAAAGGGCTGATACGCTCCAAGATCTCAAAGGGACCCACAAATCTAGGAGCAAGCTTAGAACCTTTTTATATGGATAGGGATCTTATGTGGTCTGACACAAAGAAACACCTTCATGCCCACCTCATAACTATGATCTGTCCTATGTTGATCCACATACTTCTTCTATTTTCCTGCCTCTCCTAAATATTTGCTTGATCATAACAACTTGTTGCTCCATGTCCTATAGTAAAGCTGGCCCAAGAGAAACCTTGTCCTCTAACCTATCCCAACTAAGAGGTGTCCTACGCACTCTCTACCATACAGTGCCTGAAAAGGAGCCATGCCTATCAAACTCTGAAAACTATTATTGTAGGTAAAACTCCACCAAGTACAAATACTCCTCCCATCTCGACTGATGATCCATAACATACATCCTAAGAATGTCCTCCAATATCTGATTCACCTACTCAGTCAATCTATCTATCTCAGAGTGATATGCTTTACAGAAAATTTATCTTCATCCCAAGAGCATACTACATCATAGTCCAAAAGTGGGAAGTGTACAAAGGATCGTGATCACAAATGATCTTCCACAGAATCCCGTGTAATCTGAAAATCTCATCAAGATATACCCATGCCACTACACTAGTTGTGTAGGTGGTCTTCACCGAGAAAAAATGAGCCACTTTCATCAATTTATCCACCGTGACCATGATGGCATCATGGTGGTATCTCGACGTAGTAACCCAACTATAAAGTCCATGGAAATGGTGTCCCATTTCCACTTTGGTATAGCATGAGGAAAGAGAAGGCCAACTGGATACTGATGCTCAACCTTCACCTTCTGACACTCTAAATAATGTGACACAAACTAAGCTACATCTCTCCAAATCCCCTCCAATGGTACAAATGTCTCAAGGTGGCATGCATCTTCTTCACCCCGGGATGGGCTGAATAAGGTGCATGATGAGCCTCTATCAAAATGTCTTGTCTCAAGCCTCCATCTCTAGAACATATATCCAACCTCTATGCCTGAGAAGGCCATCTGCCTCTAATGAAAATCCATCAAACTTCCCCTCAAGGGGTCTCTAAGACTCAATCTCTCTGCTTTGCAAGGTAGAAGCTATCATGAGGAAGCTGCTGTAATATCCTACTCTCACAAATTTGTACCCACTGAAGTGGCCATAACCACATGTCTCCATCTACTCATGGTATCTAGAACCACATTCTTATTCCCCTTCACATGCTCTATCTCCATGTCATACTCACAAAGAAACTCCATCCAATGCAGCCTAATGAGCGTTGAGATTGGGTTGCATGAAGAGGTGGCAAAGACTCAAGTGATCAGTCTTGAGTGTAAATCTCTAGCCAAGAAGGAAGTGTCTCAACCACACCAAGGCATGCAAAACTACTGCAAGCTCAAGGTCATGAGTCAGATAATTGAGCTCATAATCCTTGAGTTTACGAGACTCAAAAGAAACTACTCTACCCTCCTGCATCAATACACCTCCAAGTCCTGCCAAAGAAGCATCTATACAAATGAAGAACTCACCTTGAGTATCTAGCACTGCAAGAATAGGCACTTTCATGAGACATTCCTTCATTTTCCTAAAGGCCTTCTCACATCTTCTCCAAAACAAACTTCTTCCCTTTCTGTTGAAGGCAAGTGATGGGGTGTGCAACCCGAGAAAATTCTTATACAAATCTCATGTAATATCCTGCCAAGCCCATGAAGCTGCACACCTCAATAACACTAGTGGGTGCCGGCCAATCCATAATAGCTCAAATCTTTGAAGGATTGAATGTGATACCTTCCCCAAAATGATGTGGCCCAAATACTGCACCTCTATCTGAAAGAACACACACTTCTCCAAGTTCCCGTAGAGATACTGCTCATGAAGACACTGAAGAACCTAAAAAGGTGCTCCTCATGCTCCTCACACGTACGTGAGTAAATCAGAATGTCATCAAGGAAAATGAGCATGAAGTGATCCAAGAATGTCCTGAACACCCCATTCATCAAGCTCATGAACACTACGGGGGCATTTTCAGACCAAAAGGCACTACTTGTGAACTCGTAGTGGCCATATCTCATATGGAAGGTAGTCTTATGAATATCTACCTCTGTGATCCTCAACTGATGATATCCCAACTTAAGATCTATCTTGAGAAAATTGTGGCACTATTCATCTGATCAAATAAATCATCAATGCGCGAAAGGGGGTAACGATTCTTGATCGTTACTTTGTTCAAATAGCGGTAATCAATACACAACCATAGAGATCCGTCCTTATTCTTTACAAAATCACCGGTGCACCCCAAGGGGATACACTAGGATGGATTAGGAATTTCTCTAGAAGGCCCTCAAGCTACAACTTGAGCTCACAGAGCTCGGGGTAGTCATCCGATAAGGTGCTCGTGAGATAGGCTCTGCTCCTGGAACCAAATATATGTGAAAATCTATCTCACGTGGGGAGGTAACCCCGTAGCTACGTGTAGAAAGGCATCAGAAAACTCTCTCAAGATGGGATGGTCATCAAGGGATGGCCCACTAGACTCATCCTCATATCTATCACTAACCATAACAACATACATCTGACAACCTCATCACACACACTGCTTAAGCTACATAGCGGAGATGGTGTGAATAAAAATGGGCCTCCTAACTCCTACTATCACTGACTCAACTCCTAGATCATTTATACATGATATAGTCTTATGGTAACAATCCACTCGCTCTATGTGTGTAGATAACTAGTCCATGCCCAAGATGACTCCATACGAACCCAACGGAAGGATACAAATATCCGAGGTAGTGGTGAAGGGTCCCAAATCCACTACACACTCCTTAACTAAGGAGTCTACAAATATTTTTACTCCAAAAGCCATTTCAATGTCCCAACTAAGACCCTACCTAACTACCACCAGCCTGCAATGCTCTACTAAGGATGGTGTAATAAAAGAATCAAATGAACCAAAATCAAACAAAATGGAGGTATGAATACCACCAATGCTACCTGTCATCTCTATCATGGTACTCTAGTGCTCACCTGACGGTTCTCGACCACTACATAGATCCGATGGCTACGACCCATGTCACCAACATTAGGCTCTGAAATCTACGTGTCTTACCCTTGTTATTAGGGTTTTGTGGGTACTCTCTCCAATGATGTCCAACAACGCCATAACCATAACAACTACCTAGTCCTCTCTAGTGAGATGTAGTGCCAGCTGGTACTCTAGAGGATTGTGTGGTGGATCTTGATGATCCAACTATGGACTGTTGAGGTCTCTGTTGATGAGCTCCTTCCAACTGAGCTCTTGCGCACCTTGTGTCCTAATGGGGCCCTTAGGAGGAGGCCCCATACTCCATCCTCTCTGTGCATCGAACCTCTAAGTAGGTCTGAATGGTGGATGATTCTACTGCTACTACTGCTGAGATGGCTGTTGTGGTGGCTTGAATGACGAATGTGCAGAACCATGTCCACCATGAGGAGGAGGAGCTAACCCCCTCAACTTGCTATCTTGCATCTATGCTAGATGCGGCTCTAAACTCTCTCCCTAGATTTTTACATCTTCCCCCGTGTCTCCTCTGTAATATAGACCTTCTCCATGGCCTCAACTAAGGTATGTGGATAGTGGATGTGCACCGCACCTCCCAAATCTAAATTCAAGCCCTTGATGAACCTGTGAATCTGAACCTGCTCATCCTACATATAGTCGACATACTAGAGTAGGTCCAAAAATTGACTCTCATACTCAGCTATGGTCATAGATGCCTGATAGAGGTCATGAAATGCGTCTATCTTTTACTAATGAACCTCTCGGATAAGTACCTGCTCCTGAACCACTCCTCAAAGAGCTCCTAGGTAACCGTCTCTAAATCAATGTGGAGCTTCTGTTCCTCAGTCTTCCACTAGACACCTGCTCCATCCTCAGAAGATGGATCGTAAAAAGAGATTTCATGTTGCTAGTACAAGGGCAGAGCTTGAAGCACCCACTCAAGCTCACCAACCAGGCCTCTACCTGAAATCCACCTGTATCTCCAAAATAGTGAGATGGTCGTAGCTTCAGGATCTCCTTGATATGGTCTGTAGTTGACCACTAATGACCCCTAGGCCTCTCTGCATGCTCCTCCCTCTACCTAGGGCTCGATACCTATCTCTATATCCTTAAATCATGTTTCCATGTCCCCTCTATGGTGACTCTACCCTAGCCGACTCCACGTAGGATTTCTCTACCTTATGCTCCTCATCTGTGTCAAGGAGATGTACGAGCCTAAATGGATGGATCCCTATCATGTCTAGCTGATCATCTTCCCAAGGACCCTCCGCGTATAGCAGCATTGACATCCTGAAGTGTCTGTAAAATCTGAGGTAGAATGGCTTGTTAGTGTGAGTTATCCTATGTGTCCTCCTCTCATATTGGAGGGTCATCTCACATGGGTTAGGTTTAGGGTTTACATGTGTGTCATGCACTAGGGTTACTCAGCACCCTATATGTACTCTCTTTCTATTCATTTATGAGCATGCCAAGACACTCCGCTATCTTTCCTCTATGTGCAAGCTTTGTTTCTGTTGAGCAAGTTCTTCCATTATTGATCGATTCTTCCTTGCAATTACGCTGGAGCTATCACGATTCCATTGGAGTGTAACTACTTTGTGGTGCATCATTTCCGATTCGATTCTCGCAAACTCTTTCATGGTATCAGAGCTGAGATCGGGTAAACGTGCACTCATTTTTTGAGTTGTGATTACTCTTGGTTTCGTTTTTACTCGTGCAAGTTTTCGATCTTTATTTTTTTGGAATTTTCTTGCTAACGTATCTAACATTCTCGCTCTTGGAAAGTTTTCGGTTTTGCTTATTTTTTTGTGCATGTGCAGATCTCCTCAAGTTTCCAGGGGTTTTATAGCTTCATTTAGCTAGATGCAGCTAAATTTAGTAGATCAGCAAAAAAAAAGGAGGTTCTTTATTCTGGTTTTTAAATTTTTCTATTAAACTGAAACTTGTTAGATCCTTTTTTTGGTATTTGCATGTTTTCTTTCGCAGAGATCCGGGTTAAAATTTGTGGTTGCATTGGTATTTGCATTTTTTTCTTGCTGCGTGCATACCCATGGGCTTCTCTCCTTCCTCCCTATCATACCATGTGCTCGGACATTTTTTTGTTGTGCTTGGACATTTTTTTGTTGTGCTTGGATGTTTTTTGTAGTGTCTGGACATTTGGACATGTTTGCTGGTGTTTTTGAAGAGCTCGACCTGTCTACAACTCTGCATTTTTTTTTGTTGGCAGTGGCTGCGTGCTCCTCCTTCCCTCCCAAATGCACCAACGTGGTTGTTTGTTGGATGCATGCTTCTTCCTCTTCTCGTGGCTCATGGCTCATGGCTGCGTGCCTTCGAATCCTCCTTTCCCTTACCGTGGACTATGTGAAAGCTACACAAACCATGTAAGCCGTGTTTTTTTAAATGATACGTTTCTTTCTTTATTTATTTTATTAAAACTTCCTTTTAAAAAAATCGCATTGTTTTTTAAAAACAACTCCTTCTTTCATTCTTACTTTTTAATTCTTTACTTTTTAACTTTAAAAAAACGTTAAAAAAAAATTGAAAGTTTTTTTAAAAAGTTTAAAAAAAAACAATAAAATTCTTTCTATTTTAAAAAGAAGCTTTTTACTTTTTTTAATTAGATTTATTTAATTTGAATTTTTTTAAAAAGAGGGAATTTTTTTTTAAATTAGTTTTTTTTAAATCTTATTTAAATTCATAATATTTAATTAATTTTTTTAATTAGATATTAAATAATCGTGCTTAATTAAATTTTTATTATTATTTGCGATTAATTTACGGTTAGTAATTTTTTTAAAAATCGTCTTTAAATTAACGTTTTTTAATCATTTTTCTTTTAACTCCAAAAGCTCTTAAATTAGCTAAATCAGACGTTTCAAAACGGTAACTTTTAAAAGTGTTATTGTCGATTTTTTTACTAATCGTGCGCTCAAGTGTGCAAGTAATCACTCAGCACCACTTAGTCTTCCGCGTGCCTTTTTGGATGTTCAAGATCATCTGACTCATCTTGAGTTTGTCAAATTGTATTTTACCCTTATTATTGCTTGTGACTAGTGAGCGCATCCGCCACATTCTGCAGTAAGGGGGTTTTCATTTGTGACGTGAGACACTTTTTCTCACAACTAGGATTGGCTTTCGCCTCCTTCCTTGTTTTTTTCTTGTGTTGTTTACGGTCTCCTCTCTCCACGCGCGTTATTATGTTGATCTGCAAGAGGAGTTACCAATGTTTCAAACCAAGTGTTTCAAATCACGCATGGACCCGATTGTAATCAACGCACTAAACTATAAAGTGCCGAAAGTAGGGGGTTGTTATATTGTCCTGGGTGGTTGTGTTTCTTTTCTACATTTCTTTCTCTCTCTCTCTTCACTATGGATGCACTTTCAATTCCTCTTTATTCCGTTCAACTTTTTCAATGGAGATCAAAATAATAATGAAACTAAGGGGTAAAGGGTTATTCCACATCACCATGGGATATGAGACTGAACCAGATGACGAACCTAAAAAATATAAGTGGTTAAACCATAGTGATGAAGCTTTAGGTCTTCTTTGCATGTCTATTTCTCCTGACTTGCTCTTCCACATTGAGGCATCCGAAACACCTAAATCTGTGTGGAAAAAATGGATGCAATGTTTGGACAACTAGATGACATGAGAGTGCATGAGTTGGAAAACGAACTACTAGGGTTAAATCCTAGTGACTTTGAAAACCTACAAGCTTTCTTCTCAAATTTGTCCACATTAGATTGTTGTTAAAAGGATGTCAAGTAGAGAAGAAAGATTCTCAACTGATCTTGTCGATTCTCTCTAAGCTAGGTCCCAAATATTCTATCTTCGTGTCAAATTTCTACGCTACAAAAGTTGCTTTGGGCAATACTTGGACTATGCCCTCCTTTGACTATTTTTCATCCCAACTCATTCGAGAAACAGGACAAACTCATTCAAATGGGGTCTCTCAAGTCCAAGTCACATGCCCTTGTAGCAAGTACTAGCAAGGGAAAGAAGACTAAAAAGAAGAAAGAAACAAAGGATCAACCTAAGAAAGAAACCAAGACCAAACCTAAAAATGACACAAACACTTCAACTTCTGAGCCTAAGGCACAGAAAAACAAGTTTTGTGTTCCTATTGCAAGAAGTCTAGTCATGATGAGAAACACTATTTTCAAAAACAGATTGATCACTTATCTCATTTACTTGAGAAGAATAAAATAAGTGTTCCTGAATCCATAAAACAAAGTGCTCCAAAGGCCAAGTCTTTTGCTACAAAAGGTGCTAAAAATGATAAGAAGAAAGGAAAGGCCCTTGTAGCCAGAGTTGCTCCTTCATCGACATGGATTATAGATTTTGGTGCCTCACACCACATGGGTTCTTTGCATGTTGATTTTTCCAACATCGAACCTTGTGGAATGTCCCAAATCACGATGGGTAATGGCATAATAGTTTCAGTTTCTGGTAGTGGATCGGTAGAGATGGATGGGGAACATTTAACCAAGTGTTGAGTGTTCTTGATCTCTCTACCAATCTCCTATCGGTTTACCAAATTACTCACCTTGGTGAAGGAATGCGAGTGGAATTTGGTCCTAACTCGATGATTATTCGTGAGCTTAACAATGACACTACAGTGGCTAAGGGAAAGGTTGATCACCATTCACAGTTATATACCTTTTCCCACTTTGCTTTTGATTCTACACCCACTACCTTGCTCACTCATGTAAATGAGGTTAGTAATCTATGACATGAGCATTTCGGACATCTAAATTATCACTACCTTGAACAATTGAGCCAAAACAAAATGGTCAATGGGTTGCCCCGTATCAAGTTTTCTAAGGGTCTTTGTGAGGGTTGTACCCTTGAAAAGCATCCTAAAAAAATTGACAAAGGAAAAGCCTAGAGAGCCACTCATCCTTTGGATCTTGTTCACAACGATGTTTCTGGACCATTTCCTTCTCCTTCGTTTACTAGAGATCTTTATGTGCTAACCTTCATTGATGACTATTCATGATATACTTGGGTATATTTTCTTAAGCTTAAGTCTGAAGTCTTTGAACATTTTCAGGACTTTAAGGCTCTTGCTGAGAAACAAGTGGAATGGTCTATCAAGGTTATTCGAACCGAAAATGGAGGTTAATATGTAAACAATAGGTTCATGGATTTCTATACTTCTAAAGGGATCTCTTTGCAGCATACATTTTCTTATAGCCCTTCGCAGAATGGAGTCACAAAAAGAAAGAACCGTACTCTTAAGGAGATGGCCACTTGTATGATTCACTCGAAGTCTCTTCCTCCGCAGTATTGGGCCGAAGCAGTGAATTGTGCAAATTACATTCAGAATCGTGTTCCACACAAGGCAGTAAGAGGGATGACACCCTTTGAAGCCTAGTTTGGATGCAAAGCCTGATGTTGAGAACTTTCGATTCTTCAAATCCAAGGCTATGGCTTGGATTCCCAAGAAGAAACACAAGGCCTTGGAACCACAATCCAAACCTTATATCTTTATAGGGTATCCTGATGGTGTGAAGGGATATCATTTGATGAATCCTACTTCTCATGAGTTTTATATTGAGAGAAGTGTTAAGTTCGATGAGTCTTCTTTGACTTCTACTTCTCCACCTATTGAGGTTCTTCAGCTCGTTGACTTAGATTCTGACTCATCAGATGATGATACTGTTGAGCGTGCTCCTCTTTCAAATCCTCCCAACCATCAAACCTCTGAGTCTTCTGATTCTAATAGTAGTGATGATGAGGACTATGTCCCTTCTCACTCAAGTGAAGAATCTTCGAATCTAAGCCTAATCCTCCTGGTCCTCTTTGGGCTAGGAAAACTTTACAAAGTGTTGGAGATTTAGTTGGAGATACTTTGGATATGAGATGTACTCACTCAGATTTCATTGGACCTCACTCTTTCTTCACCTTTGCTTCTGATCCATAGTCTTTTTGGGAATTTTCGGTATTCTGAGTGGATTCTACCATGGATGAGGAGTATTCCTCTCTCATGAAGAACGATACTTGGGATCTCACCCCTCTTCCAAAAGGAAGAAAAATTATTCAATGTAAGTGGGTGTTTTGAACAAAGTATGGAGTAGATGGAGATGTAAAAAAGTTTAAAGTGCGATTAGTAGCTAAGGGTTTCTCCCAGATAGTTGGGGTTGATTATACTAAAACCTTTTCTCCGGTTGCGAAGATGACTTCTATTCAACTAACCCTAGCCATTGCCGCAGACAAAATGGAAATTCCATCAAATGGACAGTTAAGAGTGCCTTCCTTCATGGTGACCTAGAGGAAGAGATCTATATGGAACAACCTTCGGGTTATGTCCAAGATTCCTCCCTTGTTTGTAAGTTAAAGAAGTCTCTTTATGGCTTTAAACAAGCCCCTCGGGCTTGGTATGCCAAGATGGACTCCTTTTTACTCACATCAGGGTTTACTAGGTGTCACTCTCATCCAAATGTTTATATTCTATGCCAAGATGACTCCATACTCATTCTTGTTCTCTATGTTGATGACTTTTTGATCACAGAAACTCTTCCTCTATTATTGATTCTATGAATATCACCTTGGCCAACAGGTTTTTCCATGACCGACTTAGGTATGTTTCATTACTTCATTGGGATCCAGTTTCACAATCTAACTTGGGAATTTTGATATCGTAACTTTGAGTATGCTTTTGATTTGCTAGATCATTTTAAGATGTCTAATTACAAGTCTTCTCCTACTCCTTTTCTTTATGGGGTTAATTTGTTTTCAGATTGCTCTACTCCCTTGGTTGATAGTACTCTTTATCGACATTTTGTGTGGAGCTTGATTTACTTGACTCACACTCGACTGAATTTATCATATGTTATTGGAATCATGTCCAGATTCATGCAAAATCCATATGAGCTGCATTGGAAAGTAGCTAAATGGATCCTTCATTGTGTTTATGGAACTTATACTGATGGCATTCACTATCATGGAGGGGTAGATATTGTCTTGATTGGGTTCATAGATTCCGATTGGGCGGTGACTTAGATCATCGGAAATATACTTCGCTACGCTTTCTCTCTTGGTTCAGTCCTATTAGTTGGTCTAGCAAGAAGCGAATGCAATTGTGATATCATCTACAGAGGTAGAATACGGAGGAGCAGCTTAACACTCGCCACGTAAGCTAACAACCATTTTTTATTAACAAGAAATTAAGTTTTATTAGAGATGGAATCAAATAGGTCCAAGAGATGTAACCTTCATCTCGATACTAAAATTTAACATCCTCATTTTAAGACTTAAATAACATGATATTTTTTAAAAACCATAATGTTCACTTTTCTAAATTCACATAATTTAGAACAAAAATTCCTTACATAATCCATCACATAACAATAAAATATATGCAATTGTAATGACTAGATATAAAACTAATCTCTCATTTCATGAATCGATGTTAAACTGGTATCTCATGTTTCATCATATCAATGTGTATGCTAAGTATACTCTTGGTCCCATTACCCATTAAGGGTCAATCAAGTGGCAATGCCTAAAGAGCCTATTTGAGTGTTTATTATTGATACTCATCCGATATCATACATCTTTAGTCCAAGTGACACAAGAAAACACAACCAATATTTTGCAATAATTTGGCCAAAGTTTGAAGACATGTTTACAATGATTTTATTCCTAGATGGTATACTTGTCAAAAGGAATATGTATTTCACCCCACTCAAAAACTGTTATCTAGATTAGGATTCCTTGACTTCCGTCAACCACTTCCAAGTCCATGTTAGATGCTAAAAGGAAAACTCACATGGACTAGTGTTGATGGTCTACTTATGGTGATTATCACGCCATAGTGGTTGCTCCATAGTATCCACCTATTGACTTGCATCATTAAGTGGGTACTGTATAGAAGTGACTATGTTGTGATAGCCCATTGAGTTCCAGTAAGAAAAAATTCATAACTTAACAAATTTATTTAATTCATTTAATTCACAGCTTATTAATTCAACCCAAGTTTATCTTAATCTTTAGGTGTTGTGCCTAAGGATCAATTAGGGTTTGAGTTGATTAATCCTTTAAGTAGAGATTGAAATGATCTTTTATTTAAGTATAGAATTATAAATTTAATTATGCATTAAGCTTAATCAATTAAGCATATGTTTCTCATTAATACATTTAAGTATCATGCCCTAATTTAGTTATAGTAAATATAGGGTAGCATTAATACAATGCCTCTTTATTTCACATTAATATGAATAGTTCATTTATACATAGCTAATAAGTTTAGGTATGTATCATACTTTTATCAAGTAACATGTTAAATTAAAGATAATCATCATTTCAACTTATGAATTCAATTTATTTTTACTTAAAGTTTAATAATAAGTATTCATTTTCACATATCTTGATTATGTCATTATTTTCATACTGCAATAAGTACTTAGACAACAAGTATGCATTTAAGATTCAATACTTAAAGACCATTTCAATCATATAAGTATATTCCCATAATTTTAGGTTAAAGGACATAATATCATATTCATATGATTATAAAATTACATTTTATAATCCATTCTATTAACGGAATTTATTTAATAGTCCTTCACTCAACACATACATAATTAGTAGAGACCATATCTGTCTTATTTCATAAGAGTAAGCAATCATGAATACATATAGTACTTAACAAATCATACCTATGCTTAGCTTAGAGATATTATGAATACAATCTACATCATTTTTAATAAAGGAATTAAAAAAATTCCAATAATTTACAATTAATCATTTCGATTCAAAAATATAAATTAAGTAAATGTTTTTATTTCATTCAAATTTAAATATTATCATGCATAATTCTATCAATGAAAATCAGAATATCTCCAAATAGTTACAATAAAAGGCCATAGGATTTTCATGTTTTCAAAACATAAATACTTCAAGGAACTCATACAATAATCATGTAACCAAATCAATTAACTTCAATCAATAGAATAAATGTAACTTTTTATAAGTCTTCTTTCTTTCATCTTTCACGAAGTCCATCTACAAGATTGTTAACATCTGTCGATTCATACGAACTGAGACTGATAGGTACTAAATATTCATAACAAAATTCTCTACTTAATTATTTCATAAAAGTAACACTACTTTTAAATGAAATTATCCTAAGGTTCAAAAGAAAGTACACTACTCTTTTATCATGCCACAAGAGCTATTATCCAAAATTTACCCCAAGGTGATTTCGATAACTTGCACAATTTCTCTAGACTCAGATAGATATAAATGGTGAAAACAAGAAATATGGATTTCTTTGGGCACATCTTTGATTTTATATAACTCCTCTTTTCAAGGAAAATCTAAGCAGTTAGCGAAAAATTGCAAAAAAACTGAAAAAGCGACCTATTTTAATGTATTGCAGATGGAACGATTGCGTATTGAACTAGTGTTCCTCGTCCCTAACTTGGGTCCAAAATAATAAGGAAAAAATGATTCATGATTAAATTGGGTCCCAACAGCCTAGGTGGTACAAGTTCCATTAGGCCCTGAGTTCCCCAAAAAGTTGATTTACCCGATTTGCAAAGGAATGGAAGCAGATTCAATGGATTGCGGAAAAGGCGGAAGTTCACGGCCCAGGCGGCACAAGTTCCATCGGGCCACAAGTTCCCCAAAAATCTGATTTACCCAATTTGTAAAGGAATGGAAGAATATCCAATGTATTGCAGAAAATGTAGAAGTTCGGGGCCCAGTGGTCCAAGTAATGCGGGACATGAGTTCCCCGTGGAGGTGAAATTTCCGCACATCAAGGAGATAAAGTGCTTCGCAAATGAAGCAGATTTTGAGGCCCAAGAATCTCTTGTACCTTGGTGCCATGAGTTATAAGAAAATATATAATACCCATATATCAAAGTGAAGGGGGATAAAAGGTCAGTATTGTGGATTATGAGAGTCTGCGTGGAACACCCGACCCCGACCTTAAAAAGGAATAACTTCTGACCCCAAGATCTGATTTTGAAAAAATTGGAATTTTTAGTAAGGGTAGGTGGGTGAAAATAAATTAAACATCTCCAGCTCCAAAAATTTAAATGTTCAGTCCTGTAAAATGTAAGAAATCCCTCGTAAACTCAAAATATCTACTCACACTCAGAGGGTCATATCTTGAAAAATTATCAATGAAATCATGCAAATGATCACTCATTGGAATCATGGCTCACGAGACCAAGATGAACAAAAAATAAGACATTAAATAATTGATATAGATCTAGGGAAGAGTTTTAGGGTTTTAAAATGGGCCAGGTTTAGAATATTGATTTTATTGGTGGTTCCATAATAATAGGAGTGCATTAAGAGGCATGAAGCAGAGACATTTTCATTGTGTGCAAGTCATGGGAGGTATGGGGTTCCTTACAATAGGTCATACATCACCATTTGGAAACATTTATGACATCTTTCAAGTGGTTGGAAAATATATTTCAGGAATTGCATCCCGACTCTCTCTCTCTCTCTCTTCTTCCAACATTCTATAAATTAAAATGTTGGGCTCATTGTAAAAGAGGATAGTTTGAGTAACAAAATTCTATCAATTTGGTTTTGTGAAGCAAATGTGTTACATGCTTTTGTATTGGACTCCTTACATGGTGATCCAAGCCTTTCCTTTGTAATAGTATGGATTGTGCATATTAATGGAAGCAATAGATTCAAGTTTGGGGATGTATCTTCCTTTGTTGAGTTTTTGTATTATCCTTGCCTCTCTAATGTTATTATAGATTTTCCTGTGTCTACTATATACTCTATGCAAAGACCTATTATTATTTTGTATGCATAAAAATGTGTTGCGAATGTTATTATTATATGGCTCGTGGAGAAATTTCATCACCCTCTTTGATTTGCATTTTGCTTCCATTTTCACACATTGGAAATTGTTCTCATTCCCTTATTTTGGTGCACCACCTCCGTATTGTAGTTTTCATTCATTTTCATGTTATTTCTCTCTCCATTCTCGAATCACATGTGAATGTTTCAAACTTTTTAAACTGGTCCCTTGGAAATTGTAGGATATATATAGTTAGTAGATTCATCTCAAGTCAAATAGAGTTGGTTTACACTAGGATTAGTAAGAAGAACCAAATTTCTCTAGAGGTCTATCTCAAGTAGCAAGTCCCACAAATTGGAGATAATATCCATGTTACCCAATCACACCGCGAGCTCAAGCACACACACTTGTGCAAATCGTGCAAATCGAGAGGTGCTTGTGATTCAGTGATAATAATAAATTCATAATTAAAACCATCAAAGAAGTCAAGTTATTTAATATATTTGTTTCAAATAAATCAGATAAGATAATAATTTAAGTCACTCAAAGGGTGTCCAAACTAATGCAATATATCTTGATCAATCATATAATTATAAGTACTAGATTAATAAGATTGTAGTCAAATAAGCTCATACTTATTTGACTATAATCTTATATATTTTTAAATAAGATTATTCAACTTATCTTAGTCAAAATTTAGTTATACTTAAATGAGTAATGAGTTATCAAAGTAATAATTCACAAGCCATCCTTATATAAGTTATACATATTAACTCATTATAGCATTCAAATAAATTTCAATCATTTATACTGCAAACTGAGTTCCTTTACTTATGAACTCAAGGTATAACATTAACTTCCAAGTAAGGGTCAAATTAGACTAGGCTTGGTCTAACGAGGTATAAAATTTTACCTTGGTATGATCATTGAAAAGAAATAACAACCATGTAACTGAAAACACTAATGATCAAGACCTTCCACTACATTATGTACAAAAACCTATTTAGACCGAATTTTCAAATCTAGCTCAAACTAAGGAGCCACTGTAAGTAGTCTAAGGGACTTAGCATTGTATGCTTACAACCATTGAATTATTTTATGTATACAAGTATGTTTACTTCATTCAAGATACCCTATTGTTTCTAAATCTTGTTAGACCCTCTAACTGAACACGATTCTATAAAGTTAAAGATCATCAATAACCAATCTAACACCAAGCTCGTTACAAGCTTACAACAATTTAAAATAAGATATTAAGAATAAAAAATATTATTCTAGATGCAATCATTTCAAAATGAACATCACTTATAGAGTCTAGAATCTAGTCTAACAGTTTGGGAGTGTGAAGTCGGTCCATCTCGAATTCTCATTACTAATATCCTGCAATCATCTTAAAAATGATTTCAAACCATTGAGGGTTCAGTAACAACTTAAGGATAAGAAAATACGTTACAAATCATTATAACTAAGTGAGCCTAAGGCTCATTATAAGTTTTAATAACTTAGCTAGTTCCTAGTTTCCTTTCTAGAATCCTCCAACAAATCTGGTACTCCAACTTAAGCAAACTAGGTTTAGTTCGAG